>CAWUFW010012410.1:0-544023 GCA_963921515.1 Calotriton arnoldi
ACTGAAAATGTACCTTGGATCAACAGTCAGGCAGGAACATCTTTATGAAGATAGAATTAGAAATATTTCATGAGCTCACTGTAATTTCACAGAAGGCATTGGCAAAAAATGCTTTATTGTGAATTCCATAGCTATCTATAGCTGCTTTTAGTTATCAAATCACTCATTCTCCTTTTTAGAGATCTCTGTCAGTACCCTATAAGCATTATTAAATCCACCTAAAAAAGCTTCTTGTAACTGTATCAGGTTTGAACAGTATATTTAAAATATAGAAATGATCACTTTATTTTCTTGTATTGTTTCGAAAGCTTCATTGGCAGGTGGCCATCGATCAGCAGGCAGGTGCACCTTCTCTTTTTTTTAACATCTCCTTGCTCTTGAGCAAGATGAAGGAAGGTTTAGTGGAAAGCACCAAACACACTTGTGCATTATGTGAAATAATGACCATTTGCCACTTGCCCCTTGGAAAGGCGAGAGGGGATATATGTGAAAACCACTACACACTTCTGTATTGCATGGGGAGAGGGAATATCCCCCAGTGCAATCGATCAAGGTGAGGGAGCAGGAGTCCCATACGTACCTGGTCCCAGCTCTTATGCAGACCTCACCTCACCCAGCCTTAGACAATGAGGGTCCAACTGCAACTCTCCTGCAACTTCTCAGTGCCAGGAAAGGTCCATTTTTAAAACACACCACCATAAGAGGTCGGCTTGTAAGTGTACTCTCCAATTTCTGGCCAGACTGGGGACTAGGCTTGGGTGGCATTTGCACTACAGTTGTGCTTTCATGTATTCACATGAAAATTCAGGAATATTACACAAAATTATCAGTAATTACACAAAATACAGATATGGCATTTAGGACTATTTTTTAGCTTGAATGTGTCACTGCATCCATTTAGGACACTAAGCTGCATTTCGTTCTAAAAACATAGATCCCAAAAAAACAAGTACTGCAAATGGCAGGCACTCGTGTTCCAGTCATTCACATTATTCCCTCACTCCTGTCCTATAATTTTGTTAGGAACATGGTGTAATTATGAAACATTGCATAATGGTATAATTTCAGGAATTTTGTGTAACAAATGTAATGCGAAATTCCCACAGCTGCATGAATTACTCCAGTAAAAGAGCAATTTTACCCAGGCCACATTTTCAGTAGTTCGTAATCTGTTATCCAGTGATCATAACTAATCTGAAAAATATGCATACTTTATGTGCTCTGGCTACTCACATTTTGGCTAATATCTGAGGAAAGGCTGAATGCATCTTCATCAAACCAAAAACAGATCCAACTGATGTAAAGGGTCGCTCTGCGTTGAAAATTTACTGATCATTCATTGACTTGTAAAATACAAGGGCGGAAAAATATCCTGTGACAAATTCCATTTAATTTATAAAATAATTTGAAACCCCCTTATAATTTCGGAACCATTTGACTGATCGCCACCAAATTTGGCATTCTCTTATATGTCCTGATAGTCATTGTTTTCTACATGTTTGGTGTGTATTGATTGTGCGGAGGGGTGCAAAGTGATTAAGGGCCTATGGGGCACATGCATCAAGCATTTTTGCTTACGCAAAAAATGCTTTTCAGATGCAGCAAACCCTATTTTGCGATTCGGTTACCTGTTACTGAATCGCAAAATAGGTTTGCGATTCGGTATTAGGAAGGGGCGTGTTTAGGGCGTCCCTTCCTAATACCGAATCGCATCGGCATGTAGGAATGTTTTGTGACCGAAATGCGGTCGCAAAATATTTGCATTTTACCACCTACTTTAAGTAGGTGGTAACCCATTTGCAAATGGGAAGGGGTCCCCAAGGACAGCATTTTTTAAGAGCAGGCAGTGGTCCCACATATCACTGCCTACTCTTAAAAATGAAAAGAAAACTTTTCATTTTTGTTTTTGAAACGCATCCAGTTTTTCTTTTAGGAAAACGGGCTGCATTTCAAAAACAATTATTGCTTTATTTAAAAGCAAACACAGACATGGTGGTCTGCTGACCCCAGCAGGCCACCATCCCTGTGATTTTTGCGATTCCTAGGTGGTCGCAAATTGCGACCTACCTCATTAATATGCACGAGGTAGGTCATTTGTGTTCCCCTAGGAATCACAAAAAGCGTTCGCCACACTTTCATGCATGCTGTTTTGCAATTTCCTAATTGCGAATCGCAAGGATTCACAATTAGGGAATCGCAAAATGGTCTCTTCATGCATCTGGCCCAAAACGTTTTATTTCCCATATAATGCGGTATGAACCTTAAATACAGAGACACAGCTGTGCACCCATATTATATATATATGGTTATATGTGTGTATTGCAATTATTGAGTCCAAAGATTCCAATCTGAGGTGAAATTTGTTTTTATGATTCACTGTATTTACTGAAAAGCCTTTGTAGTCAATACTAAATAACAAGCAAAGTGTCCTTCCAATTCGATATAATCTTTCACAAGGACACTTGGACCAAGATGACAATGAGAAAAAGCGTATGCAAAACTCATATCTTCAAGCATTCTAAAAATTAAATAGCATCCACTTTGCATTAAGGTGAAATGTTTGGTTCCCTATATAAGATATGGTAAAGTGGAAGCTGGCATCTCAGGAGTTGTCATGAACGTATTGATGTTACTGTCAGACAGAATGGATTCTTGGAATCCAAACAGCATTGTAGCTAGGTGTGATTACACATGAAAGGTAAGTGGAGTCAACCTTTCCTTATTCTCAGGTATACAATTGGCCAGCTTATATCATATTAAGAAGCACTTACCGTGGAACAAATCTAGCTATGGCAGTAGTTTTTTGAGTGTTCATGTGCCAATGGAATTCGCAATGTTTTGCTCATTAAGTATTGAAGATGCATTGGTATATTCAAAATTGTTCCTGACTGTACCCAAAAAAAGTTTAGAAATATAGTATACATTCAGCGAGTGTAAGGAAGGCAAAGGGAACAACAGTGGATTACACATCCACTACTACATGCATTGTAAACAGAATAACAGTGTAGTTTCTCATCTGTAGTCTTTGGAAATGCCTTCGGAAATGCCTTCGGAATCAATATAGATTCAATGGAGAAGTAAGGTGGTGAGACTTGCAATGACAGTGGTTCTGTGTGGCAGCTTTTGGTGTCTCAGCCATTTATTCAAAAGAGAATACTAGGAAAAGCTTGTGAATTGAATAACAAATGTACCTGAATTCACTACATGTTGGAATTCTATCCTTTACTTCACATTTGTGCAGAGTAAGGGCCAGATGTACGACGCGCAAAATAGTGCCTCGCAAATTGCGAGTTTTTTGTGACTCGCAATTTGTGAGGCGCTATTTTGGATGTCCAACATTCTGAACTGGGGTGGCAAAGTCAGCTAAAGAATGATGATGGCTTCATCCCAGATCTGTGACTGGGGGTGAGTGTTTGAAAAGTTTCAGCACTCCGTCCATCATCTCCTTGTGTTTGCTTTGTTCGCCCTAAGTTGGCAGGGTATGCCCAGACGTGGGTCCCTTGCTCACTTTGCCACTGGAATCAAGCTAGCCTGGCTGATGAGGGCTGTTAGCCCGAAACCGATCCCAGGATGCTTGTTTCCGGTCCAGGGAAGACATGGCTTGGCAGTTCGGGCTGGACTGTTCCCATGAGGCACAGGGTCAGACTGATTTGCATATGGCCATGTCTGAACTGGGGTGGTGGAGTGAGCTAAAGAATGATGATGGATTAAACCCAGATCACTTGACTGGGGGTGAGTGTTTGATTGGCTCAAACGTTCCGTCCATCATCCCCTTTTGTATCGCGATGAAGGTAAGACAGCAGCATTAGTCATGCTAGACCAACTGGGGTCATTGGCAGTGCGGCGTAGAGACTCTGAGGCAAATAGGAGGGCGGATTCAGTGCTAAAAAGCGGTCTAAAACCAGACTGGGACTCGTGAAGTGTTTTTTTCTCTTCAATGATATTCGTCAACTGCTGGTTGACCTGTTTTCCAGCAACCTTAGGCGAAAAGAGGTAGCAAGGATATTGGTCTGAGGTTCTCGGGTTTGGCTAGGTTTTTTTAATAGGGGTACCACCATAGCGCGTTTCCAGTTGGATGGTACACAGCCGGTAAAAAAAGGCAAGTTAAGTATATTGCAAAGCAGGGTAGGCAATAGCCTCCAGACCCTGCTCCAACATGGCAGATGAGGCCAGATCAAGTGGGGATCCAGATTTCACTCTAGAGAATAAAGCGTGGGTCTTGGCCACAGATAGAGTTTTTAGGGTAAACAAAACATGCGGGAAAATGGAGGATAGTTGCTCGTGTATAGAACATTTTAATTTCCTAGCCTTCTCTGGAAAAGATGAATAGATACCATCTGCCATTTTCTGAAAAAAAATGAGAAACTTGATTGCAGTAGTCCGTTGAGGGAGAGATGGTGGCCGAAATTCGCTCAAGGGAAGTAAGTAATAAAGTCAATGTCTTGCTAAGGCCAGTCAAAGGTTTCAATAATGTAAACCTGAGCTCAACCCCGAGTAGCTGTGGCTCAGAGCAGACAAGCTTAACTTGGAGGAAAAATTTTAAAGAACTTAAAAGTACCAAAATGGCAAGATGGCAAAAGCCTTTGGCCACACTAATCTTGGGCTCTGAGGTCTAAGGGTGTGTGTGGTAGTGTCATGGGGCAATCACCAGTGTCCTCTCACATCTTACAATAAGATTGAATTTTAAGTAAGCATTGTACCCACAACAAACCCAGGAAAAAAACAGGGTCCTTAAGCAACCAAACAGGAGACATGCAAGTATTATTTGGGCAACCTGTTCTCTCCCTTTCAAGTACACTTGAAGTTTCTCATGAGGTGTAATCGATCTGTCAAGTAGGATTTGATAGTGTGGTATCAACAGGTTATCCAAAGCCTCTACTCCACATAGTCTGTGGAGTACAAAGGAGTCATCTTTGCCAATTAGGATCAACCTATTGTTTGCTCCAGGGAGGCATTTTACACCTCTTTATGCCTTTTTCTAGGCTTGACCACAGACTGGGAGCTGGCAGACGTTCATGGCACTTAGCCTTTGAATGGTTCAGGGAAGTAAAGTGTAACTTCCTAAAAGTTACTTTTCCATAATATTTATTAAACAATCTGGCTTCAACACTGAATTGGATTTGTAATAACTACTATAAATAGTGGTTTAATTATTAATCTAGCTTGTCCCAATCCCATGACAGCAACATTATTTTAATCTAAGCTCTGGTTTTCTACATAGGATAGCTTGGTCTGCCAGAGTGAAAACAGCACTTAGGGCCTGGTCACTGTAGGGACAGGGAAGCACTAAGGGGCATATTCTCAAGGAGCTATTCCCGAGTTATCGGCACTTTAACGCATCCAAAGTCACGCTAAATTTATCGCCGCATTCACAAGCTGGTGCTAACAGCCCATAACACCACTTTTCCTGCGAAAGCAGTCGCAAAAAACATCGCCACAGATGACCCCGGCAACTAACGCTAATGAGTTGCAGACTAGGCGTTCCCGAGCAAAAAGCTGCGACAACACCACAACGCAACATTCTCAACGACCAGCCACATCGGCGATAGGAACACAAAACAGGCGATACAGCGCATTACCAGCAGGAAATTAACACCTGCTCTGACCTGGTGCAAAGTCGGACGTTCACCTGCACAAGAAAAGGGAGCCCAGCCCACAGCTTACCTGAAGAACAACAGATGCCATGGAGCCACTCACCATGCACCCCGGAGCCCCGAGAGGGCAACAACACCCACCGCCACCACCCCCAGGCCCGCCACCCCCCCAATGGACCCCCCCGGACCACCACAGAGGCAGCGCAGACAAAGACAGCGGACCTTCAGGAAATGCACCAGCCCCACAGACCCAACACCAGACAATGCCAATGCCCACTACAGGCCCAAAAGGACAACCATCCTCCGCATCCTGAACATCATTTCCCACAGGCTGATGGTACCAACACAGCGGACAACCAACATCCCTCCGCAGACAAAGCTGCTGGCTGTGCTGCACCTGTTGGCCTCTGGTATCCTCCCAAACAACAACCGCCCGAGTCGGAGGAGTCTCATAGCCAGCCCCATCCAAGTTCCTCACACCTGTCCTGGATGCCCTCACCAGCTAGGGGCCCCAGCACCCATACGTCCCCCACAATGCGCAGGAACAGCTGGAGACCAAGCAAGGACTATACGCCATAGCTGGATCCCCGCACGTGTCGGGGGCAATCGACTGCACACTTGTCCCTCTTGTGCCCCCTGCCAACACCGCACACAATTACAGCAACAGAAAGCACATGCATCCCATCAACGTGCAGGCAATAGTGGACCACAGGGGACTCCTCACCAATGTCATAGCCAACTACCCAGGCAGTGTGCATTATCCCTTCATCTTCTGACAGTCCAACATCAACCAGCGCTTCCAGGATGGCACCCATGGGAATGCACTGCTCGTTGGCAAGTACCAAATGAACACACCACACACCTCAACCCCACAATCATGCAACTCACAACTCTGGCACTGCACAAGTCACAAAATCACATACAACATGCCAAACAACATGCCCCCCCACCAGACACGACAGCACAACTTACTGTGGCAACCTTGGTTAGCCATGTACATGAGCCATCAACGGCATGGCACCTCAGCCACACAATACCGGAATGTGGGGAGAGGTGGGAACCAGGCATGTGCAAAGGAGGCAAGTGACCCATGAATGAGAATGTACACAATGCCAAGTGTGGCGGAGATGTGCTGGACAGACTGCAGTATGCAGACCACAGACATAGCCATGTCTACATGCACTGCTGGTGTTTGGAGTGTAGTGGACAGTGGACGCAACCATGCCACCCCAGCCAGTGGGGAAGATCGCGGAAATGTAGCTTGTGACGTCCCCCCTGTAAGCATGTGCAGAGTGGGCTGTCCCGGAGGATGCCAGGCCAGCGTAGGGGTGTGAATAAAAAGCACGTAGCTCTGGGTGTGGTTCAGTACTGGAAATGTGCAAAGGCATGTGTCTCTGTCGCAGTGTGGGTCTCCGTTAGGGAGTGTAGGTGGTCCCTGATGGGACTTGGACTCCCACGTATGTGATCTAGTTCGTCTTCCATGAGGTAGTACCCCACCCACACCTGTTCGGCCAGACCCTTCTGGCAGTCTGACATCTGGCCTTGGAATGGGATGTGTGCTTAGGTGGGCTGCTGAGAGCCAGCCGGGGTGGTGGGTGCGTCCAGCTGTGTTGTCCGTGCAGGGGGTGGTGTATCCTCGATGCAGCAGTGCTGCCCAGCTCCTGGTGCTCTATTGCCTGGGATGTCCATGGACTGTTGTGGGGCATCAGTGTTGGAAGTGTGGAGCTCCTCTTCAGCATCACTGATGGGTTGTCAGGTCTGCTCCGCTGGAGGTGTTGTTTGTCCCTCTGCAATGTGAAGGGGAGATGCTTGTTGACATTGTGTTGGCATGTATGTTGACGCATTGTTCGAGTTTACATACAGACTGCATGACAATGTACATTGTGACTGTTTGGGAGGGGCGGACTATTTGATGCGTGATAGTGGACATTTGGACTACATGAGGTGGGTGATGCTGTACACGTACATGTTCATCTCACAGTTTCCTCCTATGTCAGATGTGTTTGGCCATTTTCTACGCACAGGCGGACCCAGTTGTGTCCTCTGTTCTGCAGTGTGAGTGTTGCACTGTGTCCCACATTGTCATCCATGTGGATGTGCTGTGATTGCTATGTGTGTGTGCTGCATTGTGTGAGAGTCGCACCTGCAGCTGTGTTTTGCTGCCCCTTATCCCTTGGAGGTGGTGTGCCTTTGGCTTTCATGCTTTTGAGGTGCTGTGATGTTGGCGACTTGGGTCATTTGTGCTCTTGGAAGGTTTTTGTACTCTTGTGCATTGTTTGTCTGCAGATGTATTGTTGAAGTCAGTGGTTGTTTGTGTACGTGGATGTGTCAGAGTGTGACCTGCTCCTTCTGGATGTGGTCCACAATCTGCCACCTCAGTCTCGTGACATGCACAGTGTCATGGTGATTGTACTCCGGCCATGCTGCTCATCATGTGGTGTCACTTGCGCTGTCAGTGTGGCTCTCGCATACGCATCTTTGCTGTGTTTCGCACTGGTGCATGTATGTGTTGTGGAATTGGTGTTGTGTGGGGTGGGACCCCTTCGGGCACATGGTGTACGGGGGCCTACTTGATGTTTGTATGTGTGCTGCAGTGTGCCACGGGGATCAGGGACATGACCCAGGGTCGTTGTGGGTGTGCGGTGTGCTACACGTGGTTGTGCATGTGTGCCATTGTGCCCGTCCCCCCCAGTCCCTGTTCGTTACTCACCCTGTTGATGTTGTGTCAGGTCATGGCGAGCAGGGTCTGGACTCCAGACTTCTTGCACCGTCTCCACAGTAATGACTGTGGCCACCATTTGCTCCAGCTCCTCCTGTGGCGCAGGACTCCCACCTCCATTCGCCGTTGCCGCCTTCCTGTTGTCAGCAGGTTTCTGCTTGGTTTGGCTTTTGACATCATGCCAGCGCATCTTAGCCTCCTCGGCACTCTGACTGCATTCACGATGGGATGGCATTTTTCCGTCTGAATTGCCAATGACACGGTGGTGGTGACGGACAGTTGTTGTTGGTGCTCAGTCACCTCTGTGACGACGATCGGGTTTTCCTGCGGACTGTACCCCGTCTTCCTCTTCCTCTTCTCCTTGGCCTTCCCCGACCCCGAGGTTCCTTGCTGGTGGTCTGTGGGGCTCGTGGGGTTCGCATTGACCTGGGCACTGGTTCCGGGTGCATCCATGGTGCTGCGCAGTTTGATTTGTTTGTGGTGTGTTTTTCTTGTTCAGCTTTTATGGTGCATTTTCCCGCCAGTCGCGTGGAAATTGCAGGACTATTGCTGGTTGTCGCTGTTTTTTTTTCGAGGTTGGCCTCATCGCGACTTTATTTGCATTGGTGTTTCGCATTTTTTCGGCGTTGCGTTGTTTTTAACGCGGTCATTTGACGTGTTGTCGTGGGACTATCGCATGGTGACGCCAGGTTGAGAATGCTACGTTAGCACGCCATTGTTTTTCCGCGATGGACTGCGATGTGAGAAGTTGCGTTAAGCTAAACTTGCGGTGGTTATCACACGTTCTTGAGAATATGCCCCTAAGTTTCTACATGTCCCACTTTTAAATACCATAAACCCTACCTTTTGAGTCACAAGACCTACATATTTAAAAGGGAGGTTTTCCCAGTGAATAAGAGTTATTTTAACAGGTTCCAGTGCAGGTTTTACACTGCAGCAGTCAGGCTACAATGGTAGGCCTGGAGCCATGTTTTCCTTTGTCATACTAGTGGATTGCACAATAAGTGCTGCATTCCAAAGGTGACATTTAACTTTTCATGCCATAAGTGTATTTCTTCTCCATATACTATAGCTTAATGTAAATGTAAATGAACCAATCAGGGATTATCTAATATCAACATGTTTTAGGGGTCAAAGTACATAAATGGGCATTAGACAGCAGTTCCCGAGTGTGCATAGTCTTAAAACAGCAATAAAATTCAGCTAAAACAATGGGAGGTGACCACGCAAAAGGGTCATTTTCTCACTACTCCATTAAATATTATGGCTTTCAGGACTGCTCTAAATTCTTGGAGAAAGGCTTCCATCTTCTTTTGTGGCCTGTCCCTTTGTCATTACCTTTTAATACCTCCAAAGTAATACACAGTTTTATAGCGTGCCACCTCATATTGTGTAACCCACCCATCAGGCAGGGCTGCCACCACCTGTTTGTTTTTAAAACTGACATAGAATAAACATGATCAAACTATGATCTACATCGAAATCCTTGAGAAACAAAGTCTACAAAAAAAGTCATTTAATTTCTCTTCATGATAGTTACCTTCCAAAGATCCTGTTGTTTGGTTACTTGAGTACATACAATAGTATACTAGTTTCATATCTGTCCTGTAAATTGGTATGCACCAAGATGCTCTAAGGGACCAGCACCTTAAATGTTTGTAGAATTGACGTGACAGTAATAGAATACAGTGCAATTCAAGGCAAATAAGAAACTGATGTAGGTTCAAGTGTTCTCTTTCAGTAGTACTTTTTGGGCAATTAGAGTTAAATTAACATACACAGGCAGCAAGAGAAATAAAAAAAGATGTTGCAAGGAATATGGGACAACAGAATCAATGTGTAAAATATTTCAATCTAATTGAAGGCAATTTTTTGAATCCACAAATATTCCTCTGTAAAAACAGTCCTTAATGGTCCACTCCATACACAGTGCATCTTTCTACTATATGAGTTAGCTGTGTCCCACTGACATCTGTTCCAAAGAAGTCTCATCCCGGAGGAGAACGCAGCTGTGAGAAATCCCAGTGTAGCGTTTCTCTTGAAGTTACTTGGTATCATACTTTTAGGAGAGTCTTCCTACTGGACTTTAAGAGAAGTTTAACACTCAGGAACGAAGGGGCATATTTACAATGCCTTATCGCCACCAGAACGTCACTTTTTGTGACGTTCTGGTGGTGATAATCCCTTCGCCTTATTTACAAGGGAGCGTTAAGCCACTTAATGTGGCTTAACACCGCCTTCTAAATAATGCCTCTTTCATGTAGCACTTAGCATGAAAGGGGCGGGCAATGGGTGTTGCAGTGGGCTTTATGCTACAACACCATTGTTTTTTGAGGCTGCTCCCTATTTACAAAGGTGGTGTAAATATGGGGCAGCGCGACAAATAAGACTTGGGAAAACCTGGTCTTAACCTGGTGCAACGAGGAGAAATGATTAATTTCTCCTCGTTTTTTATGTGTGCTGCATTCTGCAGCACACATAGAAAGAGCAAATTGCCAGTAGTGATTGTTCATGTGCAGGAAGGTGTCCCTTCCTGCACATAAACAGTTATTAGAAAATGACGAGTTGCACCTTGTATATGTGCTGCATTCTGCAGCACACATAGAAGTTACAAATCACCATTATTGATTGTTTATGTGCAGCAAGAAACACCTTCGTGCACATGAACAATCATTCCCTGCAACACAGGCCCCCTTGCACTATGTGCAAGTGTGCCTGTGTTGTTGCTAGCCAGCTAAATGTAGCGCCAGTGCTAGGGGAAATGCAGGGGTGAGCCGTATTATTGTAAATATGGCGCATCCCTGCGTTTTCAGAATGTCGGAGCGCGCCGTTAACAATTGTGGCGTAACACCTCACTCCGCATTCTATTGTACATCTGCCTCCAAGTGTCTGCATTTCCAAAGGACATCTGCTCTTCCGGTGCCAATGATAGATGCTGATTTTGGTTCAAGTTGCCAAATTTGCTAAAGATATATCAGGGCGTAAGATTTATTTAGAGCTCAACTTTTAAGGCATATTGAGCTGATATTTGTTGTTGGGTCCTCCAACTGGACTTGCATCAAGGAAGACTAACTTTTGAAGATCCAAGCAGTAATACTGCCTCATATAGGCCAGATTACACAGAACAGTGGCCAGAGGATGATTAATGGTTCCTTCTGCAGATCATCTACAACCTTTTCCTCTCTCTGGACTCAACAGTCTTAGCATTGTTGCACTTCATGTCTTAGTTTTAGACTAATCCTTAAGCATATATTAGAATTCCTTCTTGACGTCACTTCACAGCAAATGATAGAGGGATTTGTGGACTACAAAGAGGAGCAAGATGAATGGGGTTAATATTGCACACAATACCTACCTAGTCCCACAACAGGACTCGGGACCTAGTCAAACAGAAGATGGTTACTGTTAGATCTGGCATCTTTGACGTGGTTTCCCCATGTCTTTTTGGCTGCCGACCTCATGTTTGGACCTTGTTTTGCTGGCTTAGGACTTGAGCGCATTTGACACTGCCATTCAGTGCCAAAGTGCTTTGCATGTCATATACATACTGGTGATTGGTGTATACATGATTGGCTGATTCGAGTTAGCTGTAAGTCCCTTGTCTAGGGGTAAGACATATTCCCAGGGCATGTACCTCGAATGCTCCTCTGTGGGCCAGCAGCACTGGTTGTGCCATTCACGGAGGTAGCTCATCGATTGTGCCACAGGTTTACCCTGGTGGGGCCTGTGTGCACAGGTTACTGTTACTCTGCTTAGCAGTTAAGAAGCTATGTGCCAAGGCTCTGCATGTCTCTTGCTATATCAGAGTTCTCCCCGATGACAGGGTGCGGTGTCAGGAAGGGGTAGGGCATGTGTGCTTTTCCGTTACTTGCAAGGGGCGTGAATGGCACCGGGTGGTGTGTTCGGTATGACGGGGCCTGCTTCTCTCATTGGATTAGCATGGGGGGAATGTAGGGAAAGTCTATTGCTCAGGATTCCCTACGCGCAGAATAGTAATAGTATAGTGTTTGGTATCAATGAATTAGTAATGGCGTATCCTCTCTTGTAGTGCGAGTGGACTCAACATTACATGTGTGGAAATGTCACTTTGGGAAAGGCGGCATTTCGGTGCTCAGGGCTCTGTTTGCTTGTCGGTCTGTGTCCAATTCACTTCTGTGTGCTGGGGTGACAGCTACATCTGTGAATTCCCGATAGCAGGCCATAAACTAGGGGATCAAGGGAAACTGCAGACCTCTGACCCTGAGGGTTCTCTCTGATATGGTCACTTGGGGATGAAATTGGCACCTGCATTCCTAGGGGCTGGGTCTTGGCCCCACTAAAGATATTAATATAACCCCGCCGGGGTAGGTTGGCAGACAGTACAGAATTTAGAAAGTGCCCGTACATTTCAAAGGTGGCCTTTTAAACTGATTGCATTTTCAAAGGCCATCATAGGTAGAACTGCAGGGGCTCTGGATTCAGAAGTAAGAGATGCTTTTGGACTTGGAACCATTCTATGCAGGTTCAATGCTGGGTCATCGACCCAAGGAATCATTTGGGTAGGAGGGACTGGAACTGGGTTATCTGCAGACTTTTGGTGGCCTGGAGCTTGTTGTGCTCCCGGAAGGGGATTATCACTTGCTGGCCTGCAGCTAGTGCCAACTGTGTGGCCTGGGTCCCTAAGTACTCTACAAGAGATGGTTTGCTGGATTCCTGTCCAAGAGATCCCATAGACAAAAAGGATTTTCCCATTTCCACAAGATCGTAAGGACCGCACAGAGGTGCTGCGGAAATGGGTGGAAGTGATCATCGGTTGGGACAAGCACCATTCTGACGTACACCGTCATCACACTGTGCAGAGGAGTGTGCTCGTAAAGATCAGAAGCCCACCTGAGGTTCCAGGACATGAGGAGTTCAAGGAGTGCGGGGGAAGCTTGCAGAGTCTCAGGGTCCCGTGCTTGCAAACAGGGGACCTGTGCTAGCTTGCACTCAGGAGTGTGTGGTGTCTGAGAAGTGTTGGGGGACCTGAAATGGGAGCTGAGACTGTCTTCGACCTCCAGAATGGGAGGAAGACAATGCCTGACATTGCAGCCTCCATCCGAGGTCATTGGCTCCCTCTCCTTGAACACACGCCAATAGGTACTTTTTTGTGGAGAACATTGTGATGGAGCCTAAGGGGTTTCATTGTGCCTTGTGGGCACCTATGGCTGGCTGTCAGGAGCTATTGTAGCTTGCACTTGAGGGGAAACATTTCTCCAGACTTGGAAGCCTGCCAGCTTCCTGGGTCACAACCTTTAGTCTACGGGGATAGTGATTCCACACTTGTGCAGATGCCACCGGGCACCTGGAGGTCTAATCCAGATGAATGAAACTAATTAACAGTTTCTTTCTGTTTTAGGTGGTTCTGTCAATTTAATCAACATGGTGCCAGTATGGGCAACGTGTATCGTTGGCTGATGCAGTTGAGTGACTTAGGGGCTGGGTCAGGACGCATAGTCAAATACTTGTGATTTCTTGACCATTGCAAATGTTGGGGTATGTGATATTGAAAATGTTGTGTTTGTTGATTACCTCTGAGTAGGGCATATATATTTATGCCATTCTGGTAACAATGGGAAAAGCTGACAATTACATATACCTGTAAAGTATATATTCAATGTGCAGATCACTTTGATTTCAAAGTATATATCATGTTGATTTTGATGTGTGTGTGTAATACAAAGACCAGTGTTTTAAACATACGGTGTGGAGTCTTTTTGTGGTGTACGCAGCATGTTGCAAAGGTGGTTTTGTGCCAATACTTTACACATTGACCCTATGGATAAGCCTGACTGCTCTGTGCCTTGCTACCCAAGGGTGAGCACAGGTTATCGGACACGAGTATTGTACTTATCCTATCTAGGATGGGGGATTCCAACTGGCTTCGATGCGCCCTAGCCAGCTGGAAACCGCTGGATCTAACAGTTACTATTAACAGCTAAACAAATTCAAAATCCCATTGGTTAATGTAGAAATCAGAACTAATTCACAAAAGCATGTCGGTTCATAAACCTATGATTATTGACTATAATGTCTCCATTTGCACCTGACAGGTTCCCCTATATGATAAGTAGGCGGTGTAAATTATTTCACTACTTTTTAATTGTTCACCTTGGCTTCACACAATTTGCAGATGTACATGCCATGCAAGTGATGGGGATGAGGATGGGGAGGATCAAGGCGTGGTTTTTCTTGAGATTTGTGAAAACCTTAGACCAGAGAGTTTGCAGGGATTCACAAACTTCTATCTAACCCCAACATGAAAATGGTTATAAATTTGCTCCATCAAAGGGCTGGGGTATATTCCCTGCCACTGTGTAATGGAGAACGGAACATTCCCAAGCTTTGTGGCGGTTTACAGGAACAGATTAACAAGCATTGGCAATGCCAATAGGTCTTGCATTTGCTAGAGTTAGAGCTATTGGCATTCTAATGACAATGTCTTTTACTCATATGTTTTGGTTTGGAGTGGAGTGGAGTGGATGTATGTGGAGTGGAGTAGAAGTATGTGGTGTGGAGTAGAATTATGTGGGGTGGAGGGTGATGGGAGAGGGGCAAGAAACAATGGGTATTGGGCAAATCATGACACCACAGTAGAGAAAGGGTATGGGTCAAGCACAAAGAACGGGCAAGGATGGAGGTATGAGGAGGAGGGACAAGGGGCAAGCAAGGGAGCAGGAGGGAACACAGGGAAAGCACAAACTATAGGGGAGCAAGCAACAACGGAGCAAGCTGCATCAACGACAGCTGAAGAACTAAAAAATTGATGCAGGTGCTCTCTTTTTCCCTTTTTATGTTCTGATCTTAGTTGAAAAATGGTTCACCACATTATAGTCTACAGCTCATGATCAGGGCCACTGGAAATATGAGATTCTGCGATCGCAGCAATTTTCGCATAATTGTGGATTTGCCACATGATCCATCATCTACTTCATAATTTGCAGATTTTAAAGGTAATCAAGCTCAAACAGATCAAAAGTTACAAAAAATATGGTGACTTGGGTTCCTGCATACCAGAGCACTTTTCGCAAACGTTGACTGGTCATCTTTAAGTTGCTTATTGCTGATTAAGGGTGTTAAATTATGGAGGGGAGAGGGGGCCCTGCTGGGACGCAGTTGGCACAAGCAAGTCACACAGGAAGGATATGTGCGTTTACCTTTCTTCTTTTAGCCGACAAGGGCCTTAAGTGCAGGGCTACAATTTATGGTGAACAAAGCAAAACAAGGAGATGTTGGACGGAGCACTGAAACTTTTCAGACACTCACTCCCAGTCACAGATCTGGGTTGAATCCATCATCGTTCTTAAGTTCACTTCGCCACCCCAATTCAGACCCAGCGATATGCAAATCAGTCTTGACCTGTTCCGCATGGTAACAGTCCAACCCGAACTGCCAAGCCAGGTCTTCCCTGGACCGGAAACAAGCATCCTGGGACCGGTTTCGGGGTAACGCCCCTGCTCAGCCAGGCTAGCTTGAAACCTGTGGCAAAGTGAGCAACCCCTCAGCCCTCCTTTCCTCTCTGTTAATGGTGCCTGTTCATAGGAGGCAGGCACCCCTTGTTTATGTTGGGGCTTCAAGGGATCTGTAATACAATAATGCAGGTGACAATAGTGTCAGGGCAGCAGTCAAACCCCCAAACATGGCACCTGTTAATGCAGCACATTTACAGGAGGGGGACACTCCTGTTTATATACAGTGGGGGTGGGGTCCCAGAGGGCAGCAGGGGATTTGCATGTTCTGATGAGAGGGCTGGTCTGGGCTGGAACCTCTGTCTGTGCTGTGATTACTACAGGCTTACATGAAAAGGGCTTAGATGAGAATTTGAATGATCTCAGGCCTTCCTCGAGATATACAGTGAGTGTGATTAAACATTCATTAACATGAAAGAGTGCAGCTGCAGACCAGACAAGTACGAAAGGGCGGGTATAACCTGCCGGGAGCTTGTCAGTGTTGGCCCAGGAGAGAATGTGGCCTAACGGCCAGAGATGCAGACTCTGGAGCTGGGGAATCAGGTTCGAGTCTCGGTGTCTGCTCAGCATCCTGTGATCCTGGGCAAATCACTTAATCTCCCTGTGCCTATCAAATATAAATGTGCAATGTAACTGGTGCTCGTGTAAAGTGCTCCAATACCTTCGGGTCGAGTTCGCGCTATATAAAACTGCAACAAGAAAAAGGATAAGAATCGGAGGGGACTTAACGGGAAAGTCAGTCAGGGGACACAGTCCAAATAGGCCATACCAATCTTTTGGGATTGTTAACAAAAAAAGTAACTTGTTCGGGGACCAGAGTTCAAGGGGCTTTAAGAGCTGCCCTCCAAGAGAAGCCCATTCTGTAAGTGTGGAGGACGGGAGTTTCCCTGCAGTGGTAAGAAAGGGAGCAGGGGGCTGGAAGGGGTAGAATCAGCTGTGTGGAGTAGGGGTTGGTGGCAGAATTTGGAGGAGGGGAGTGAGTGAGTGTGAAGTGGAAGGGAGGGAAAAGGAGTGGACTGGAGGGGGCCCCCGAGGAGGAGGAGGCTGAGCGATAGTGGAGGAGGATGGGCTCCCGGCTCCAGGCCTTTTTCTCCACCAGGGACGCCTGGACTGAAAAGACTGTCACTAATTCCCTGGGAATTCCTGATCCTGCAGGCCATGAAATGTCTCTGCATAATTATTCCTGTGCGAGCCTATTAGTAGTGATCAGCAAAGATATAAGTGCAATTAGCGAACAAGAAACAAAACTCTGATGAGGCTGAGGGAAGAAACCGAGAAGATGGAGGCTGAGACGGGTCGCCTCCCAGATTAAAAGTATGAGCACCCAATGATAAAAGTGGGACAGTAGAATTTTAAAAAACGTTGTTCAGATAGGAACAGAGCTCCAACAGGAGTAGGGAACATGAACAGGCCTGTTTTCAATTGCGCAGACCATAAAGACTTAACAGACTGGGGGAGCAAAGAGCCGCACGGTCTCCTTATGATGTGGGCAGCCTAGTTGCAGAGGAACTGGGGCAGGAACATTAATTAATGTTAGTGGACACGCGATCATATACTGTCGTACTGCGAAAAAGTAACATTAAGTGAAAAAAAACAACACGCCTCCAGAAAAGGGAGAGGAGGAGGGATGAAATCCAAGATGCTAAGCTGTTCAGGAAACGTTGGAAAACACTGCTCTTTGCATAATACTCCTCTGGCTGACTCCCATTTGCTCGCAAGGTACCGCGCCGGGACACTCCTGAGTAGCCGCGTGCGATATAAATGCATATAACATAACATAACATAACATGAGGGAGGTGGTCGACATAGACAACGGAAGGGGGGCGGGAGCAAAGGCAACACAGACAATATGTGGGACTGTCATACCACGAAAAAGTACCAGTTGATAAACAGAAATAAACACCATGTGCCCAGGAAAGGGAGGGGAGCAGGGAAGAGGAAGATGATCCACACGGACAAGGGGAGGGGGGCGGGAGCAAAGGCAACACGGGTGGCACTTGGAGTAAAGCTCAGAACATAAGCAGCAGCAACCCAAGAAAAGAAGCAGAAGCAAAAGAAAAAGTAGTGCACCAACAATATATATGGCCGATCGGAAAATAATCCAGGTAACAGGGTCAGTGTGCAGGGCAGTAACTAAACAGCCACAAGGTGGGACAGAGTGAAGCATTTCCCTACCAAACGAGAGGAATTTTGAAAGGCTGCCCATGGAGCCAATGAAAGTGATGGGCGTGGTGAAAGTCCTCAGAAGGAGATACGGCATGTCGAGAGACTACCTAGGCTCGACCTAAAAAAGGAAACAAACAATTCACCTGTAATACCTGACTGCTTGCCTTTTCTCAGTGCAGTGTTGTATGGTGCACACAACTGATCATTGGGTCCAGTGGCATTGAAACACGTCATTCCCAATAGTATGTGTGGAAAGGTGTGTGTAAGGGTATAGATTTACACTTGTTTTCATTGTGAGTTGGGCCTCAATGTTAGTGCTGCTACCACTTTAGATAACCTGTTTTAGCTAACTTAGATACCCAGTGATACTCAATACAGAATGAGTATGTGTGCCTCCGCCCCTTCCTGCTGGCTTTATTGTGATTCAGTCGTAGGGAGATTGTATCTTTACCCTGTTATCAGGTTTTCACTTAGGCCTTTTCACTGTCGCATCATGTGAACAATGCTTTATTGTAAACAATCATGAAATATATTGTGGGACTTCCACCCGCTTTCAGCACTCAATTATCTTTAGCTAGTTTGGTACTATTCAAACACTTATATGTAGGTAGTGTATTACGTGCATGCCCTAGTTAAGTTACTCTCAATAAACAAAATTGAGTCATTAACCCTTGTGAATGCCTTCGTAGTGATTCACAGCTCCTTTCCGTCTATACATTTGTTTCAATTTTCAGTTAATTATTTTAAATTGTGTTATACTTATCTGTAGCATACTATCCTTTGATCTCAGCGACACTGGTTTAACCATAGTTCAAAATGGGAACCCAACCTTAATCTTGTGGGGGCATATTATCAAGCGGCAGCGATAATTATCGCTGGCCGCGCTTAGCGTGAGATTTTTTATCGCCGGCTATCGCTGGAAATTATCGCCATGCTAGCGCTGTATTAACAACGCATAGCGCAATGGCGATAATTATTCCAGCGATAGCGGTGTTTTCCATGGAACATCGCTGGTTTTCCAGCGATGTTCCATGGAAAACGGTGATATCCTTGATGATAGGGCCTGTGGTCTTAGCCACACAATCCACCCCCCATGTTAGGTATGCCTTAGTCTGGAATTTAACAGACGTTAAATTCCAGCGTTAAGGCCCAGTTAGCACGAAAAAAATCAGCGCTAAACCGGATGGGGCTTTGTTGTAAATACAGCGAAGCACCGTTAGCGATAGTTTATAATGTAGTTGTAAGGGGCACGCCTACCTTGCATCTCATTAGCGATGCGAGGCGAGGCGATAGGAAACCGGGCGCTAAGGCAGGGAAACACGCGCTAGCGTGTCCTTGTTAATAAAGCGATAAAATTATCGCCGCTTTTCGCTCGAAAACGGACTCTAAAGCGGCGATAATGTTATCGCCAGCCCTTGATAATATGCCCCGTGGTGTCTTGTGGCTGGTGCTCCATCTAATACTTAGTTTCAGTGATTAAAAGCATGGCCCCTTCTCTAGAGCACTCTAGTGATCTGATCTTCTTTGCTTTAACTTTGCATTTTTTGTATTGTGTACTGTAGGTGTGATTCAGGTTAGGTATTGCAGGTGTGCTCCAGACCCTTCACATCTCAAAGGTTGCCAAAACGTTAAAAATGAGTATCCTTTTGGACTCACCTGTATTACTAGTCCCTGGTGAAGAAAGGTCTATAGTTTATCAAAAATGGATTAGTCTGGCACAGGCAACCATTACATGAAGATACCAACATAGTCTGTGGTGCAGGGAGCAGCCATAGCACAAACCAATGGGTGTTACCCGCACCTGCCTTCGCACGCTCATGGGCTCTTCCTTGACAGCAGAAAGCATTTCTTTAGCCACAGGTAGAGCCTGAGTCTGGAGTCATTGTTTTGCTTCTTGAATGTTACACGTTTTATGAATTGTGTAATGATTCCGTTCAGTCGCTGACATCTTTATGAATGTTAAGAACCTATATATCAAATCATGTCTGCAAATGCGAAGGAGCAGAAGTATACCAAGGAGGGAGGGCTAGATGGGCGATGGTGGGGGCTGGAGAAATGTGGAATCAGGAAGAGGAATTGTGAAATCACTCATACGCTGTTTTAAACCAGTACAACCGTTCATGAACATACACAGTGGCGCCTAAAATGAGAAACAGCTAGTTGCAGTTGCAAGACATTTAATGGTTTTGTCAGGAAAGTGATACATACAGGCAATACCATCCGATGTCATTACCCTCATTCATTTTCATCCTGGCAGACTGTAATAATGCAATCAGTTATTGGGGTTGGCATTTCTGGGTATAAATGTCGATATATGCGTAAGTACCATTTGAGATCTGGCAGATTTTTTAACATAAAAGCGCATCTTCTAGAAGAGTTGAGGATCCTTGGCTGATCAGCTAAATTGTTAATTATGATTGTTAACTCTGATTAGAATATTTCAGGACAAATTTTTAGGAATGAGAGTGGTGAAGATTCTAATAATGGATTGAATTTCAAAAACGTAATAGTTGTCATCAAGTCTCTCTGGTCAAAATGAGGTAGTTGCAGGAAAGAACCATGTGCAACTGGCTTCTATGATTCCAAGAAAAAATTACCATATTGCCTTCATCAATGTAGTTCAAGTCATGAAATAATTGTGTCTTTCAATAACTTATTTTTTTCTTTATTTCCATATCTGCAGTACCAATATTCCCTGTCATGATTTTGATTTTTCCATCATGAATATTTTTCAAATGTAATCATTTTTTCAACATTGCTCCTTAAGCAGGCTTCATAGCCAACAATATGCAGATATAATTAAGCTCTATCAAATGCACATACACTATACAATATCCCATTTTACTCCCAGGATTTGTGAAGGAGGATCAAAGATGTTGTCAAAATGGGATGTACATGGGAAAGGCCCGCTAAGCAACACGTTGAATGATTACTCGACTTACTGACAACCCGTTTGTCAACATACTTGCTTGGTGAATACACTAGAGTACATGTAAACCTTTCACAAGATTTTGCTCCACATTGACTTTTCGTACAATTAACCCTTTCAGCACACCTTTTGAAGGTCTCAGCACTGATGAGAGTTGTATTTTCCATGAAGACAATGTCAATTATCGCCCACATGCTAAGGGTCTAGTTGTTATTTCTGTCGTTGAATTCATTTGATTTCTCTGGTCAGTTCCAATTCTTCTTCTCCATCCTTCACCCCCTGTTCCTCTATTTTCAATGTTAATTACTTCTTGTTTCTTTTTATCTTTCTCCCTGAATGCCTACTTTCCATCATCTGTCCCTGTTAGCATTCCCATTTTAGTGATTTTATACTACTCATCGTGTTGTATCAGTTAACATTTTTGTACACATTCTGTCTTAATGAAGATTTTTTAACTGTAACATTTCTCTGTCAGGCCATCTGATTATACTGTTAGCATGTCAAAAGCTGAAAGCAAGCCCGTCTGCGCCCGTCCGTGCCTGGCCGCCGCTGGACGTCCGGACCCCCTGTCTGTTTTCCCCTCTGCCTCCTTCTCTACTCGCACCCTACACTACCCACCTGTTTACCTTAATCTTTGCCCATACCAATGGCAATCTAACGCTACTCGAGCAAAGAACTTAGGGCACTAAACTCGGCCAGCCCCCCTGAGAGGTTCACGATGGTTCACGATAACCCTCCGCCAATATGTCCACCCAAAGAAGACGCGGGAAACGTTCTAACTGAACCGCTCCCTCACCCCAAACTTTGCCCGACTAACCCTGCAGGTTGTATATTGGCTGACCAACCTAAACAATTAACTGGGTTATACTGTAACGCCCGTTCAATTCCAAGACATTCTCTTGAAATATGGAGCCTGCTAGACTCCGAAAAGCCTGACTTATTTTTCGTCACTGAAACCTGGCTCCATGAGTCTGCCCTCCCCGATATCACAATCGCACTCCCCCCGGACTATCAGCTGATTAGACTTGATAGGAACAATAAGAGAGGAGGTGGCCTAGCAATTGCATTCAGGGCCCGCTCTAAGGTTAGCATACTGGAAACCTTTCTCTTGGAATGGGGAGAACTCTGTATTTTCAGACTGGAGAACTCTACCAAGGGAACCTCGAGAGGTGCCTTAGTCTACCGACCCCCCGGCACTAAAACTAACGTTACCAACCACCTGATGGAGACTATTGCACCACATGTACTAGCGGCCGACAACTTTCTTCTAATCAGTGATTTAAATTTCCATGCCGAATGTTCATCCGACACCAACACGTGCCAACTGATTTCCAGTCTTAACACTCTGGGTCTTCGACAATTGGTAACCAGGCCCACCCATTCAGCAGGTCATACCCTCGATCTCCTGTTTACCAATACCCCTCATATTAAAGTGGAGCCCCCTATCCCAGTACTCTGGTCAGACCATCATCTATTAAAATTCTCTTTACAGTATGTCTCTACTCACAGCATCCCCAGCGGAGAACAGAAATGGAGCAGACCCTGGAAGAAAGTCGGCCTAGCCACTTTCTCTCCCCACTTCATCCCCCCACTCCTTACTAACACTGACAACATAAATCTTGCAGTTGACACCTTTGAGAAGGCAATCACCCAGGCCCTCGACAGTATCGCCCCCCTGACCAAAGTCAAACGCAAGCATAAAATGTCACCTTGGTTCACTGAAGCCTTAAAATCCGACAAACTGGCAAGTAGGAAAGCCGAACGAAAATGGAGGAATTCTAAAAGCACTGAAGACAGGCAGGCATATAAATGTATATATAGACGCTACCTTGACAACATTTAAACAGTAAAAGAAAAACACCTTGGTGACAGAATAAACAAGGCCGCCAATTCACACAAAGAACTTTACAAAATATTAAAGGAATTCACTAGTCCCTCCTCCTGCCAGTCTGAAAGCCCTGTCTCACAGGATTGGGTGGACACACTGTCCACTTTCTTCGAGAAGATAAACACCATCCACAGCCTCTTTCCTAACCAGACATTTGAACATCATCACAACCTGTCCGAATGTGATCACACACCCACCTCAATCTCTCTAACTGAATTCACCAAGTTCACACAAGAGGATGTCAGCACTGCCCTCTCCAAGGTCAAATCAGGCTCCCCGTCGACCCGGTCTCACCTCACATTCTGTCCATCATAGGACCAGCTCTTCTCAAAAGCCTCACTGACATTTTCAATTTATCCTTAAGTCATGTAACGGTTCCCATAAAATGGAAAGCAGCTATGGTCAAGCCTATTCTAAAAAAAACTACCTCAGACCCTAAGGAACCCAACAACTATCGGCCCATCTCTCTTCTCACTTTTTGGGGGAAAGTCCTTGAGTCCTTATTAATCAATAAGCAACTCTCAATCTTCCTAGAGAGCAATAAATTGTTGGACTCTTTCCAATCTGGGTTTAGGGTGGCCCACAGCATGGAAACATCGCTGATAGAGGTAGTAGACAACATTAGACTTGCCCTGGACACCGGGCAGTCAGCCACTGCTGGTCCTACTCGATCTACCTGCTGCTTTTGACACCATATCCCACAGGACTCTAGTGAATCGACTGTGGGAGTTGGGAGTCAGGGGAACTGCCTTAAACTGGCTCAGGAGTTACTTAACTGATCATTCTTCGACGGTACAGATCGGTACCCTCGTCTCTCGTAGCCAATCGATAGACAAGGGAGTGATCAGATCGCATGGTTTCGACACCGTGTCGTATGCAGACGACACGCAACTTTTGATCACTCTTGGCCCACATTTAACTGACACTAAACTCAGATTCATAAAGTGCATGACCGACATTAATGTCTGGATGCAAACTAACCATCTGCAACTCAATGCCAGCAAGACGGAGATCATTTTCTTTGGGAAAGCCCAAGCTCTATGGTCCAGCGACTGGTGGCCTCCCAATCTCGGCCCCTGTCCTTCCCCCAAACTCGTTGTCCGCAACCTTGGAGTGAAAATCGACAACAACTTGTCCATGAAAGACCATGTTAATCATGTGATGGGCATCTGCTATGGACTAATGCGAAGTCTTTGCAAGATCTTCCAATGGATCCCAGTTGTATCTAGGATGCCGCTGGTCCAAGGTCTAATCATCAGTCGGCTCGATTACGGAAACGCCCTGATGGCTTCCATTAATGAAGAGCTTCTTACCAAACTCCAAGTGTTATAGAACACTGCTGCCAGACTTTTATTAAATCTACCTTCACGTTCCCTGTTGGCACCAAGTCTGAGAGCTCTCCACTTGCTCCCCATCAGGAAACGCATCCGTTTTAAGATCAACTGTCTTGTTCACAAAACCATTCATGGGAACGGGGCAAGTTATCTTGCCAAAAAAATCATCTGGTACCAACCTACCAGAACCCTTAGGTCCTCAACCAAACATCTCCTCACTCCCTTTAAGATTCGCACCGCCAGACATGGCGGTAGATCCTTCTCATACCTTGCCCCTACTTTGTGGATCTCGCTTCCACTGCAGCTGCGTATGGAACCCAACCACAGACAGTTTCGGAGAAATCTAAAAACCTGGCTGTTCTGATCACTCTCCTTCATGCCAGCGTCATCTTTCCTTCCCTCTTTAGGGTTTTGGTCAGCACTTTGAGAAATCCTATGACTATGACTATGTTTCTATTTATTATACTCCCATTTGCTTATTAGCATTCGATCTGCTGCAATAGTTGCTTGAGCTCCTACGCACATTGTCTTTTAGTAATGCTTTGGTACTTTTAAATTTGTCTATCTTCTCAACTCCACTGGCTTAGCCCTCGATACGAGGGTCACAGGACTCCCAATAAGGAAATATGGTAACACCACACCTGAAAACTGAGGTACTGCGAGGTGCTGTAATTCTGGTATGATATTAGCACACTATTACAAGCTTGACCCTTAGGATTGGGAATAACTTAGAGAATTTGTGTTTTTATTACACCAATTAAAACACAAATTTAGTGAATTATGAGACACGTTCTGCAGAAATATTCTGCAGATTTTACATTGTGATATGTGCTCTTGAAAACTCCAAGGGCACGATTTTTATCGCATCTTGCAATCTCAATTCAAAATAAAAGAAAATATCACAATGAAGGCTGTTTTTGGTAACATAAAATTTAGCATCAACAACAGACCTTGCTTGCTTCTTCTCAAAATATTTTATCATCCCCTTCTCCTACTTTCAAACTATCTCATTTATTTCCCTTAAAGCTACTTATTCCCCTGCAATCAAGTCCCTGCATTGTTATATATTCAACTTCCCTTTCCTTATTCTTTTTTTTTTTTTTTATACATAGGTAACTTTTTTCTAAACTCAAAGTTTCAAAGTTTATTGACAGATCGAAATAAATTATTTAATCGTCATACAACAAGAAAGTTCCCATCGCAGGTGAAGGACGCCTGGATGCATGTAAATGTGGTGGGATCAAGGCATACAATTTACTTTTCCCTCGCATATTCTCGTTTGCTCTTACTTTGAAATTAACATTTACATTTTCCAATTTGTTTGTTTTTCTTTGTCTGTAAAAGTGATCTGTAACAGGACACTATAAGCCCTCAACTAAATAAAGTATGACAACACACCAGATTCTAATGAATTGTGCCAGTGGTGTCGTCAAGGAACACATTTTACAATGACAAGAAAAGTCAACTACTTCAAGTTGAAATTATCGCTTATTCCTTAAATCTGATTAATTGCACATTAAAGATCCTCATCAGTGGATCACTGTACAGTTCATTGAGCCCCAGAAACCTGGTATCTTGGACTTTCTGTAGCATGGTCCTAAAGTACATGCTTTTTCCACAGTAAGAGGCATATTTACAAGCCCCTATCACCACAGGAACATCACTTTTAACGACGTTCCTATGGCGATAGGGGCTTCGCCTTATTTACAAGGCGGTTTTAAGCCACGTTAAGTGGCTTAACACCGCCTTGTAAATAAGGAACCCTTTCAAGCTATACTTAGCGTGGAAGGGGTGGGCAATGGGTGTTGCGGTGGGCATTCCGCCACCCAATGATTTTGATGCTGCCCCCTAATTACAAGGGTGGCGTAAATAGGAGGCAGCGCCAAAATTAAGCAGAGGCGGCCGGTGCAGGTAAGTGTAGTAGGCCAGTGGTTTTATTTATTTATTTATTCTATTTTCCATATTATGTCATCTGTCACTTCCCCCCTGCCCTGCCCCCACCCTGCCCCACTGCGCTTACCTGCACCAGCCGCGACTGAAATTATGACCAGGGAAAACCCTGTCTTAACATGGCGAAACGTGCAGAAATGCTTAATTTCTCCCCATGTTTGCTGTTTCTATGTGTGTTGAATTGTGCAGCACACATAGAAACAGCAAATTGTCATGAATGATTGTTTATGTGCAGGAAAGTGTCCCTTCCTGCACATAACAATCATTAAGAAAATGATGATTTGCAACTTCTATGTGTGCTGCACAATGCAGTACACATAGAAGTTACAATTAGCCATTCTGGATTGTTTATGTGCTGGAAGAGACACCTCCCTACACATAAACAATCATTAAGAAAAGGATGATTTGCAACTTCTATGTGTGCTGCACAATGCAGCACACATAGAAGTTACAAATTGCCATTCTGGATTGTTTATGTGCTGGAAGAGACACCGCGTTGGTGCTAGGCAGCTTAATTTAGTGCCAGCGCAGGGAGAAATGCAGGGGTGCACCGTATTATTGTAAATACGGTGCATCCCTACATTTCTAAAGTGACAGAGGCGGCGTTAGCAATTTTGGAGCTAGCCCGCCACTTGGTTGTAAATATGCCCCTAAGTCTATTCTATTTTTATATGAAAAACCCTGAAAAAGCCATGAATAATCCATTAAAAGCTATGATTAAACAAATTGGAGTTTCCTTCTCTGATTTTTTAGCAAACTTAGCTTTCAAGAAGGGAAAATGTCTAATTATCTCACAGTAAACTCAGCATGTAATCTAAAAGTCATGGTTTCAATCTTGATAGGTGCACTCAAATATTTATCCATCTAAGGTAGACAAATTAAGTACCTTTGAGTTTGGCAAGAGTAATGACTGTGGCCACAGTATTTCAGCTCAGACCTCTTTGCCCTTACGGAAGTTTAGATTAGCATTGCAGAAAGGACCATGGGCCATTCTGTAATAGTGAACATAAGACAACACATATAACGTTTCTGCTTGGAAATTGCTGAATTTCCTTTGCTCTTGAACTTGTTTCCTTAACGGAAGCCTGATGAGGGACCAACAGGCCTCAGAGGGAAATACTAAGGACATATTCATGAAAATTGTGGTGCAGGTCAGCACAACAAGTCTCCTTACTGTGCTGCCCTGCGTCACAGGTAAATGGCAGGAATCCGACGTATTTATCCAATATGACGCATTCCTGTCCTCTTCCATTGCATTGGTGCCATTTTAGCAGCCTAGCACCAATGCAGACACCCTTACATCATTGTGAAAAGCTGCCTGTGTTGTCGGCAGTGACACCTTCCTGCACATAACAATCCTGAGAGACCTTTTCCTCTTTCTATGTGGGCTGCAAAATGCAGCACACATAGAAAGAGGAAAAATCTAGGACTAACAAAGATATTTCTTCTTGTTGTGCCTCCCTTGGCAAGGCATAACATTTTGCGCATTAGCAGGTTTGCAAGTCCTTGTAAATCTTGGAATGCATCAAAATCCATGGGAGTTGCATGGGAACACCCACTGCAATGCCCATGCAAAGCCTACCCAGGGCAGAGACAAGGCAATGCAGCGATTTGCGCTGCATTGCCTTACTCCAGATTAATGAAGCCACTCAGAACCACGCAAAGTGGCTTTGCATGGCTTCATAACTCTTTCATAGAAGTTTGCATCGTTCATGTACCACGTTGTGTGGTGCAAGCATGATGCAAACCTCTCATAAATATGCCCCCAAATGTGTGCTGGCCATAGAATCGCATGCAATTATGGTTGGCTTCGAAAGTCCTGCATGTGGTGGAAAAGAGTAATTTGTACAGTGGCTTCATTGTTACAGGTCCACCCACACTGTTATTGCAGCCAAATATCTTATTACATAGGCCCAGGGACACCTTACTCCTTCGCTCTCCGGCCCTGGTACTACTCACAGCCTGTGGAGGCCTCAGGCAGCCTTTGACGTTTGAGTGTCCGGCAACATCTGCAGGTAAATTTGCCACTCCCACTTTGGCAGACCACACATTTTTTTGGTAATCCACAGTTTGTTCTGCGTACATTTGCTTGTGATAATATTGTCCGTGTTAATTATAGTGCTGCAAAATATCTGGAAACCAAGGCTGTATAAAACCATAAGTTACTTGACAATTGTTCTGACTTTTTTAAATTTACAATGGTGAAACGTTTAATTTTCCTCTTGTCTGCAAAGGCGTTAAGTTTGAGGATGGCTTCTTAATTCACTAATGCCCTGAATATAGGCTGCGTATACTAGTGAGATGCAAAGTAAGTACTGACTGGCAATAATTCCCAGTCAGTAGCATGCAATTACAAGTTAATGACCCAAAATAGGGAATAAATAAGTGGACTTGGTATTACCGGACCTAATTCCACACGGTTTTCTCTGATCCAGGGGAATTAACGCTCATTTACCTCCTGCAGACTGCAGGAGGCAAATGTAAGCTGGAGGTCCAGTGCTGTGAGGAGGTGGAGTGAGGGTGGTTGAGAGTTAAAGGTGGTTGGGTGTGTAGGAGTAATAGGATTGTAGGGCAAAACAAAAGGTCAGCAGTGGACCGGTATAGAGACTTGGCTACTGTTGCAGTCAAGGCCTCAAGCAATTTTTATCAGATTTTTTTTCGGGCTGGTAAAATTGGGTTCAGTGTTCCCGCAACTATGAAATCTGGATGCAGGAAGGCTGGCCCACTTGTGATCAGACTCAGGCTCATAGTGAGATATGCAGAAATAAACAGGAGAAGGAGACATGAATGGAGGATTAAGATAAAAATATGACAAAGTTTAAGATCTTTATTCAGTCAATAAAGGGCTTAATAGCAGGACCTCTAGTGTCACAATGTTCCTTAGTATTTTAAATGTTTTATTTCTTTATTTTGTATGATATAGTATTGATAAAATACATTGGTAATATTATATGGGATAAAGTACGAAATATTCGGAGATACAGAAGCATCAGGTTACATGGTCAGGTCAATAATTCAATAATGATATCAGTAGTATATAGTTTATTTGTACTCCTTTGGAGTGCAAACCCTTTGAGAGAAGAAGCATCAATCACTTACTCATATTCATTGAACACAATGGTTGGTCCTCTTCATGGAGGTTTTTTCCTTTGAAAGAGGTAGAAAATATTTTCTGGTGAGTGTTTTGAGTGATCTAAAAAATTGTTTCAAAGGAATGGTTAAGAACCCTTCTACTGCATGACCCGTTGCAGACATTCAACACCATCAGTACATTCTTGCTATTCAGACTGCAGAAAACAGGTATGAGGGCCCACGTACTGAGAAGGTTAAAAAAAATGTTCATGTAATGAGTAATATACTATTCTTTATTTTTCATCCTCATTTCCTGTAGAGTTCCTCAGGGGTCAGTTATATGCCCAACAGTCTTTATTACCTATTGGAAAGACCTCAATGCACTCATCTGACATTTAAGATGTTTTTTTTCATTAACTATGCATATGGGATGAAGATCATCCTAGAGATTAAGGTTTATTGTTTGATAAGTAGCCTTATAGTCCAACAGGTCAGAGACTGATGCTTGCCATATTTAGTGATCCACTCCTGCCTAATGTAGAACTCTGTTCATTCAATGCATGCTTCAGTACACCAAATGCACATAAGACACTGATCAAAGGGAAGTGGGGACGTCATATCTTTTTTACCCACTTGGCATTTATTTGTTTGCATTACTCAAAGTCACAAAGTGCAAAATTCTTCAGTAAAACAAAACATAACTGCACGTTAGATAATTCCTTGTTCTCCCTGCCTGGTGCCACCATGCCTGTGACCAGGCTGCACAGCGGCTGATGTGCAAAGAGGCCAAGGCTTTATTATGGTAGAACCAGCTGGAAACCCTGCAGCTCCTTTACCTCTACATAAGTATGTGAAATTCAAGATTGGTAGACCTGAGTCTGCTGACTTCTAAATGAAACCCTACAATTGACTACAATCGACAATAATCGTACATTACTGATTATCTTGAAAGATGAATGCTCTGTTATTTTCTTAATATGAATGATTAGAAAAACAAGGTTACGCTGCATGGCAGGCAGGCAGGCTTGTCCATCATGAACCTTTTATATTCAACTTTAACCCATGCTTTTGGAATGTTCACAGTTAATAACACTTCAAATAGACCCTACCGTCACAATGGGCTCTCCTAATTATACATAATAACATATAGTCTTCAACCTGGGATTTCCTGATTCATTCTAAATGGGTCTACAATAACAGCGTCCATCACTCACTTGATGAACAGATTTCACTGCATTCATATAGGACCTATTAAGGTCTTCTGGATTCAGCACATATGTGGCATTTAATTGTCAATACTGGATGCCCCTACTGATGTGTATACAGTTCAAAACAGTGTGTATTTCCAGATAGTCTATTACTTAACCCCCTACAAATAGGCTTATAAGTACCAGCCATGTTGCATGTTGCCATCTGCCACATGGTTGAGAACCCTTAGCTTTTTTTTTGGATGCACCAGAGTGAGTTGATATTTATCAGAATAAAATAGCTATGAAACACATGGTCTCCTTCTTTATGCATTTTGTCATTTCCAGTTTAATAAATCAATAAAAAACATATATCAAACTTGGAAGACACTGAATTTTGAGGACCTAGAAAACACAACTAACTTCCAACATAGATCTGGACACAATAAATTCTGGGCCATATTTTTTATGAATTCATGCAACGTAATAGAGCAAGACACCTTGTTGCACTGCTTGAAAGGGAGAGGGCAGGAATGCACCGTATAAATATTAAGATATGGTGCATTCCTGCTCTCTGCCTACGGTAGCACACAACCTACTGCCTAGCACCAATGCAGGAACCCTTGCACTGTGGTGCAAGGGTGCCTGCATTACAAGCAGAATTGGGTTTGTACAGGAAGGGACACCTTTCTGCACAAAAACAATCAGCTGGATGAGGAAAAAACGTGGAGAAATAAAGATATGTATCCTCATTACGCCTCCACTGGCTAGGCGTAGAATTATGATGCATCCCCAGGTATTCCAGTATTGGTAAATATGGGAATACTTCAGAATTCATGGGTAGATGCATGGGAACACCCATGCTCCACCCATGAAATGCCTCCCGGGGACAGTGTAATCACAAGGTAGCAACTTGGTCTGCCATGCGTTACTCCAGATTTACCAAGCCAAGCAGGGCCACACAATGTGGCGTTGCATGGCAAATCTCATGATAGGTTTTGTGTCACCCTGAGCTCCCTTCCGTGGCACAACAGCGACACAAGACCCTTGATAAACATGCCCCTCTGTTCAAAAAGTCTATCAGTGGCTCTTGCAAGCTTTTCATATCCTAATTCAACTAAAAACAACCAAACATGCCAAAAGAAAACAAGCACATTGGAAAAATTCAGAATTAAAAAAGATAAAACAACAAATTGCAAAACTGCACTGCACCAGGCTCAAAACAAACAACACTTCACATACACAAACATATCAAAATATACAAATCAACCATCACAAAAGCCTATAGATATATATATATATATATATATATATATATATATATATACACATAGATATATATATACACATATATATATATACACAAACATAAATATATACACATGTTATCAAGGCCCGTGTGGGGCTGAAACGCGTAATGGCGGAGATGCAGGGCATGGAATAGACTCACCTTTGCAGTAGGAACTTTGGGTCCGCGTTCGTCTTTTCCGAGTGGTATTGGAGGTTTTGTGTCGAAGCCAGCAATATATATGTTATGTGTGAATAGAGTTGAAGCTCTCAGCCCTCTATGATTGGATGGGAGAGCTCCAATAGGATTACAGCTAGCAGGAATTTAAAGTCCCGGAGAAAATGAACTGGTGAACACAAAGCTGGCAATGAAGAAGGCAGCCGAGACTTTGTTGAAGCATACGGGGAGAGAGCAGCAGATCACTGCTGGACAGGACGCCTTCAGGAGACACTTACCGCCATGGATCTCGCCGCAGTGGTAAGCGGATGACCTTGCAGCTGACAGAGTCAGGGCATTACTTAATGCACGAACTGGTTACTGAACCGAAGTTCGCCGTGAGGGACCGCTTTCATGCCCTACTGGTGGGATTTCAGTTTTTTAACAACACGGATTCGGGACTTTGAATGTTATGTGTGAATAGAGTTGAAGCTGTCAGACCTCTATGATTGGATGGGAGAGATCTAATAGGATTACAGCTACCAGGAATTTAAAGTCCCGGAGAAAATGAACTGGTGAACACAAAGCTGGCAATGAAGAAGGCAAATGCCGAAACGCGTCTGCCAGGTGTTTTTCCCTGTATTGTTATATTTAATTCCTCTGAGTGGTGAATAAAGTTTACCTGAAGACGACCTGAGCAAGTGTCAGACCCGTTTTCTTTGTCGAGAGGCGGGATTGGTTTGGATGTTTGGCAGCATGTCGGCGCTGCATTCTGACACGCCTCTCGTTCTGGAGCTCCTCTGATTACTGACACAGTTTGGAGTAGGTGCTGGAGGCACACAGAGGCGCCCCCCCAGCCGAGACTTTGTTGAAGCATACGGGGAGAGAGCAGCAGATCACTGCTGGACAGGACGCCTTCAGGAGACACTTACCGCCATGGATCTCGCCGCAGTGGTAAGCGGACGACCTTGCAGCTGACAGTGTCAGGGCATTACTTAATGCATGAACTGGTTACTGAACCGAAGTTCGCCGTGAGGGACCGCTTTCATGCCCTGCTGGTGGGATTTCAGTTTTTTAACAACACGGATTCGGGACTTTGAATGTTATGTGTGAATAGAGTTGAAGCTGTCAGCCCTCTATGATTGGATGGGAGAGCTCCAATAGGATTACAGCTAGCAGGAATTTATAGTCCCAGAGAAAATGAACTGGTGAACACAAAGCTGGCAATGAAGAAGGCAAACGCAGAAACGCCTCTGCCAGGTGTTTTTCCCTGTATTGTTATATTTAATTCCTCTGAGTGGTGAATAAATTTTACCTGAAGACGACCTGAGCAAGTGTCAGACCCGTTTTCTTTGTCGAGAGCCGGGATTGGTTTGGATGTTTGGCAGCATGTCGGCGCTGCATTCTGACACGCCTCTCGTTCTGGAGCTCCTCTGATTACCAACACAGTTTGGAGTAGGTGCTGGAGGCACACAGAGGCGCCTCCCCCCAGCCGAGACTTTGTTGAAGCATACGGGGAGAGAGCAGCAGATCACTGCTGGACAGGACGCCTTCAGGAGACACTTACCGCCATGGATCTCGCCGCAGTGGTAAGCGGACGACCTTGCAGCTGACAGTGTCAGGGCATTACTTAATGCACGAACTGGTTACTGAACCGAAGTTCGCCGTGAGGGACCGCTTTCATGCCCTGCTGGTGGGATTTCAGTTTTTTAACAACACGGATTCGGGACTTTGACTGTTATGTGTGAATAGAGTTGAAGCTGTCAGACCTCTATGATTGGATGGGAGAGATCTAATAGGATTACAGCTACCAGGAATTTAAAGTCCCAGAGAAAATGAACTGGTGAACACAAAGCTGGCAATGAAGAAGGCAAACGCCGAAATGCGTCTGCAAGGTGTTTTTGCCTGTATTGTTATATTTAATTCCTCTGAGTGGTGAATAAATTTTACCTGAAGATGACCTGAGCAAGTGTCAGACCTGTTTTCTTTGTCGAGAGGCGGGATTGGTTTGGATGTTTGGCAGCATGTCGGCGCTGCATTCTGACACGCCTCTCGTTCTGGAGCTCCTCTGATTACCGACACAGATTTGAGTAGGTGCTGGAGGAACACAGAGGCGCCCCCCCAGTCGAGACTTTGTTGAAGCATACGGGGAGAGAGCAGCAGATCGCTGCTGGACAGGACGCCTTCAGGAGACACTTACCGCCATGGATCTCGCCGCAGTGGTAAGCGGACGACCTTGCAGCTGACAGTGTCAGGGCATTACTTAATGCACGAACTGGTTACTGAACCGAAGTTCGCCGTGAGGGACCGCTTTCATGCCCTGCTGGTGGGATTTCAGTTTTTTAACAACACGGATTCGGGACTTTGAATGTTATGTGTGAATAGAGTTGAAGCTGTCAGCCCTCTATGGTTGGATGGGAGAGCTCCAATAGGATTACAGCTAGCAGGAATTTAAAGTCCCGGAGAAAATGAACTGGTGAACACAAAGCTGGCAATGAAGAAGGCAAATGCCGAAACGCGTCTGCCAGGTGTTTTTCCCTGTATTGTTATATTTAATTCCTCTGAGTGGTGAATAAATTTTACCTGAAGACGACCTGAGCAAGTGTCAGACCCGTTTTCTTTGTCGAGAGGCGGGATTGGTTTGGATGTTTGGCAGCATGTCGGCACTGCATTCTGACACGCCTCTCGTTCTGGAGCTCCTCTGATTACTGACACAGTTTGGAGTAGGTGCTGGAGGCACACAGAGGCGCCCCCCCAGCCGAGACTTTGTTGAAGCATACGGGGAGAGAGCAGCAGATCACTGCTGGACAGGACGCCTTCAGGAGACACTTACCGCCATGGATCTCGCCGCAGTGGTAAGCGGACGACCTTGCAGCTGACAGTGTCAGGGCATTACTTAATGCACAAACTGGTTACTGAACCGAAGTTCACCGTGAGGGACCGCTTTCATGCCCTGCTGGTGGGATTTCAGTTTTTTAACAACACGGATTCGGGACTTTGAATGTTATGTGTGAATAGAGTTGAAGCTGTCAGCCCTCTATGATTGGATGGGAGAGCTCCAATAGGATTACAGCTAGCAGGAATTTAAAGTCCCAGAGAAAATGAACTGGTGAACACAAAGCTGGCAATGAAGAAGGCAAACGCCGAAACGCGTCTGCCAGGTGTTTTTCCCTGTATTGTTATATTTAATACCTCTGAGTGGTGAATAAATTTTACCTGAAGACGACCTGAGCAAGTGTCAGACCCGTTTTCTTTGTCGAGAGGCGGGATTGGTTTGGATGTTTGGCAGCATGTCGGCGCTGCATTCTGACACGCCTCTCGTTCTGGAGCTCCTCTGATTACCGACACAGTTTGGAGTAGGTGCTGGAGGCACACAGAGGCGCCCCCCCAGCCGAGACTTTGTTGAAGCATACGGGGATAGAGCAGCAGATCACTGCTGGACAGGACGCCTTCAGGAGACCCTTACCGCCATGGATCTCGCCGCAGTGGTAAGCGGACGACCTTGCAGCTGACAGTGTCAGGGCATTACTTAATGCACGAACTGGTTACTGAACCGAAGTTCGCCGTGAGGGACCGCTTTCATGCCCTGCTGGTGGGATTTCAGGTTTTTAACAACACGGATTCGGGACTTTGAATGTTATGTGTGAATAGAGTTGAAGCTGTCAGCCTTCTATGGTTGGATGGGAGAGCTCCAATAGGATTACAGCTAGCAGGAATTTAAAGTCCCGGAGAAAATGAACTGGTGAACACAAAGCTGGCAATGAAGAAGGCAAATGCCGAAACGCGTCTGCCAGGTGTTTTTCCCTGTATTGTTATATTTAATTCCTCTGAGTGGTGAATACATTTTACCTGAAGACGACCTGAGCAAGTGTCAGACCCGTTTTCTTTGTCGAGAGGCGGGATTGGTTTGGATGTTTGGCAGCATGTCGGCGCTGCATTCTGACACGCCTCTCGTTCTGGAGCTCCTCTGATTACCGACACAGTTTGGAGTAGGTGCTGGAGGCACACAGAGGCGCCCCCCCCCCAGCCGAGACTTTGTTGAAGCATACGGGGAGAGAGCAGCAGATCACTGCTGGACAGGACGCCTTCAGGAGACACTTACCGCCATGGATCTCACCGCAGTGGTAAGCGGACGACCTTGCAGCTGACAGTGTCAGGGCATTACTTAATGCACGAACTGGTTACTGAACCGAAGTTCGCCATGAGGGACCGCTTTCATGCCCTGCTGGTGGGATTTCAGTTTTTTAACAACACGGATTCGGGACTTTGAATGTCATGTGTGAATAGAGTTGAAGCTGTCAGCCCTCTATGATTGGATGGGAGAGCTCCAATAGGATTACAGCTAGCAGGAATTTAAAGTCCCGGAGAAAATGAACTGGTGAACACAAAGCTGGCAATGAAGAAGGCAAATGCCGAAACGCGTCTGCCAGGTGTTTTTCCCTGTATTGTTATATTTAATTCCTCTGAGTGGTGAATAAATTTTACCTGAAGACGACCTGAGCAAGTGTCAGACCCGTTTTCTTTGTCGAGAGGCGGGATTGGTTTGGATGTTTGGCAGCATGTCGGCGCTGCATTCTGACACGCCTCTCGTTCTGGAGCTCCTCTGATTACCGACACAGTTTGGAGTAGGTGCTGGAGGCACACAGAGGCGCCCCCAGCATAGACTTTGTTGAAGCATACGGGGCGAGAGCAGCAGATCACTGCTGGACAGGACGCCTTCAGGAGACACTTACCGCCATGGATCTCGCCGCAGTGGTAAGCGGACGACCTTGCAGCTGACAGTGTCAGGGCATTACTTAATGCACGAACTGGTTACTGAACCGAAGTTCGCCGTGAGGGACCGCTTTCATGCCCTGCTGGTGGGATTTCAGTTTTTTAACAACACAGATTCAGGACTTTGAATGTTATGTGTGAATAGAGTTGAAGCTGTCAGCCCTCTATGATTGGATGGGAGAGCTCCAATAGGATTACAGCTAGCAGGAATTTAAAGTCCCAGAGAAAACGAACTGGTGAACACAAAGCTGGCAATGAAGAAGGCAAACGCCGAAACGCGTCTGCCAGGTGTTTTTCCCTGTATTGTTATATTTAATTCCTCTGAGTGGTGAATACATTTTACCTGAAGACTACCTGAGCAAGTGTCAGACCCGTTTTCTTTGTCGAGAGGCGGGATTGGTTTGGATGTTTGGCAGCATGTCGGCGCTGCATTCTGACACGCCTCTCGTTCTGGAGCTCCTCTGATTACCGACACAGTTTTGAGTTGGTGCTGGAGGCACACAGAGGCGCCCCCAGCCGAGACTTTGTTGAAGCATACGGGGAGAGAGCAGCAGATCACTGCTGGACAGGACGCCTTCAGGAGACACTTACCGCCTTAGATCTCGACGCAGTGGTAAGCGGACGACCTTGCAGCTGGCAGTGTCAGGGCATTACTTAATGCACGAACTGGTTACTGAACCGAAGTTCGCCGTGAGTGACCGCTTTCATGCCCTTCTGGTGGGATTTCAGTTTTTTAACAACACGGATTCGGGACTTTGAATGTTATGTGTGAATAGAGTTGAAGCTGTCAGCCCTCTATGATTGGATGGGAGAGCTCCAATAGGATTACAGCTAGCAGGAATTTAAAGTCCCAGAGAAAATGAACTGGTGAACACAAAGCTGGCAATGAAGAAGGCAAACGCCGAAACGCGTCTGCCAGGTGTTTTTCCCTGTATTGTTATATTTAATTCCTCTGAGTGGTGAATAAATATTACCTGAAGACGACCTGAGCAAGTGTCAGACCCGTTTTCTTTGTCGAGAGGCGGGATTAATTTGGATGTTTGGCAGCATGTCGGCGCTGCATTCTGACACGCCTCTCGTTCTGGAGCTCCTCTGATTACCGACACAGTTTGGAGTAGGTGCTGGAGGCACACAGAGGCGCCCCCCCAGCCGAGACTTTGTTGAAGCGTACGGGGAGAGAGCAGCAGATCACTGCTGGACAGGACGCCTTCAGGAGACACTTACCACCATGGATCTCGCCGCAGTGGTAAGCGGACGACCTTGCAGCTGACAGTGTCAGGGCATTACTTAATGCACGAACTGGTTACTGAACCGAAGTTCGCCGTGAGGGACCGCTTTCATGCCCTGCTGGTGGGATTTCAGGTTTTTAACAACACGGATTCGGGACTTTGAATGTTATGTGTGAATAGAGTTGAAGCTGTCAGCCCTCTATGGTTGGATGGGAGAGCTCCAATAGGATTACAGCTAGCAGGAATTTAAAGTCCCGGAGAAAATGAACTGGTGAACACAAAGCTGGCAATGAAGAAGGCAAATGCCGAAACGCGTCTGCCAGGTGTTTTTCCCTGTATTGTTATATTTAATTCCTCTGAGTGGTGAATACATTTTACCTGAAGACGACCTGAGCAAGTGTCAGACCCGTTTTCTTTGTCGAGAGGCGGGATTGGTTTGGATGTTTGGCAGCATGTCGGCGCTGCATTCTGACACGCCTCTCGTTCTGGAGCTCCTCTGATTACCGACACAGTTTGGAGTAGGTGCTGGAGGCACACAGAGGCGCCCCCAGCCGAGACTTTGTTGAAGCATACGGGGAGAGAGCAGCAGATCACTGCTGGACAGGACGCCTTCAGGAGACACTTACCGCCATGGATCTCACCGCAGTGGTAAGCGGACGACCTTGCAGCTGACAGTGTCAGGGCATTACTTAATGCACGAACTGGTTACTGAACCGAAGTTCGCCATGAGGGACCGCTTTCATGCCCTGCTGGTGGGATTTCAGTTTTTTAACAACACGGATTCGGGACTTTGAATGTCATGTGTGAATAGAGTTGAAGCTGTCAGCCCTCTATGATTGGATGGGAGAGCTCCAATAGGATTACAGCTAGCAGGAATTTAAAGTCCCGGAGAAAATGAACTGGTGAACACAAAGCTGGCAATGAAGAAGGCAAATGCCGAAACGCGTCTGCCAGGTGTTTTTCCCTGTATTGTTATATTTAATTCCTCTGAGTGGTGAATAAATTTTACCTGAAGACGACCTGAGCAAGTGTCAGACCCGTTTTCTTTGTCGAGAGGCGGGATTGGTTTGGATGTTTGGCAGCATGTCGGCGCTGCATTCTGACACGCCTCTCGTTCTGGAGCTCCTCTGATTACCGACACAGTTTGGAGTAGGTGCTGGAGGCACACAGAGGCGCCCCCAGCATAGACTTTGTTGAAGCATACGGGGCGAGAGCAGCAGATCACTGCTGGACAGGACGCCTTCAGGAGACACTTACCGCCATGGATCTCGCCGCAGTGGTAAGCGGACGACCTTGCAGCTGACAGTGTCAGGGCATTACTTAATGCACGAACTGGTTACTGAACCGAAGTTCGCCGTGAGGGACCGCTTTCATGCCCTGCTGGTGGGATTTCAGTTTTTTAACAACACAGATTCAGGACTTTGAATGTTATGTGTGAATAGAGTTGAAGCTGTCAGCCCTCTATGATTGGATGGGAGAGCTCCAATAGGATTACAGCTAGCAGGAATTTAAAGTCCCAGAGAAAATGAACTGGTGAACACAAAGCTGGCAATGAAGAAGGCAAACGCCGAAACGCGTCTGCCAGGTGTTTTTCCCTGTATTGTTATATTTAATTCCTCTGAGTGGTGAATACATTTTACCTGAAGACTACCTGAGCAAGTGTCAGACCCGTTTTCTTTGTCGAGAGGCGGGATTGGTTTGGATGTTTGGCAGCATGTCGGCGCTGCATTCTGACACGCCTCTCGTTCTGGAGCTCCTCTGATTACCGACACAGTTTTGAGTTGGTGCTGGAGGCACACAGAGGCGCCCCCCCAGCCGAGACTTTGTTGAAGCATACGGGGAGAGAGCAGCAGATCACTGCTGGACAGGACGCCTTCAGGAGACACTTACCGCCTTAGATCTCGACGCAGTGGTAAGCGGACGACCTTGCAGCTGGCAGTGTCAGGGCATTACTTAATGCACGAACTGGTTACTGAACCGAAGTTCGCCGTGAGTGACCGCTTTCATGCCCTTCTGGTGGGATTTCAGTTTTTTAAGAACACGGATTCGGGACTTTGAATGTTATGTGTGAATAGAGTTGAAGCTGTCAGCCCTCTATGATTGGATGGGAGAGCTCCAATAGGATTACAGCTAGCAGGAATTTAAAGTCCCAGAGAAAATGAACTGGTGAACACAAAGCTGGCAATGAAGAAGGCAAACGCCGAAACGCGTCTGCCAGGTGTTTTTCCCTGTATTGTTATATTTAATTCCTCTGAGTGGTGAATAAATATTACCTGAAGACGACCTGAGCAAGTGTCAGACCCGTTTTCTTTGTCGAGAGGCGGGATTAATTTGGATGTTTGGCAGCATGTCGGCGCTGCATTCTGACACGCCTCTCGTTCTGGAGCTCCTCTGATTACCGACACAGTTTGGAGTAGGTGCTGGAGGCACACAGAGGCGCCCCCCCAGCCGAGACTTTGTTGAAGCGTACGGGGAGAGAGCAGCAGATCACTGCTGGACAGGACGCCTTCAGGAGACACTTACCACCATGGATCTCGCTGCAGTGGTAAGCGGACGACCTTGCAGCTGACAGTGTCAGGGCATTACTTAATGCACAAACTGGTTACTGAACCGAAGTTCACCGTGAGGGACCGCTTTCATGCCCTGCTGGTGGGATTTCAGTTTTTTAACAGCACGGATTCGGGACTTTGAATGTTATGTGTGAATAGAGTTGAAGCTGTCAGCCCTCTATGATTGGATGGGAGAGCTCCAATAGGATTACAGCTAGCAGGAATTTAAAGTCCCAGAGAAAATGAACTGGTGAACACAAAGCTGGCAATGAAGAAGGCAAATGCCGAAACGCGTCTGCCAGGTGTTTTTCCCTGTATTGTTATATTTAATTCCTCTGAGTGGTGAATAAATTTTACCTGAAGACGACCTGAGCAAGTGTCAGACCCGTTTTCTTTGTCGAGAGGCGGGTTTGGTTTGGATGTTTGGCAGCATGTCGGCGCTGCATTCTGACACGCCTCTCATTCTGGAGCTCCTCTGATTACCGACACAGTTTGGAGTAGGTGCTGGAGGCACACAGAGGCGCCCCCCCAGCCGAGACTTTGTTGAAGCATACGGGGAGAGAGCAGCAGATCACTGCTGGACAGGATGCCTTCAGGAGACACTTACCGCCTTGGATCTCGACGCAGTGGTAAGCGGACGACCTTGCAGCTGGCAGTGTCAGGGCATTACTTAATGCACGAACTGGTTACTGAACCGAAGTTCGCCGTGAGGGACCGCTTTCATGCCCTTCTGGTGGGATTTCAGTTTTTTAACAACACGGATTCGGGACTTTGAATGTTATGTGTGAATAGAGTTGAAGCTGTCAGCCCTCTATGATTGGATGGGAGAGCTCCAATAGGATTACAGCTAGCAGGAATTTAAAGTCCCAGAGAAAATGAACTGGTGAACACAAAGCTGGCAATGAAGAAGGCAAACGCCGAAACGCGTCTGCCAGGTGTTTTTCCCTGTATTGTTATATTTAATTCCTCTGAGTGGTGAATAAATATTACCTGAAGACGACCTGAGCAAGTGTCAGACCCGTTTTCTTTGTCGAGAGGCGGGATTAATTTGGATGTTTGGCAGCATGTCGGCGCTGCATTCTGACACGCCTCTCGTTCTGGAGCTCCTCTGATTACCGACACAGTTTGGAGTAGGTGCTGGAGGCACACAGAGGCGCCCCCCCAGCCGAGACTTTGTTGAAGCGTACGGGGAGAGAGCAGCAGATCACTGCTGGATAGGACGCCTTCAGGAGACACTTACCACCATGGATCTCGCCGCAGTGGTAAGCGGACGACCTTGCAGCTGACAGTGTCAGGGCATTACTTAATGCACAAACTGGTTACTGAACCGAAGTTCACCGTGAGGGACCGCTTTCATGCCCTGCTGGTGGGATTTCAGTTTTTTAACAGCACGGATTCGGGACTTTGAATGTTATGTGTGAATAGAGTTGAAGCTGTCAGCCCTCTATGATTGGATGGGAGAGCTCCAATAGGATTACAGCTAGCAGGAATTTAAAGTCCCAGAGAAAATGAACTGGTGAACACAAAGCTGGCAATGAAGAAGGCAAACTCCAAAACGCGTCTGCCAGGTGTTTTTCCCTGTATTGTTATATTTAATTCCTCTGAGTGGTGAATAAATTTGACCTGAAGACGACCTGAGCAAGTGTCAGACCCGTTTTCTTTGTCGAGAGGCGGGATTGGTTTGGATGTTTGGCAGCATGTCGGCGCTGCATTCTGACACGCCTCTCGTTCTGGAGCTCCTCTGATTACCGACACAGTTTGGAGTAGGTGCTGGAGGCACACAGAGGCGCCCCCCCAGGCGAGACTTTGTTGAAGCATACGGGGAGAGAGCACAGATCACTGCTGGACAGGACGCCTTCAGGAGACACTTACCGCCATGGATCTCACCGCAGTGGTAAACGGGCGACCTTGCAGCTGACAGTGTCAGGGCATTACTTAATGCACGAACTGGTTACTGAACCGAAGTTCGCCGTGAGGGACCGCTTTCATGCCCTGCTGGTGGGATTTCAGTTTTTTAACAACACGGATTCGGGACTTTGAATGTTATGTGTGAATAGAGTTGAAGCTGTCAGCCCTCTATGGTTGGATGGGAGAGCTCCAATAGGATTACAGCTAGCAGGAATTTAAAGTCCCGGAAAAAATGAACTGGTGAACACAAAGCTGGCAATGAAGAAGGCAAATGCCGAAACGCGTCTGCCAGGTGTTTTTCCCTGTTATGTTATATTTAATTCCTCTGAGTGGTGAATAAATTTTACCTGAAGACGACCTGAGCAAGTGTCAGACCCGTTTTCTTTGTCGAGAGGCGGGATTGGTTTGGATGTTTGGCAGCATGTCGGCGCTGCATTCTGACACGCCTCTCATTCTGGAGCTCCTCTGATTACCGACACAGTTTGGAGTAGGTGCTGGAGGCACACAGAGGCGCCCCCCCAGCCGAGACTTTGTTGAAGCATACGGGGAGAGAGCAGCAGATCACTGCTGGACAGGACGCCTTCAGGAGACACTTACCGCCATGGATCTCGCCGAGGTGGTAAGCAGACGACCTTGCAGCTGACAGTGTCAGGGCATTACTTAATGCACGAACTGGTTACTGAACCGAAGTTCGCCGTGAGGGACCGCTTTCATGCCCTGCTGGTGGGATTTCAGTTTTCTAACAACACGGATTCGGGACTTTGAATGTCATGTGTGAATAGAGTTGAAGCTGTCAGCCCTCTATGATTGGATGGGAGAGCTCCAATAGGATTATAGCTAGCAGGAATTTAAAGTCCCGGAGAAAATGAACTGGTGAACACAAAGCTGGCAATGAAGAAGGCAAACGCCGAAACGCGTCTGCCAGGTGTTTTTCCCTGTATTGTTATATTTAATTCCTCTGAGTGGTGAATAAATTTTACCTGAAGACGACCTGAGCAAGTGTCAGACTCGTTTTCTTTGTCGAGAGGCGGGATTGGTTTGGATGTTTGGCAGCATGTAGGCGCTGCATTCTGACACGCCTCTCGTTCTGGAGCTCCTCTGATTACCGACACAGTTTGGAGTAGGTGCTGGAGGCACACAGAGGCGCCCCCCCAGCCGAGACTTTGTTGAAGCATACGGGGAGAGAGCAGCAGATCACTGCTGGACAGGACGCCTTCAGGAGACACTTACCGCCATGGATCTCGCCGCAGTGGTAAGCGGACGACCTTGCAGCTGACAGTGTCAAGGCATTACTTAATACACAAACTGGTTACTGAACCGAAGTTCACCGTGAGGGACCGCTTTCATGCCCTGCTGGTGGGATTTCAGTTTTTTAACAACATGGATTCGGGACTTTGAATGTTATGTGTGAATAGAGTTGAAGCTGTCAGCCCTCTATGATTGGATGGGAGAGCTCCAATAGGATTACAGCTAGCAGGAATTTAAATCCCAGAGAAAATGAACTGGTGAACACAAAGCTGGCAATGAAGAAGGCAAACGCCGAAACGCATCTGCCAGGTGTTTTTCCCTGTATTGTTATATTTAATACCTCTGAGTGGTGAATAAATTTTACCTGAAGACGACCTGAGCAAGTGTCAGACCCGTTTTCTTTGTCGAGAGGCGGGATTGGTTTGGATGTTTGGCAGCATGTCGGCTCTGCATTCTGACACGCCTCTCGTTCTGGAGCTCCTCTGATTACCGACACAGTTTGGAGTAGCTTCTGGAGGCACACAGAGGCGCCCCCCCAGCCGAGACTTTGTTGAAGCATACGGGGAGAGAGCAGCAGATCACTGCTGGACAGGACGCCTTCAGGAGACACTTACCGCCATGGATCTCGCCGCAGTGGTAAGCGGACGACCTTGCAGCTGACAGTGTCAGGGCATTACTTAATGCACGAACTGGTTACTGAACCGAAGTTCGCCGTGAGGGACCGCTTTCATGCCCTGCTGGTGGGATTTCAGGTTTTTAACAACACGGATTCGGGACTTTGAATGTTAAGTGTGAATAGAGTTGAAGCTGTCAGCCCTCTATGGTTGGATGGGAGAGCTCCAATAGGATTACAGCTAGCAGGAATTTAAAGTCCCGGAGAAAATGAACTGGTGAACACAAAGCTGGCAATGAAGAAGGCAAACGCCGAAACGCGTCTGCCAGGTGTTTTTCCCTGTATTGTTATATTTAATTCCTCTGAGTGGTGAATAAATTTTACCTGAAGACGACCTGAGCAAGTGTCAGACCCGTTTTCTTTGTCGAGAGGCGGGATTGGTTTGGATGTTTGGCAGCATGTCGGCGCTGCATTCTGACATGCCTCTCGTTCTGGAGCTCTTCTGATTACTGACACAGTTTGGAGTAGGTGCTGGAGGCACACAGAGGCGCCCCCCCAGCCGAGACTTTGTTGAAGCATACGGGGCGAGAGCAGCAGATCACTGCTGGACAGGACGCCTTCAGGAGACACTTACCGCCATGGATCTCGCCGCAGTGGTAAGCGGACGACCTTGCAGCTAACAGTGTCAGGGCATTACTTAATGCACAAACTGGTTACTGAACCGAAGTTCGCCGTGAGGGACCGCTTTCATGCCCTGCTGGTGGGATTTCAGTTTTTTAACAACACGGATTCGGGACTTTGAATGTTATGTGTGAATAGAGTTGAAGCTGTCAGCCCTCTATGATTGGTTGGGAGAGCTCCAATAGGATTACAGCTAGCAGGAATTTAAAGTCCCGGAGAAAATGAACTGGTGAACACAAAGCTGGCAATGAAGAAGGCAAACGCCGAAACGCATCTGCCAGGTGTTTTTCCCTGTATTGTTATATTTAATTCCTCTGAGTGGTGAATAAATTTTACCTGAAGACGACCTGAGCAAGTGTCAGACCCGTTTTCTTTGTCGAGAGGCGGGATTGGTTTGGATGTTTGGCAGCATGTCGGCGCTGCATTCTGACACGCCTCTCGTTCTGGAGCTCCTCTGATTACCGACACAGTTTGGAGTAGGTGCTGGAGGCACACAGAGGCGCCCCCCCCCAGCCGAGACTTTGTTGAAGCATACGGGGAGAGAGCAGCAGATCACTGCTGGACAGGATGCCTTCAGGAGACACTTACCGCCATGGATCTCGCCGCGGTGGTAAGCGGACGACCTTGCAGCTGACAGTGTCAGGGCATTACTTAATGCACGAACTGGTTACTGAACCGAAGTTCGCCGTGAGGGACCGCTTTCATGCCCTGCTGGTGGGATTTCAGTTTTTTAACAACACAGATACGGGACTTTGAATGTTATGTGTGAATAGAGTTGAAGCTGTCAGCCCTCTATGATTGGATGGGAGAGCTCCAATAGGATTACAGCTAGCAGGAATTTAAAGTCCCAGAGAAAATGAACTGGTGAACACAAAGCTGGTAATGAAGAAGGCAAACGCCGAAACGTGTCTGCCAGGTGTTTTTCTCTGTATTGTTATATTTAATTCCTCTGAGTGGTGAATAAATTTTACCTGAAGACGACCTGAGCAAGTGTCAGACCTGTTTTCTTTGTCGAGAGGCGGGATTGGTTTGGATATATATATATAAATGTCACCACATGTCCCAGCATGCATCTAAAAACTAACTCTACAATGAAGGCACACCGGAAGCCAATTAAACGTGAAGAGCATACGGGGGAGATGTGGGCTGCATGAACTGTTTCCTGCCACAGGCCTCTGATGAGAAGCGCAAATGCTTCGAAACGCGTAAGGCCAAAGGGATTGAAATATCGGGATGGGAAGCTGCATGTTTTGGAATAAAGTGTTTGTAACTCACCTGCGAGCGGAGTGCGGCCTCATCTCTGAGCACCTGGTGGAAACACATTATCACGGCGGCTCCGGCCGTGGAGGGATCGCACCGCCTGAAAATTAATCCAAGGACCGCAAGAGAGGCCAAGATCCTCTTTGTATGGGCGCAGCAGGTAAAGAAATTAAAACATGCATAGTTTCATCCGGAGCCCACTGGAGGGCTGTAGAAAATTGTCCCGAAGTTTGTAAGCAGCAAACAAACCCACTGGAGGGTTAAAAAATGCAAAAATGTCACCACATGTCCCAGCATGCATCTAAAAACTAACTCTACAATGAAGGCACACCGGAAGCCAATTAAACGTGAAGAGCATACGGGGGAGATGTGGGCTGCAATGAACTGTTTCCTGCCACAGGCCTCTGATGAGAAGCGCAAATGCTTCGAAACGCGTAAGGCCAAAGGGATTGAAATATCGGGATGGGAAGCTGCATGTTTTGGAATAAAGTGTTTGTAACTCACCTGCGAGCGGAGTGCGGCCTCATCTCTGAGCACCTGGTGGAAACACATTATCACGGCGGCTCCGGCCGTGGAGGGATCGCACCGCCTGAAAATTAATCCAAGGACCGCAAGAGAGGCCAAGATCCTCTTTGTATGGGCGCAGCAGGTAAAGAAATTAAAACATGCATAGTTTCATCCGGAGCCCACTGGAGGGCTTTAGAAAATTGTCCCGAAGTTTGTAAGCAGCAAACAAACCTACTGGAGGGTTAAAAAATGCAAAAATTTCACCACATGTCCCAGCATGCATCTAAAAACTAACTCTACAATGAAGGCACACCGGAAGCCAATTAAACGTGAAGAGCATACGGGGGAGATGTGGGCTGCAATGAACTGTTTCCTGCCACAGGCCTCTGATGAGAAGCGCAAATGCTTTGAAACGCGTAAGGCCAAAGGGATTGAAATATCGGGATGGGAAGCTGCATGTTTTGGAATAAAGTGTTTGTAACTCACCTGCGAGCGGAGTGCGGCCTCATCTCTGAGCACCTGGTGGAAATATATATAGAGTATACAACTAACGGGCTCTCCCCAGGCAACATTCACCAGATACTACTGCATTCTGGGAACTATAGTTTTGCTGAAAGCCACAGTGAAATTACGACCATGTGACCAGAGGTCAAGCGGACTACCGCCAATGAGAGAGAGCCAGGACATTCAAAAGGGCGTGGTGGAGTAGTACCTTGTTTTCAGCGGCATCCGATGAAGGCCGCAAGGCCGAAATGCATTATGCCCGAGTTGTTCCATTAAAGGTCTTCCAGTGTGTCCCCCGAGTGGCCTCTACCTCTTTTTGAATGGAGTGGTGTACTTTGGATATTTTCGCGCTAACCAGAGGCGCGTGAGAGGCCCCGTTCTGATAGGACCGGAGTGATGCTGGTGTTTGCTGCTGCTGCAGCCTTTCTTCACGTCCAAGTTATTGGAAAAACTCCGGCCCGCCTTGGAAGTGCTGGCCAAGCCATGGGCTGCTGCCAGGTGCAGCTCGTTATTAATGAGGAGGCAAGTTCATTGTATTTTGTCTCACGGCCCGGCTGGTGCGTGTACTATAAGGCTGGAACGTCAAAGGGGACTCAAGGAAGCCTTTCAACAGACTCCTTTTCAAGGACTTTGAAATTCGGACACCACGTACCTTTTGCCCAACAGTAGACGCCCACAGGAGTATACAACTAACGGGCTCTCCCCAGGCAACATTCACCAGATACTACTGCATTCTGGGAACTATAGTTTTGCTGAAAGCCACAGTGAAATTGCGACCATGTGACCAGAGGTCAAGCGGACTACCGCCAATGAGAGAGAGCCAGGACATTCAAAAGGGCGTGGTGGAGTAGTACCTTGTTTTCAGCGGCATCCGACGAAGGCCGCAAGGCCGAAATGCATTATGCCCGAGTTGTTCCATTAAAGGTCTTCCAGTGTGTCCCCCGAGTGGCCTCTACCTCTTTTTGAATTGAGTGGTGTACTTTGGATATATATTTATATATATATATATATATATTCACTGAAAATATCACAGGTTTCAGGGACGTTATAGTTAGATGAACATTTCACTCGTACAAAACCAGAGAAATACGGCCGTTATAGTTTGTTGAGCTAACTATAACTCACGCCCCCGCAATGCACTGCTGATGACGTCACATATTACATCGCTCATGACATGGTCAGTGACATCACTGATGACATCATCCAGAGACTGGGTGATTTTTAAAAGTTTAAGGATGTTATATATAGATACGCAAAGGTGTATTAAAGAATGAGTGGGTGTATGAGTGTCTAAATGGATTATTTAGTGGGTGCGTGACTGACTGTATAAGTGAGTGATTAAACATGTCTTTGTGAATGCATGGGTGAATGACTAATCTGTGTGAATGTCTGTATCAGTCTGTCAGTTCATGTGTAAGTTGCTGCATGAGTTGGTGAGTAGCTTCATGAGTGTCTATATGGGTTAATGATTGGTTGTCTGAGTACCTGTATGCGTGCCTGAGTGTCTGTGTGGGTGGGTGTAACTCCCTGCATGGATGTGTGAGTGGGTGATTCACTGGGTGTAAGGGTTCATAACAGCATCTGCGAGGGGCTGTATGGGTTAGTGAGTGTGCATATGGCTGTGTAGGTGAGTGAATGGATGTCTCAGTGGTATATGTGTGAGTAACTACATATGTGAAAGGCAGTATATGTGAGTGTTGGAGTTTATAACTGACTATATGTGAGAGTGAGTGATTGTGTGAGTGGCTGTATGGATGAGTGTGTGATTGTGTCAGTGATTGTAGAAGAGAGTAAGTATGTGTTAGTATATGTATGAATAAGTGAGGTGGTGTGTGTATAACTGTATAGGTGAGTAAAAGGCAGTGTTATTGATTCTTTGGGTGAGTGACTAGGTGTGTGAGTAACTCTATGGGTGGCGTGGCTGTGTGTGAGTGTCTGTATGGGTGTATGAGTGCATATATCAGTGGTTGTATTGATGAGTGACTGCGTGTATGAGTGACTGTATGGGTTAGTGAGTGGATATGTACTAACTGGTATTGGTGTGTCTATGGTTTTGAGAATGGTAGTCTGTATTTTAGAGTGGGTGTATGAAAGGTTATAGTATGGTGTGAGGAGGTGCATCACATATTAAGCAGATGATGTCATCAGTGATGTCATGAGTGATGTCATTTGATACGTCATCAGTGATGTCATGAGTGATGTCACTGACCATGTCATGAGTGATTTAATATGTGACGTCATTAGCAGTGCATTGCAGGGGCGCGAGTTATAGTTAGCTCAACTGACTATAACGGCTGAATTTCTCAGGTTTTGTACGAGTTAAATATCCATCTAACTATAACGTCCCTGAAACCTGTGGTTTTTTCAGTGATTTTCTAAGGTTTTTTAAATGCTAATTACTAACTAAAACGTCCCTGAAACCTATGTTTTTTTCAGTGAATTTCTAAGGTTTTTTAAATGCTAATTTATAACTAAAACATAGTAGCCGCGTTTGCAGAATGGTGCAGAAAGGGAGCTGGGCCTCCGACCAGTGCTCAGGAATTCAGCTGTGAATGACTTACAGGAGGTACCAGGAGGGCTTCTTGGCCCCCAAAGTTCCTCAGGAGTAAAGTGGACTTCATCCCCAACCCGTAGTGTGCCAGGAGGCGCGTTTGCAGAGTGGTGGAGAAAGGGGGGTGTGGCTTCCGAAGACCTCTTAGCAATCCCACTGTGTGGGACTTACTGGAGGTAACAGGAGAGGTAGTTGGCCCCCAACGACCAGCTAGGAGGCCATCTACCCCTCCTATTACCTCCAGTAAGCCCAAAACTGCAGCATTGGTAAGTTCTCAAAGCAGGCCACGCCCCCTATGCCCACCAGTCTGCAAACGCACTCCCTGGTGCGCTCTTGGATGGGGATTAAAGTCCCCTTTGCTGCAGGGGGTCTTATGGGCCGACTAGCCTACCTGACACCTCCAGTAACCCCAGATAGTGGGATTGCTGAGATGTGGACACAGGCCTCGCCCCCTTTCTCCACCACTCTGCAAACGTGCCTCCTGGTGTGCTCTTGGTTGGGGATGAAGTCCCCTTGCCTCCTGAGGGTCCCTGGGGGCCAACTAGCCCTCCTGTTATCTCTAGTAAGCCCCCCTAGCTGGATTGCTGAGAGTGGTCCGAGGCCATGCCCCCTTTTTACACCACTCTGCAAACATGCCTCCTGCGCACTGCTGCTCGGGGGATAACGTCCACTTTAGTCCTGAGGTCCTCAGGACACAAGATGACCTCATCGCCCCACCAGCAGTGCGCCAAGAGGCGAATTTGCAGAGTAGTGTAAAAAGGGGCGTGTCCTCGGACCACCTCTCAGCAATCCCACTATGTGGGGCTTACTGGAGGTAAGAGGTGGGCTAGTTGGCCCCTAAGGACCATCAGTAGGGAAGGGGACTTCATCCCCCAACATTGAACGCGCCAGGAGATGCGTTTGCAGAGTAGTAGTGAAAGGAGGCGGGGCATCCGCGAGTTGCGGGGCTTCCGTTATTTTTTTTTATTTTAGGAAAGAGGCCCTCCCATCCCCTGACCATTTTGGGCCCTGGGGATCCATTCCCCGGGGCCAGGCCCACTTTTCATTTTTTTTGTTAAAAAAACATACAACGGGAGGGGGCGCAGGCCCCCCTCCCATGGCCTATTCTGGCCCCAGGGACCCCATCCCCCGGGGCCTGCCCTGCCTTGTTTTTTTAATAATTTGGGAGGGGGGCTGTGTGGCCCCCCTCCTGTGGCAAATTTTGGCCCCAGGAACCCCATCCCCGGGGCTCAGCCTTATTTATTTATTTTTTAAATAATTAAAAGAGGGAGGGGGCTAAGTGGCCCCCCTCCCGGGCCATTTTTGGACCTGGGGACCCCATCCCCCGGGGCATTGCTTCCTTGTTGGGGACCATGGGGGGAGCCCCAATGACCTCACCGTCCCTGCTGGCTCCCCGCCTCCTGCGGGAGCCGGCATTGCTTTTGGGCAAAGGGAGCTGCTGACATGCATCTCCCTTTGCCAAAAAGCAATTTGCTTCGCTTCATGGAAGCGAGAGCAGTTTTCCTGCTCTCGCTTCCATGAAGCAAATCAGTGTTTGCTATTACAGGGCGGTAGCCGTGCTCCCACCCTGTCATAGCAAACTGTAATGTCCCGGGGGTGGGCACCCCGGGACATTGCTGGAGCCGGCCCTGGATGGCTGGCGGTCCCCAGGGTCGAGGGCTCCAGAAGGGGTGCCGCGCGGCCCCCCTCCCTTCATGTGTAAAGCCCAGGGGAGGTGGTGGTCCTCGGGGCCGGCAGTCCACAACGGACCCCCTTCTTTTCTTAATTAGTGCCTCTGGAGTAGCAAGCCCCCCCACTCGCTCCAATATTTATTTAAAGCAGAGCCCCGGGGAGGTGGCAGTCCCCGGGCTGTGGGGGGCCGCGTGCCCCCGGCATGTGTTAATTAAAGCCCCGGGAGGTGGCAGTCACTGGGGCTGCGGGGGCCCCCATGGGCCTCTGCACCATTATTTAACATTGCCCCTGGGACGCCCACCCGGGGCTTCAAGAAAACAAAGTGCGGGAGAGTTTCCGGCTGGATTCGCGGATCTTACGAGAATCCTGCTGAAATTGTTTTTTTAAATTCTTTTTTGGGCCCTCGGGGTCCCTGTGGGACCCCCTGAGCGGGACTAGGGGGTCAGGGTGTTTCTACCCTGCCCCCTTTTCTTGTTTTATGACCTTTTTTCTTGTGACTCGGTTCAACCGAGTCACAAGATGGCTGCCAACACTTCTTGGTTTGAAGTGTTGGCAGTCAATCAGAATCAAGCTCGGGATCGGGAGGTTTCGCAGATCCACTGCGGTCACCAGATATATAAATATTTTTATTTTGGAATTTCTCAGGAACTACTGAACGGATTTACACCAGTTAAAAAAAAGAACGCTTTCTGAACCAAGAGCTACCTTTTTGCCAAATTTGGTGTGATTCCGTTCAGCAGTTTGGGCTGTAGCTTTGTCTAAAGTTTCCTATGGAAATTAACATGGAGAAAAGGCGTTGTGGGACCCCCTTTTTTCTCGGCCCCCGCTTGACGAATCACCCCAAAACTTTCAAGACAGGAGCTGACCGGAGCACCCCATTAGTTTTAAAAATTTTGCGAAGATTCGTCAATCGGCACCAAAGGTATTGGCAAAAGAAAAACGCTTTTTGAATAGAAACAAGGTCCTAACCATAACTACTTACTGGCGACCGCCAGTAGGTAATATATATATATATATATATATATATATATATATATATATATATATATATATATATATATATATGCAGTAAAAATCGTCTCTCTACCAAGGTAGGAATCCGTTGAACAGACGAAGCGAACCCAAATGATGGTGCAATTTGATGTTTATTACATGCCCAACACCACCGCCGCCATAACGCGTTTCAGCCCGCGTGGGGCCTTGATCACATGACACAGTTGAGGAGCGGTTTCAACATTTAAAGTGCAAGTATGTGACGTTTTCCTGTGCATCTGCTGTGATACTGAGACATAGACATGGAAAAAATACTTTCATATAGAAACACATCCATATCAAGTAAAATACTGTAGGGTCAACAGAAATGTTAATACATCTCTAAAGTGCAGAAAATAGAGCATACATGATATAATATCATGAGAATAGCAGCACATTGAATAAATAAATAAATAAATATATACTCAATATCAAACTGTCCAGCTCTAAAAAGTCTCACTAATTAGTAAAACCATACTTATATTGATGAATAAAAAGTGAAGCTAAAAAAAGTAAAACAAGGTAAAACTTTTTTCACAAATAGCAGCATTATTCAAAATTCATATAAGTCTATGTTAGCACCTAGGATATACCCATAAGGTTGAGATGTTTCAAAAAATAGAGCCCAAGTGAGCAATTGCCAAAATATCCATGGCAAAAGTTTAAATCAGTGCAAAATGCGCAAAATCATGTCACAATCTAAAGTGCAAACACCATGTGCAAATAGTGTAAAACAACAGACAATATAATAAAAATGAATTCTTAAATTGAAATATTAAAAACTTTTTTCTCGAGTAGGTAGGCAGCAGCATTAGTATACCGTCTTGATCTCATTGACTAATTAAAGATGAGTGAAAAAATCTTCACTAGCGTTCAGTCCATTTGGTGCTTTACAGTCCATTTCTATAATGTACCTTGTTTCTAGTCTGCGTAACATGGATTCACGATCCCCACCTCTTCTCAGTGGTGGGACCATATCAATTACAAAGTACTTTAAATCAGCAGAATTCTTAGCATGGGCTTCTTCAAAGTGTCTAGCGACAGGATATGCAGCATCACCGTTGTTAATGGCACGTATGTGCTGGAGTATCCTCTTGTGGACCTGCAGCTTAGTGCTTCCCACATAGCGCAGGCCACAGGGACACTCCAGCACATATACTGCAAATTCAGACTTGCATGTAAGTTTTTTCTGGATATGTACAGGTCTGTTAGTAAGTGGATTCATGTATTCAGTCTTACTAACTCCATTTCTGCAGGCTTTACAATCAGAGCACTTAATGAAACCTTTACTGCTGTTCAGCCACGAACAATTGGTTCTAACCTCGGGGCTACTTGACACCAGGCAGTTGCTCATTGATCTCGCCTTTCTATATGTTATACTGGGAGATGGTGACAATTGGGTCCCCAATATTGGATCACTCTTAATCAGTGCCCAATTTTTGTTCATTATCTTGCGAATCGTACTATGTTGGTTATTGTAGGTTAGAATCAATCTGGTCTCAGTTTGCTCATTCTGTACCAACTTAATTTTACCTGCTAACACCTGTGGTCTACCAGGTTCATTGGCTTTACGTATGGCTTTATCGACCACTTCTGGGCGATAGCCCCTCCTTAAGAACTTGTCCCTGCAATCTTTCTGTGCTACTAGACAATCATGGTGAGTGCTGCAAATTCTTCTTATTCGTAGCATTTCCCCAAAGGGAATGCTACTGATTAAATGTGCAGGGTGATGGCTAGAGGCATGTAATATGGCATTGCCAGCGGTGGGTTTCCTATACATTCTAGTGTGAAGTTTATTCTGTTGGATAAAAATTTCCACATCTAAAAAGCATATTGACCTGTTGCTTATCTGACCAGTAAAGCTAAGATTCAAATAGTTTTTGTTAAGTTTCTCAATGAACTGTGAAGCCTCACATTCAGATCCTTTCCAGATTATCAACAGGTCATCAATGTACCTGAACCATTTAACAACATTTTCAGACATGATTTCAGGGTAGGTGGGCATGAGAACCTGTTTCTCCCAGTGCCCCATATGCAGACAGGCATAACTGGGGGAGAAACAGGCCCCCATAGCCACACTTCTCACCTGCTGGAATACTTGGTTGGAAAACAGAAAGAAATTATTTTCAAGGCACAAATTGATCATAGACAACAACATCCTGTTATGTTCGAGAAAACAAATAGGTCTCGTGTTTAAATAGTATTCGATAGCTTTTAATCCATCCCTGTGATGGATACTAGTGTACAGGGAAGATACATCGAGTGATATCAATAAGTAATCAGATTGCCATGTCATTCCCTCTAGTTTCTGTAAAAGATCACCAGTGTCAAGAATAAAAGAAGGAAGGTTCTTAACGTGGTCCTGTAAAAGAAGTCAACATACTTGCTGGCGTTTTCCATGATGCTATTGCAAGCCGAAATTATAGGGCGTCCAGGTGGCTTCACATTGTTCTTATGAATTTTAGGTATAAAGTAAACAATGGGCATCACCGGGTGGTCATTCTTTAAGAATTTAAACTCGTCCATAGTTAATAGACCAGTGCTCCTCCACGCCAGCAGACTGGTATAAAACAAATTCCAGGCCACTTTAACCTCTGTCATTGTGGATCTTTTGTAACAATCCCTGTCGTTGAGTTGACCAAGTGCCTCCTCCATGTACATTTCCCTTGGCCACAACACAACGTTACCGCCTTTATCTGACTGTCGAATAATGACATTCACATTGTTTTGAAGTTTCTTAATTAGTTGGTGATAAGCAAAGTCACGATAATGATGTCTCTTATTAATATTGACTTGTTTTTGGTGCAGCAACCTCAAATCTTGAGAAACTTTCTCATGAAACACATCTATGTTGTCTTTCAACATTAAGGGGCAAAATGTTGATTTGGGTTTGAAATTGGTGGGGGCAGTGATCACTCTGTGCCCCGTGCCCGAGTTAGTAGATAAAGTGTCAGTGCTGTTCTCACCCTGCATTTGTAACAAATCCTGCAATAACTCTGCATCACCAGCTGTAAGTAAAGGCGGGCTCAAATTGGGTGCTGTGGGTGGTACTGAACGTGCTGATTTGTTTAATAAATGAAACTTGCGAAGCTTCAACTTACGCACGTATTTGTACATGTCTATTCTGGTACCAGCATAGTCAAAATTACTTTTGGCACTGAACGATAGCCCTAATGCTAGAATGTTAGTTTCCTTTTCACTCAATGGTATTTTAGTAAGGTTGATAACTGTTTGGGAATCACAAGTGTTAATGCTTGAATCTATTTGCGCTTCCATTGTTTTCGGGGTTTTCTGTTGGGTGGCTTTGTACTCACGTTTGTGTTGCCTGTTGCGTCGCCGCCTTGCGCCCCGCTTCCTGTTGATGCTTTGTTGGTGTTTGCATTTCGAGCACCAGAACATAGAGTCTGACTCCGATCCTGGCGCATACAATCTAATTCCTGTGCCAGTGTGAATTTTCGAAACCCCAAGCGCTGTGCTCGTTGCTGATCATTGTCTGACTCGCTGTCAATATTGGAGCTCAAGTCTGAAAGTGATAAGGCCAGTGGTACGTCATTGTTGGCTGTTTGCAATGAAGCCGAGGGACTTGGTATTAACTTCTTGCTTGCTTTAACATTGTCGTACTTTTTCGCAAAAGTAAATATTTGCCCATGTTCATAGTCCAACCGGTCTCGTTGGAATTTATAGGCTTTCCTTTTCTTTATTATCTCTTCCTCACGGTGCAAGCGTGCTGTCATTTCATCCCGATACTTGGCAATGTTGGGAGTGCTTGGAATCTTTTCTATTTCGGCATTAAGGGCGTCGATTTTACTTTGTAATGCCACCCGGTCACTCTCGACGTATTTAACAAGGATTTCCACCAAACGCCGAGAGGACTCAAGGTTACATTCAGCCCATTCGGATAGCATGCAGGGGTCCGGGTTCTCATAACTCGGTGCGAGCATTATTCGCAGACCCCGCGGTATCCTGCCCACCTCCAAGTACCTGGTGAGAGAACGGTGCTCCCACCACTTCGCCTGCTCCGCTTTACTTGAATTCTCCAGGTTTTTGAAGAGCTCTTTAATCTTAGGCTGTGAGTCCGGCGGACTGCTGGATATAGAACTTTGTGCACGTTCCCCGGATGGGGAATCCTCAAACATGCCGATAGCTGCCTCCTCCCGACTCCTCAACGTGTCTGCGGACATGGTGGAAAGTAATGGGCATAAAGATATTTCTTGGACTTGATACGCCGATTAAATATCGGCGTCCAATTCCTGCACAGTCCTTCACGGAACAATCAGTGGGGCACCTACAACAAAGAGGCATTGCCGGCAAAGCACAGGTCCTCCGGTCAGCCGACCTCCGACCACGACTCCACCACACTGCTCCCCTGCTCGCTAGGTGCACTTCCGCCGTCCCGGGGCAACCACGGCTTCTCCTGCCCGGAGAGTAGAGGATTCCGAAAGGCTCAGAATCACTGCTTCCTGCCGCACGGCCCGTAATCGAAGGAGGGGTTTCGCTGATTTCGAGGAAGCAATCTCGAAGAATACTTGCAGTAAAAATCGTCTCTCTACCAAGGTAGGAATCCGTTGCACAGACGAAGCGAACCCAAATGATGGTGCAATTTGATGTTTATTACATGCCCAACACCACCGCCGCCATAACGCGTTTCAGCCCGCGTGGGGCCTTGATCACATGACACAGTTGAGGGAGCGGTTTCAACATTTAAAGTGCAAGTATGTGACGTTTTCCTGTGCATCAGCTGTGATACTGAGACATAGACATGGAAAAAATACTTTCATATAGAAACACATCCATATCAAGTAAAATACTGTAGGGTCAACGGAAATGTTAATACATCTCTAAAGTGCAGAAAATAGAGCATACATGATATAATATCATGAGAATAGCAGCACATTGAATAAATAAATAAATAAATATATACTCAATATCAAACTGTCCAGCTCTAAAAAGTCTCACTAATTAGTAAAACCATACTTATATTGATGAATAAAAAGTGAAGCTAAAAAAAGTAAAACAATGTAAAACTTTTTTTCACAAATAGCAGCATTATTCAAACTTCATATAAGTCTATGTTAGCACCTAGGATATACCCATAAGGTTGAGATGTTTCAAAAAATAGAGCCCAAGTGGGCAATTGCCCAAAAATCCATGGCAAAAGAAAAAACGCTTTTTGAATAGAAACAAGGTCCTAACTATAACTACTTACTGGCGACCGCCAGTAAGATATATATATATATATATATATATATATATATATATATATATATATATATATATATATATATATATATATATATATATTTATATATATGCAAAAAAGAAGTAGAGAACTCTGGGTAGTTCTCAAGTTTAGGTGGAAAGCAGCTCCTGTATAGAGCACTCTCAACACCAGCAACACTCTAGATCTGCTCACCTCAAATGTCTGCTTTTCTATCAAAGTCTTTAAGCATAGGATTAGCACAGTGCCATCCACGCCGAGATAGAAAGGGACAAAGTCTTTTGCCATTTCTACAGCAAAGTCTTTAAGCATAGGACTAGCACATTGCTGTCCATGCTGAGCTGTAAAATGACAAAAGCCATTTACCACTCCAGGCACAATATTACAGCTTTGAATTGGTAAAATACCATCCAAGCCAACCTGAAATGAGTAAAAGCAACCCCTGACACAGTGTTTCGCTCTAATTAGAGCTCTTCAGAGAGGTATAGCTTTGTCCAGACACAAGGGAGCACACAGGGTATTCTTTTGACTTATACTGGGTGCTCCCTTGTGTCTGGACAAAGCTATACCTCTCTGAAGAGCTCTAATTAGAGCGAAACACTGTGTCAGGGGTTGATTTTACTCATTTCAGGTTGGCTTGGATGGTATTTTACCAATTCAAAGCTGTAATATTGTGCCTGGAGTGGTAAATGGCTTTTGTCATTTTACAGTTCAGCATGGACAGCACTGTGCTACTCCTATGCTTAAAGACTTTGCTGTAGAAATGGCAAAATACTTTTTCCCTTTCTATCTCGGCGTGGATGGCACTGTGCTAATCCTATGCTTAAAGACTTTGATAGAAAAGCAAACATTGGAGGTGAGCAGATCTAGAGTGTCGCTGGTGTTGAGAGTGCTCTATACAGGAGCTGCTTTCCACCTAAACTTGAGAACTACCCAGAGTTCTCTACTTCTTTTTTTGCATAATTTATGCGCCACTCTATGCCTGAAAGGGTATTCTTTTGATATATATATATATATATATATATATATATATATATACATTCATATATTCTTATTTTTGTGTTTAACAAATGTTCAAATGTATATATTACCTGTGGTTAAACTATATACACTCTTAGGGGCCTATTGCAGCCGAGATTGTTGGTTTCAATTCTGACCAGCTGATTACAATACAGCCGGTCGGAATTGAAACCCGCCGGTCATTCCGGCTGGCTTCCAACGGGCACCAGGACCCCTTCGGCCAGTCGGAACAGGCCCTAATCCATATGGACGGCGTTTGACGCCATTTGGATTACGATGCAAGGTTTCCGGCAATCTTTCCATGACGAGCTTTTCGACATGTAAAGCCTGTTGGAGAGCGTATTTGGGGGCCCCTAGCAGGGCCCACTTCAGTTTTCAGCCTCTGCGGTGCCTGCCACGGGGTGCAGGGATTCACACAACCTACCATTTCCCTGTGGGAGCTTGTGTTACGGCCGGTTTAAGGCAGTAACACATGCTCCCATAGGGCAATATGGGAATGCGACCGCACCATATGCAGTTGCATCATAATTAGGCGGTCGGGACCGCGGACCGGAGGTTGGTCAGTCCCGTTTCTGCCACGATGTCGGTCAGAGGAAACATTGGCTGACATTGTAATAAGCCCCTAAGTATTTGACTACATGCTTATGGGTCTCTATTTATTATCATCACACATAGCACAACATGAAAAATGCATTTGCAAATGTTAGCTATTCAATCCACTTATTATTTACAAAATTTCATAAATACTTTAACCCCTTCGCTGCTAGGCCTTTCCCCCCCCCCTGTGCTAAGCCTTTTTTTGGCTATCTGGGATAGTTTGCGTTTAGGCCCCTGTAACGTTTTGACCACATAATGTATCCATGCCAAATTTGCGTCCTTCTTTTCCAACATCATGGGGATTCTAAAGGTACCCAGGGTTTGTGGATTCCCCTGGAGGGTACTCAGAAATTAGCCAAAATACAGCTAAATTTTGTTTTTGGGGGAAAAATGCGAAAAAAGGGCTACAGATGAAAGCGTCTAGTTTTTTCCCTGCAAATGGTATCAAAAAGGGGTTGTGGTGCTGAAATCACCATCTTCCCAGCTTTCAGGGACAAGCAGACTTTTGTCAGAAAAACAACATTTTTACACAGTTTTGGCATTTTTCTCGGACATTGCCTATTTTTGCTATTTTTTGTGCTTTCAACCTCCTTCCAGTTAATGGTAGAAATGGGTATGAAAGCAATAATGGATCCAGGAAAGCTATACATTTTGGAAAAGTAGACACATTTCTGAATTCAGCAAGGGGTCATTTGTGTAGATCCTTTAAGGTTTCTTTATAGAAACTAACAGTTAAATATGGGAAAAATTGAAAATTAGTTGAAAAAAACAGCCTTTTGTGTCAACGTTTTCACATGTAACTTCTTCTAATCATGACACCTCTTTGAAAGCAATATACTGTTACATCCGCTGGGCCTTCCTGGTTGTGGGGATATATAGGACTTGTAGGTTCACCAAGAACCCGACGAACCCAGAGCCAAAAACTGAGAAGCGACTTGCAATGGTTTTTTATTATGTACTGGGTATATAGCAATTATTCTGAGAAAATGTGTACATGGAAAAATCGTAATGAAAGACACCTATGTATTTCTGAAATGGGAACAAAATATAGAGTTAAGAAACAGTAGATATTTGCACATTTCCAAAATTGGGAATACTCAATGAGAATTATCGATCATTTTTCAAAATTACTTCTTTTTTACACATTGTCTTTCATTTGGAAGGCAGAAATGCATCGAAAGTCAATAGGTAATAACAGTTGCTTTACAAATCTGAATTACCCTAAGTCTCTTGATAAAAATGGTACCTCACTTGTGTGGGTAGGCTTAGTGCCCATGACAGGAAACGGCTCACAACGCAACGTGAACACACCACATTTTCACAATTAAAAATTACCCTTTTTTTGCAAAGTGCCTAGCTGTAGTTTTTTAACCCTAGCTCTGCCGGCACCTAGGGAAACCTAGCAAACCTATACATTTTTGAAAACTAGACACCAAGGGGAATCCAGGATAGGGTGACTTGACTGGCTCACACCAGGTTCTGTTACCCAGAATCCCTTGCAAACCTAACAAATTGTCAAAAAAAACAAATTTTCCTCACATTTCTGTGGTGGAAAGCTCTGGAATCTGTGTGGATCCACAAATTTCCACCCACCCCGCGTTCCCCAAAGTCTTCCAAGAAAAATGGTACCTCACTTGTGTGGGTAGGCCTAGTGGCCGTGACAGGAAACGGCACAAAACGCAATGTGGACACACCACAATTTCACAGTGAAAAATTACCCTTTTTTGGCAAAGTACCTAGCTGTAGTTTTTGAACCCTAGCTCTGCCTGCATCTAGGGAAACCTAGCAAACCTATACATTTTTGAAAACTAGACACCCAGGGGAATTTTGGATGGGGTGACTTGACTGCCTCTCACCAGGTTCTGTTGCCCAGAATTCCTTGCAAACCTAAAAAATTGTCCAAAAAACCACATTTTCCTCACATTTCTGTGGTGGAAAGTTCTGGAATCTGCGTGGATCCACAAATTTCCACCCACCCCGCGTTCCCCAAAGTCTTCCGAGAAAAATGGTACCTCACTTGCATGGGTGAGTCAAGGACCCGTGACAGGCAAGGGCCCAAAACCTATTGAGGCGACATCAAAATTACCTATCACAAACCAACCTGGTTTTGCAAGGGGGGTCCCATGAGTTTTTGGCCCTGGGCTCGGGGACCATCTAGGGAAACCTACCAAACCCACACATTTCTGGAAACTAGACACCCGGGGGAGTCCAGCAAGTTATGGCTTGCGTGGGTCCCCTAACATTTTCCTACCCACAATCCCCTGCAAACCTCAAATTTAGCTTAAAAAATCACTTTTTTCAGAAATTTCTGTGTGGGAAAGTTCTGGAATCTACGTGGATCCACAAATTTCCTCCCACCGAGCGTTGCCCAAGGTCTCCCGATAAAAATGATACCTCACTCGCGTGGGTGGGTCAAGTACCCACGACAGGCAAGGGCCCAAAACCTATTGAGGAGACATCAAAATTACCTATCACAAAACAACCTGGTTTTGCAAGGGGTGTCCCATGAATTTTTGGCCCCGGGCTCGGCGGCCATCTAGGGAAACCTACCAAACCCACACATTTCTGAAAACTAGACACCCGGTGGAGTCCAGCAAGGTATGGCTTGCGTGGGTCCCCTAACGCTTTCCTACCCAGAATCCCCTCCAAACCTCAAATTTAGCTGAAAAAAATCACTTTTTTCTCAAATTTCTGTGTGGGAAAGTTCTGGAATCTATGTGGATCCACAAATTTCCTCCCACCCAGCGTTTCCCCAGGTCTCCCGATAAAAATGATACCTCACTTGCGTGGGTGGGTCAAGTTCCCGCGACAGGCAAGGGCCCAAAACCAATTGAGGCGACATCAAAATTACCTATCACAAAACAACCTGGTTTTGCAAGGGGGGTCCCATGAGTTTTTGGCTCCGGGCTCGGCGGCCCTCTAGGGAAACCCACCAAACCCACACATTTCTGAAAACTAGACACCCGGGGGAGTCCAGCGATGTATGGCTTGTGTGGGTCCCCCAACGTTTTCCTGCCCAGAATCCCCTGCAAGCCTCAAATTTAGCTGAGAAAATCACTTTTTCCATACATTTTTGCGTGGGATCACCGTACCGGCACAAATGTCCTACCACCCAGCGTTCCCCTTGTTCTCCCGAGTAAAATGATACCTTACTTTTGTGGGTGGGCCAAAGGCCTGTGACTAGGAAGAGCCCAAAACATAGGGATTTAGAGTATAGCACCGAGAATTATAAGCGCTACATTTTTTTAAAAATACGTTTTTAGCCAGTTCTGCTTTGGACACCCACACAAGTGAGGTATCATTTTACTCGGGAGAACAAGGGGAACCCTGGGTAGTAGGACATTTGTGCCAGCACGGTGATTCCACGCAAACATATGTGGAAAATATGTTTTTTTCAGCTAAATTTGAGGTTTGCAGGGGATTGTGGGTAGGGAAACGTTGGGGGATCCACGCAAGCCATACCTCTTTGGACTCCCCAGGGTGTCTAGTTTTCAAAAACATGTGGGTTTGGTAGGTTTCCCTAGATGGCGGCAAGCCGGGGCCAAAAAACCAGGTGCCCCCCCCAAAACCAGGTAGTTTTGTTATAGGTAATTTTGAAGTCTCCACAATACGATTTGGGCCATTTCCTGTTTCAGCCACTTTGCCTACCCACACAAGTGAGGTACCATTTTTATCGGGAGACCTGGGAGAACCATGGGTGGGAGGAAATTTGTGGATCCCCGCAGATTCCAGAACTTTCCCACACAGAAATTTGAGAAAAAAGTGATTTTTTTTCAGTTAAATTTGAGGTTTGCAGGGGATTCTGGGTAGGAAAATGTTGGGGGACCCACGCAAGTCATACCTCGCTGGACTCCCCCGGGTGTCTACTTTTCAGAAATGTGTGGGTTTGGAAGTTTCCCAAGATGGCCGCCGAGCCCGGGGCCAAAAACCAAGGTGACACCCTTTGCAAATCCAGGTTGTTTTGTGATAGGTAATTTTGATTTCTCCTCAATACATTTTGGGCCCTTGCCTGTCGCGGGTACTTGACTCACCCACGCGAGTGACGTACCATTTTTATCGGGAGACCTGGGCGAACACTGGGTGGTCGGAAATTTGTGGATCCACGTAAATTCCAGAACTTTCCCACACAGAAATTTGAGAAAAAAGTAATTTTTTTCAGCTAAATTTGAGGTTTGCAGGGGATTCTGGGTAGGAAAACCTGAGGGGACCCTCGCAAGCCATACCTTGCTGGACTCCCCCAAGTGTCTAGTTTTCAGAAATGTGTGGGTTTGGTAGGTTTCCTAAGATGGCCGCCGAGCCCGGGGCCAAAAACCTAGGTGACTCCCCTTGCAAAACCAGGTTGATTTGTGATAGGTCATTTTGATGTCTCCTCAATACGTTTTGGGCCCTTACCTGTCACGGGTACTTGAACCACCCATGCCAGTGAGGTTTTTGGCCCCGGGCTCGGCGGCCATCTTAGGAACCCTACCAAACCCACACATGTCTGAAAACTAGACACTCGGGGGAGTCCAGCAAAGTATGGCTTGCGTGGGTCCCCAAACGTTTTCCTACCCAGAATCCCCGGCAAACCTCAAATTTAGCTGGAAAAAAAACACTTTTTTCTCAAATTTCTGTGTGGGAAAGTTCTGGAAAATACGTGGATCCACAAATTTCCTACCACCCAGTGTTCCCCCAGGTCTCCCGATAAAAATGGTACCTTACTCGCGTGGGTGGGTCAAGTACCCGCGACAGGCAAGGGTCCAAAATGTATTGAGGAGACATCAAAATTACCTATAACAAACAAACCTGGATTTGCAAGGGGGGTCACCTGGGTTTTTGTCCCCGGGCTCGGCGGCCATCTAAGGAAACCTACCAAACCCCCATATTTCTGAAAACTAGACAACCGGGGGAGTCCAGAGAGGTATGGCTTGCATGGGTCCCATAACGTTATCCTACCCAGAATCCCCTGCAAACCTCAAATTTAGCTGAAAAAATCACTTTTTTCTCAAATTTCTGTGTGGGAAAGTTCTGGAATCTACGTGGATCCACAAATTTCCTACCACTCAGTGTTTGTCCAGGTCTCCAGATAAAAATGGTACCTTACTCACGTGGGTGGGTCAAGTACCCGCGACAGGCAAGGGCCCAAAACGTATTGAGGAGACATCAAAATTACCTATCACAAACCAAACTGGATTTGCAAGGGGGGTCACCTGGGTTTTTGGCCCCGGGCTCGGCGGCCATCTTGGGAAACTTCCAAACCTACACATTTCTGAAAAGTAGACACCCGGGGGAGTCCAGCGAGGTATGGCTTGCGTGGGTCCCCCAACATTTTCTTACCCAGAATCCCCTGCAAACCTCAAATTTAGCTGAAAAAATCATTTTTTTCTCAAATTTCTGTGTGGGAAAGTTCTGGAATCTCCGTGGATCAACAAATTTCCTTCCACCCAGCAGCCCCTCCCAGTCTCCCAATAAAAATGGTACCTCACTTGTGTGGGTAGGCAAAGTGGCTGAAACAGGATATGGCCCAAATCGTATTGTGGAGACTTCAAAATTACCTATAACAAAACTACCTGGTTTGGGGGGGGGTCACCTGGTTTTTTGGCCCCGGGCTTGCCCCCATCTAGGGAAACCTACCAAATCCACACGTTTCTGAAAACTAGACACCCTGGGGAGTCCAATGAGGTATGGCTTGCGTGGATCCCCCAACGTTTCCCTACACAGAATCCCCTGCAAACCTCAAATTTAGCTGAAAAAAAACACATTTTCCACATATGTTTGCGTGGTATCACCGTGCTGGCACAAATGTCCTACCACCCAGCGTTGCCCTTGTTCTCCCGAGTAAAATGATACCTCACTTGTGTGGGTGTCCAAAGCCGAATTGGCTAAAAACGTATTTTAAAAAAAATATAGCGCTTAGAATTCTCGGTGCTATACTCTAAATCCCCATGTTTTGGGCTCTTCCTAGCCACAGGCCTTTGGCCCACCCACACAAGTGAGGTATCATTTTACTTGGGAGAACAAGGGGAACGCTGGGTGGTAGGACATTTGTGCCGGCACGGTGATCCCACGCAAAAATGTATAGAAAAAGTGATTTTCTCAGCTAAATTTGAGGTTTGCAGGGGATTCTGGGTAGGGAAACGTTGGGGGACCCATGCAAGCCATACCTCGCTGGACTCCCCGGGTGTCTAGTTTTCAGAAATGTTTGGGTTTGGTAGTTTCCCAAGATGGCCGCCGAGCCCGGGGACAAAAACCCAGGTGACCCCCCTTGCAAAACCAGGTTGTTTTGTGATAGGTAATTTTGATGTTGCCTCAATAGGTTTTGGGCCCTTGCCTGTCGCGGATACTTGACCCACCCACGCGAGTGAGGTATCATTTTTGTCGGAAGACTTTGGGGAACGCGGGGTGGGTGGAATTTTGTGGACCCACGCAGATTCCAGAACTTTCCGCCACAGAAATGTGAGGAAAATGTGTTTTTTTGGACACATTTTTAGGTTTGCAAGGGATTCTGGGTAACAGAAACTGATGAGAGCCAGTCAAGTCACCCCAACCTGGATTCCCCTGGCTGTCTAATTTTCAAAAATGTATAGGTTTGCTAGGTTTCCCTAGGTGCCGGCAGAGCTAGGGTTCAAAATCTACAGCTAGGCACTTTGCAAAAAAAGGGTCAGTTTTCACTGTGGAAATGTGGTGTGTCCACGTTGCATTTTGGGCCGTTTCCTGTCGCGGGCACTAGGCCTACCCACGCAAGTGAGGTACCATTTTTCTCGGAAGACTTTGGAGAACGCGGGGTTTGTGGAATTTTGTGGATCCACGCAGATTCCAGAACTTTCCACCACAGAAATGTGAGGAAAATGTTTTTTTTTTTTTATTTTAGGTTTGCAAGGGATTGTGGGTAACTGAACCTGGTGAGAGCCAGTCAAGTCACCCCATCCTGGATTTTCTGGCTGTCTAGTTTTCAAAAATGTACAGGTTTGCCCCCATCTGCCCCCCAGACTGTAATGATTGCGGGGGGTGGGGGCATGGGCATGCCCGTTTTGGGCAGCCCCCACCCTTATTTTTATATGCTAAAAAAATCCCTGGTGTCTAGTGGGCTTTTTGCCCCCCCGGGGGGGCAGATTGGGGACTAGTGCCCCCATCTGCTCCCCAGGGGGGGCAAAAAGACAAAATCTTGCCAAATTGAATTGGGGGGAGCAAAGGCCCTTGCCCAAGGGGCCGCTCCCCCCTCCCTGGTGTCTTGTGGGTGGATCCCTGCTTGGGTATTGCCCTCCTGTGGCAATCCCCAAGCAGGGATGCACTGGGGAGGGGCACCATTGGAAAGAGGAGATTCTCCCCTTTCCAACGATACCTCTCCCGTCTTTCTACGTGCTCAGGGGGCTGAGATAGCCCCCTGAGCACGTAGAAACTGAAACTGAAATAAAGGCTCATTTCAGTTTTGGTTTCACTGAAATGACATCAGCGTGACGTGCGCGCCGATCGTCATTTCAGGGAAACCAGGGGGGGGACCTTGGGAGCTGGGGAAGCTCTTCCCCAGCTCCCCAGGCTCTTTTGGTGTAAAGGGAATCCCTCTGGTGCCCGCACCAGAGGAATTTCCGGGGCGATGTGTCATGACGGCCTGGAGCCGTCATGAGCACACGCCCACCGTGTATCATGACGGCTCCAGGCCGTCATGAGCACGGAAAGGGTTAACTTATAAATAATAAAAACAAATAATACTAATAAATTAATTGGAAATAAGCAACACACAAAATAATATGGGCATATATCTTACTACTATTAGAGCAATAATAAACAAAATACATTTAAAAAACTGCATAAATATATTATATATCTATATGTGTATCTATATTACCTACTGGTGGTCGCCAGTAGGTAGTTATAGTTAGGACCTTGTTTCTATTTAAAACGCGTTTTTTCTTTTGCCAATATCTTGGGCGCCGTTTGATGAATCTTCGCGAAATTTTCAAAACTAATGGTTCTCTCAGGTCAGCTCCTGTCCTGAAAGTTTCGGGGTGATTTGTCAAGCGGGGTCTGAGAAAAAAAGGTGGTCCCAAAATGCATTTTCCCCATGTTAATTTCTATAGGAGCTTTAGACAAAGCTATAGCCCGAACTGCTGAACGGAATTACACCAAATTTGGCAAAAAGGTAGGTCTTGGTCCAGAAAGCGTGCTTTTTTTCAAATAGTGTAAATCCGTTCAGTAATTGCTGAGAAATTCACACAATAAAACTCTATATATCTGAACACTGAGGAGGGCTCGTGAACCCTCCCGAGCACGAGCTTCATTCTGATTGGCTGCCAGCACTCCAAACCAGAATGTGTTGGCAGCCATCTTGTGACTCGAAAGAAGAAAAAGGTAAAAAAAAGGTTAAAAAAAAGATAAAAAACAAGAAAAGGGAGCAGGGTAGAAACACCCTGACCCCCTAGGCCTGTTCAGCGGGTCCCACTTGGACCCCCAGGGCCAAAAAAAGCATTTTTTTAAAACAAAATTGTCCGAATTCGCGCTAGGTGCGCAAATCCAGCTGAAAAAACAAAAAAAAAAGCGAAGCGCTGGCTCCCATGCTTCGTTATCCTTAAGCCCCCGGATGGGCCAGGTCCCGGGGGCAATGTATAATTATATAGCGGGGGCCCACGGGGGCCCCCGCAGCCCCGGGGACCACCACCTCCCCGGGGCTTTATCCATAATGTGCAGGGGGCACGCAGCCCCCCGCAGCCCCGGGGACCGCCACCTCCCCGGGGCATAATCTAAATATAGGCAGGGGCCTCATGGGCCCCCCCAAGCACCAGGGACTGCCACCTCCCAGGGGCTTTATTAAAATAGGGTGGGGGCGCCTCGCATGCCCCCCAAGCCCCGGAGAGCACCACCTCCCCAGGGCTTTGTCAAATAATTAGTGTGGGGGGGCTCGAGCCCCCCCACACTGCCCCAGGGACCACCCCCTCCCCGGAGCACTGTTTATTTAAATGCAGGGTCCGTTGCGGACCCCCGGGCCCCGGGGACCACCACCTCCCTGGGGCTATTTGCATGATGGGAGGGCGGCCACGCGGCCCCCCTCCTGGTACCCTCGATGACCCTGGGGACCACCACCCCCCAGGGCCAGCTCCTGCAATGTCCCGGGGTGCCCACCCCTGGGACATTGCCGTTTGCTATGGCAGGGCGGGAGCACTGCTCCCGCCCTGCCATAGCAAACTCCTGCTTTGCTTCTTGGAAGCGAGAGCAGGAAACCTGCTCTCGCTTCCAAGAAGCAAAGTAGAATTGCTTTTGGGCAAGGGGAGCTGCATGTTAGCAGCTCCCTTTGCCCAAAAGCAATGCCAGCTCCCGCAGGAGCTGGGGAGCTGACTGGGACCATGGGGGCATTGGGGCTCCCTCCACGGTCCCCAACTTGAGGGCCGGCCCCAGGGGATGGGGTCCCCAGGGCCATAATTGGCCTCAGGAGGGGGCCACGCGGCCCCCCTCCAGCAAAAATCCCCCAAAAAATCTGGCCAGGCCCTGGGGATGGGGTCCCCGGGCCATAAGTGGCCTCAGAAGAGGGGCCACGTGCCCCCGTCCAAAAAAAATAGAAAATCAAGGCTGGCCAGGCCCCGGGGGATGGGGTCCCCGGGGCTATAATTGGCCTCAGGAGGGGGGCCACGTGGCCCCCCTCGAAAATAAAATTAAAAGGAAAGGCTGGCCAGGCCCTGGGGGATGGGGTACCCGGGGCCCAAAAGGCTCAGCGGAAGGGGGGCCACACAGCCCCCTTCCTAAAATTAAAAAAAAATGGAAGCCCCGCAACTCGCGGAAGCCCCGCCCCCTTTCACTACTTCTCTGCAAACGCGTCTCTTGGTGCGTTCTCTGTTGGGGGATGAAGTCCCCTACCCTACTGATGGTCCTTAGGTGCCAACTAGCCCATCTCTTACCTCCAGCAAGCCCCACACCGTGGGATTGCTGAGAGGTGGTCTGAGGCCATGCCCCTTTTTACACCACTCTGCAAACGCGCCTCTTGGCACACTGCTGGTGGGGTGATGAGGTCCTCTTATGTCCTGAGGACCTCAGGACACAAGTGGACTTTATCCCCCGAGCAGCAGTGCGCCAGGAGCCGCGTTTGCAGAGTGGTGTATAAAGGAGGCGTGGCCTTTGAGCACTCTCAGCAATACAGCTGTATGGGGCTTACTGGAGGTAACAGGAGGGCTAGTTGGCCCCCAGAGACCCTCAGGAGGAAAGGGGACTTCATCCCTCAACCAAGAGCGCACCAGGAGGCACGTTTGCAGAGTGGTGGAGAAAGGGGGCGTGGCCTGTGTCCACCTCACAGCAATCCCACTGTGTGGGGCCTACTGGAGGTAAGAGGTAGGCTAGTTGGCCCCAAAGGATCCCCAGCAGCGAAGGGGACTTCAATCCCCATCCAAGAGCGCGCCAGGGAGCGCGTTTGCAGAGTGGTGGGCAAAGGGGGCATGGCCTGCTATGAGAACTTAGTAATCCTGCTGTGTGGGACTTACTGGAGGTAAAAGGGGGGGTAGTTGACCCCCAAGGATGTCCTTGGGGGCCAACTACCCCTCCTGTTACCTCCAGTAAGTCCCACACAGTGGGATTGCTAAGACGTCTTCGGAGGCTACCTCCCCTTTCTCCACCACTCTGCAAACGCGCCTCCTGGCAGACTACGGGATGGGGATGAAGTCCATTTTACTCCTGAGGGACTTTGTGGGCTAAGAAGCCCTCCTGGTACCTCCTGTAAGTCCTATGCAGCGGAATTCCTGAGCACTGGGCGGGGCCCAGGACCCTTTCTCCACCACTCTGCAAACGCGACTACTAGTTGAAGAAGCATTTGCAATGTAATAGGTTTCGTATTTGCAAGAGTTAGAGCTATTGGCGTTGTAAATGTAAAAGTTTTTTTACTAATGTTTTTTGGTGTAGAGTGGATGAACGTTGTGCGTAGTGGAATTATGTGGTATGTTGTGCAGTGAAATTATGTGAATAGAAAGTATTTGGTATTTAGTGTATAGGAATTATGTGGAGTGGGATTATGTGTTTTGGAGAGTAATTATGTGGTATTGTAGTCTGTGTTGTGGAGTGGTAACCTCAGGTTTAGTCTTCCTCGTTTACATAGAAGCTAAACTATAAACTCAATGAGACACAATAAAAGAAGGAACCACTGAGGAGCACTTCTGGACCTAGTTGGAGGTATGAGCAGGGCCACTGGAGTTATGTGATTGTTCGGTTGCACCAATTTTCACGTAATTAAACATTTTCCACATTTGCCAAATATTCCATCATCCGCTGCCTAATCTGCAGATTTGAACAAAAAAGCCTTGTTTCTAGCTCAAACGGCTCAAATGTTGCAAAAAATGCAGCATCATGTATTAGAGCGTGGTGGAGGGTCCTTTGTAAAGCTGGAATGGACACATGTTACTTATTGCAAAATGTGGGTGTTAACCTGGTACTAACGGTGCACAAACCTCTCTTCTTTCTGTGCCTCTCTTACTTCTTTCTGCATTTCTCTTGCTTCTTTCTGCACCTTTCTTCCTCTTTCTGCACCTCACTGTCTTCTTTCTGCACTTCACTTGCCTCTTTCTGCACTTCTCTTGCCCCTTTCTGCACCTCACTTGCCTCTTTCTGCACCCCTGTTGCTTTTTTCTGCAGATCTCTTGCCTCTTTCTGCACCTCCCTTGCCTCTTTCTGCACCTCTCTTGCCTCTTTCTGCACCTCACTCTCTTCCTTCTGCACCTCTCTTGCTTCTTTCTACACCTCTCTTGCCTCTTTCTGCTCCTTGTTTGCCTCTTTGTGCATTTCTCTTGCCTGTTTCTGCAATTCCCTTGCCTCTTTCTGTACCTCACTTGCCTCTTTCTGCACCTCACCTGCCTCTTTCTGCACCTCACTCTCTTCCTTCTGCACCTCTCTTGCCTCTTTCTGCACTTCTCGTGCCTCTTTCTGCACTTCCCGAGCCTCTTTCTGTACCTCTCTTGCCTCTTTCTGCACCTCAAGTGCCTCTTTCTGCACTTCTCTTGCCTCTTTCTGCACCTCTCTTGCCTCTTTTTGCACCTCTGTTGGTTCTTTCTGCAATGCTCTTGCTTCTTTCTGCACCTCACTTGCCTCTTTCTGTACTTCTCTTGCTTCTTTCTACACCTCTGTTGCTTCTTTCAGCAATTCTCTTGCCTCTTTCTGCACTTCTCTTGCTTGTTTCTGAACCTCTCTTGCGTCTTTCTGCACCTCACTTGCTTCTTTCTGCACCCCTCCTGCCTCTTTCTGCACTTCTCTTGCTTCTTTCTACACCTCTCTTCCCTCTTTTTACTCCTCTCTTGCCTCTTTGTGCATTTCTCTTGCCTGTTTCTGCACTTCCCTTGCCTCTTTCTGTACCTCTCTTGCCTCTTTCTGCACCTCTCTTGCCTCTTTCTGCACTTCTCTTGCTTCATTCTGTACCTCTCTTGCTTCTTTCTGCACCCTTCTTCCTTTTTGCATCCCCCTTGCCTCTTTCTGCTGTTCTCTTGCCATTTTCTGCACCTCTCTTGCCTCTTTCTGCACCTCACTTGCCTCTTTCTGCACTTCTTTTGCTTATTTCCACACCTCTGTTGCTTCTTTCAGCAATTCTCTTGCCTCTTTCTGCACTTCTTTTGCTTGTTTCTGCACCTCTCTTGCATCTTTATGCACCTCTGTTGCCTCTTTCTATACCTCATTTGCTTCTTTCTGTACCCCTCTTGCCTCTTTATGCATCCCTCTTTTCTCTTTCTGCACCACTCTTCCCTCTTTCTGCACCCCTGTTCCCCCTTTCTGTACCTTTCCTGCCTGTTTCTGCACCTCTTTTGGTTCTTTCTGCACTTCTCTTGCTGTTTCTGCACCCTTTGCGCCTCTTTCAGCACCTATGTTGCTTCTTCCTGCACTTCTCTTCCTTCTTTCTGCACCCCTCCTGCCTCTTTCTGTACCTCTCTTGCCTCTTTGTATACCTCTTCTTCCTTTTTTTGTACCACTCTTGCTTCTTTTTGCACCTCTGTTGGTTTTTTCTGCACTGTCCTTGCTTCTTTCTGCATCTCACTTGCCTCCTTCTGCACTTCTTTTGCTTCTTTCTACACCTCTGTTGCTTCTTTCTGCAATTCTTATGCCTCTTTCTGCACTTCTCTTCCTTCTTTCTGCACCCCTCCTGCCTCTTTCTGTACCTCTCTTGCCTCTTTGTGCACCTCTCCTACCTTTTTCTGTACCTCACTTGCCTCTTTCTGCACTTCTCTTGCTTCTTTCTACACCTCTGTTGCTTCTTTCAGCAATTCTCTTGCCTCTTTCTGCACTTCTCTTCCTTCTTTCTGCACCCCTCCTTCCTCTTTCTGCACCTCTGTTGCCTCTTTCTGCACCTCTCTTGCCTCTTTCTGCTCTTCACTTGCTTCTTTCTGTACCTCTCTTGCCTCTTTGTGCACCTCTTCTACCTTTTTCAGTACTGCTCTTGCTTCTTTTTGCACCTCACTTGCCTCTTTCTGCACTTCTCTTGCTTCTTTCTACACCTCTGTTGCTTCTTTCAGCAATTCTCTTGCCTCTTTCTGTAATTCTCTTCCTTCTTTCTGCATCCCTCCTGCCTCTCTGCACCTCTGTTGCCTCTTTGTGCACCTCTCTTGCCTCTTTCTGCACTTCTCTTGCTTCTTTCTGTACCTCTCTTGCTTCTTTGTGCACCTCTGTTGATTCTTTCTGCACTTCCCGAGCCTCTTTCTGTACCTCTCTTGCCTCTTTCTGCACCTCAAGTGCCTCTTTCTGCACTTCTCTTGCCTCTTTCTGCACCTCTCTTGCCTCTTTTTGCACCTCTGTTGGTTCTTTCTGCACTGCTCTTGCTTCTTTCTGCACCTCACTTGCCTCTTTCTGTACTTCTCTTGCTTCTTTCTACACCTCTGTTGCTTCTTTCAGCAATTCTCTTGCCTCTTTCTGCACTTCTCTTGCTTGTTTCTGAACCTCTCTTGCGTCTTTCTGCACCTCTGTTGCCTCTTTCTGCACCTCACTTGCTTCTTTCTGCACCCCTCCTGCCTCTTTCTGCACTTCTCTTGCTTCTTTCTACACCTCTCTTGCCTCTTTCTACTCCTCCTTGCCTCTTTGTGCATTTCTCTTGCCTGTTTCTGCACTTCCCTTGCCTCTTTCTGCACTTCTCTTGCCTCTTTCTGCACTTCTCTTGCTTCTTTCTGTACCTCTCTTGCTTCTTTCTGCACCCTTCTTCCCTTTTTGCATCCCCCTTGCCTCTTTCTGCTGTTCTCTTGCCATTTTCTGCACCTCTCTTGCCTCTTTCTGCACCTCACTTGCCTCTTTCTGCACTTCTTTTGCTTATTTCCACACCTCTCTTGCGTCTTTATGCACCTCTGTTGCCTCTTTCTATACCTCATTTGCTTCTTTCTGTACCCCTCTTGCCTCTTTATGCATCCCTCTTTTCTCTTTCTGCACCGCTCTTCCCTCTTTCTGCACCCCTGTTCTCCCTTTCTGTACCTTTCCTGCCTGTTTCTGCACCTCTCTTGCCTCTTTCTATACCTCTTTTGGTTCTTTCTGCACTTCTCTTGCTGTTTCTGCACCCTTTGCGCCTCATTCAGCACCTATGTTGCTTCTTTCTGCACTTCTCTTCCTTCTTTCTGCACCCCTCCTGCCTCTTTCTGTACCTCTCTTGCCTCTTTGTATACCTCTTCTTCCTTTTTTTGTACCACACTTGCTTCTTTTTGCACCTCTGTTGGTTCTTTCTGCACTGTCCTTGCTTCTTTCTGCATCTCACTTGCCTCTTTCTGCACTTCTTTTGCTTCTTTCTACACCTCTGTTGCTTCTTTCTGCAATTCTTATGCCTCTTTCTGCACTTCTCTTCCTTCTTTCTGCACCCCTCCTGCCTCTTTCTGTACCTCTCTTGCCTCTTTGTGCACCTCTCCTACCTTTTTCTGTACCTCTCTTGCTTCTTTTTGCACCTCACTTGCCTCTTTCTGCACTTTTCTTGCTTCTTTCTACACCTCTGTTGCTTCTTTCAGCAATTCTCTTGCCTCTTTCTGCACTTCTCTTCCTTCTTTCTGCACCCCTCCTTCCTCTTTCTGCACCTCTGTTGCCTCTTTCTGCACCTCTCTTGCCTCTTTCTGCTCTTCACTTGCTTCTTTCTGTACCTCTCTTGCCTCTTTGTGCACCTCTTCTACCTTTTTCAGTACTGCTCTTGCTTCTTTTGCACCTCACTTGCCTCTTTCTGCACTTCTCTTGCTTCTTTCTACACCTCTGTTGCTTCTTTCAGCAATTCTCTTGCCTCTTTCTGCAATTCTCTTCCTTCTTTCTGCATCCCTCCTGCCTCTCTGCACCTCTGTTGCCTCTTTGTGCACCTCTCTTGCCTCTTTCTGCACTTCACTTGCTTCTTTCTGTACCTCTCTTGCTTCTTTGTGCACCTCTGTTGGTTCTTTCTGCACTTCCCGAGCCTCTTTCTGTACCTCTCTTGCCTCTTTCTGCACCTCAAGTGCCTCTTTCTGCACTTCTCTTGCCTCTTTCTGCACCTCTCTTGCCTCTTTTTGCACCTCTGTTGGTTCTTTCTGCACTGCTCTTGCTTCTTTCTGCACCTCACTTGCCTCTTTCTGTACTTCTCTTGCTTCTTTCTACACCTCTGTTGCTTCTTTCAGCAATTCTCTTGCCTCTTTCTGCACTTCTCTTGCTTGTTTCTGAACCTCTCTTGCATCTTTCTGCACCTCTGTTGCCTCTTTCTGCACCTCACTTGCTTCTTTCTGCACCCCTCCTGCCTCTTTCTGCACTTCTCTTGCTTCTTTCTACACCTCTCTTGCCTCTTTCTACTCCTCTCTTGCCTCTTTGTGCATTTCTCTTGCCTGTTTCTGCACTTCCCTTGCCTCTTTCTGTACCTCTCTTGCCTCTTTCTGCACCTCTCTTGCCTCTTTCTGCACTTCTCTTGCTTCTTTCTGTACCTCTCTTGCTTCTTTCTGCACCCTTCTTCCCTTTTTGCATCCCCCTTGCCTCTTTCTGCTGTTCTCTTGCCATTTTCTGCACCTCTCTTGCCTCTTTCTGCACCTCACTTGCCTCTTTCTGCACTTCTTTTGCTTATTTCCACACCTCTCTTGCGTCTTTATGCACCTCTGTTGCCTCTTTCTATACCTCATTTGCTTCTTTCTGTACCCCTCTTGCCTCTTTATGCATCCCTCTTTTCTCTTTCTGCACCGCTCTTCCCTCTTTCTGCACCCCTGTTCTCCCTTTCTGTACCTTTCCTGCCTGTTTCTGCACCTCTCTTGCCTCTTTCTATACCTCTTTTGGTTCTTTCTGCACTTCTCTTGCTGTTTCTGCACCCTTTGCGCCTCATTCAGCACCTATGTTGCTTCTTTCTGCACTTCTCTTCCTTCTTTCTGCACCCCTCCTGCCTCTTTCTGTACCTCTCTTGCCTCTTTGTATACCTCTTCTTCCTTTTTTTGTACCACTCTTTCTTCTTTTTGCACCTCTGTTGGTTCTTTCTGCAATGTCCTTGCTTCTTTCTGCATCTCACTTGCCTCTTTCTGCACTTCTTTTGCTTCTTTCTACACCTCTGTTGCTTCTTTCTGCAATTCTTATGCCTCTTTCTGCACTTCTCTTCCTTCTTTCTGCACCCCTCCTGCCTCTTTCTGTACCTCTCTTGCCTCTTTGTGCACCTCTCCTACCTTTTTCTGTACCTCTCTTGCTTCTTTTTGCACCTCACTTGCCTCTTTCTGCACTTTTCTTGCTTCTTTCTACACCTCTGTTGCTTCTTTCAGCAATTCTCTTGCCTCTTTCTGCACTTCTCTTCCTTCTTTCTGCACCCCTCCTTCCTCTTTCTGCACCTCTGTTGCCTCTTTCTGCACCTCTCTTGCCTCTTTCTGCTCTTCACTTGCTTCTTTCTGTACCTCTCTTGCCTCTTTGTGCACCTCTTCTACCTTTTTCAGTACTGCTCTTGCTTCTTTTTGCACCTCACTTGCCTCTTTCTGCACTTCTCTTGCTTCTTTCTACACCTCTGTTGCTTCTTTCAGCAATTCTCTTGCCTCTTTCTGCACTTCTCTTCCTTCTTTCTGCATCCCTCCTGCCTCTCTGCACCTCTGTTGCCTCTTTGTGCACCTCTCTTGCCTCTTTCTGCACTTCACTTGCTTATTTCTGTACCTCTCTTGCTTCTTTGTGCACCTCTGTTGGTTCTTTCTGCACTGCTCTTGCTTCTTTCTGCACCTCACTTGCCTCTTTCTACACTTCTCTTGCTTCTTTCTACACCTCTGTTGCTTCTTTCAGCAATTATTTTGCCTCTTTCTGCAGTGCTCTTGCTTCTTTCTGTACCCCTCCTGCCTCTTTCTGCACCTCTGTTGCCTCTTTGTGCATCTCTCTTGCCTCTTTCTGCACTTCACTTGCTTCTTTCTGCACCTCTCTTGCCTGTTTCGGCACCTCTGTTGCTTCTTTCTGCACTTCTCTTGCCTCTTTCTGCACCTCTGACTTAGAGGTAGTTTTAATCCCCCTGCCCTATTATGTACTAGGGCCTTACAGGGGAGGTCATGCCACTCACAGGGGTACCCCAACCCATAGTGTACCCTAGTGTATGTAGGTGTTTTCACTGTATTCTAAGTGTCTTTCACCATAGCACTGGCTCCGGGCCTGGTTAGTCAGAGTCAGTTACCACCAGTATTAGTCAGCTAAAAGTTGGGGGCACAGGATGACTTTGCAACAAGGCCTCTTTCTGCACCTCTGTTGGTTCTTTCTGCATATCTCTTGCTTCTTTCTGCACCTTTCTTCGTCTTTCAGGACTTCTGTTGCCTCTTTCTGCATTTCTCTTGCTTCTTTCTGCGCTTTTCTTCCTCTTTCTGCACATGTCCTACCTCTGTAGGCATAGTTAGAAATTAGCATTTAAAAAACCTTTGAAATTCACTGAAAAAACCATAGGTTTCAGGGACGTTATAGTTAGGAATTAGCAATTTATAAACCTTTGAAATTCACTGAAAAAACCATAGGTTTCAGTGACGTTATAGTTAGAAATTAGCATTGAAAAAACCTTAGAAATTCACTGAAAAAAACACAGGTTTCAGGGACGTTATAGTTAGTTGGACATTTCACTCATACAAAACCAGAGAAATTCGGTCGTTATAGTTTGTTGAGCTAACTATAACTCGCGCCCCCGCAATGCACTGCTGATGACGTCACATATTACATCACTCATGACATGGTCAGTGACATCACTGATGACATCACTGATGATATCTCAAATGACATCACTGATGACATAACTGATGACATCATCCATGTAATATCTGATGTACCTCCTCACACCCTAATATAACCTTTCATACACCCACTCTAAAATACAGACTATCATACACGAAACCATAGACACACCAATACCAGTTAGTACATACCCACTCACTGATTCATAGGTCTACACTCACCCACTCACTCAACCATACAGTCACTCATACACGCAGTCACTCATTAATACAGCTACTGATATATGCACTCATACACCCATACAGACACTCACATACCGCCACTCACCCACAGAGATACTCACACACCTAGTCAGTCACCCAAAGACTCAATCACACAGCCATTTACTCACCTATACAGTTATACACACACACCACCTTACTTATTCATACAGATACAAACACATACTTACTCTCTTATACAATCACTAACACAAGCACACACTCATCCATACAGTCACTCTCACAGTCACTCACTCTCACATATAGTCACTTATATACTCCAATACTCACATATACTGCCTTTCACATATGTAGTTACTCACACATATACCACTGAGACATCCATTCACTCACCAACACAGCCATACGCACACTCACTCACCAATACAGCCCCTTCCGGATGCACTCATGAACCCAAACACCCACTGAATCACCAATTCACACATCCATGCAGGGAGTCACACACCCCCCCCATCCACCCACATAGACACTCAGGCACCCATACAGGTAATCAGACAACCAATCATTAACCCATATAGACACTCATGTAGCTACTCACCAACCTATGCAGCCACTTACATACCATCTGACAGACTGATACAGACATTCACATAGATTAGTCACTCACCCATACATTCACTGAGACACGTTTAATCACTCACTTATACAGTCAGTCACGCACCCACTAAATCATCTATTTAGACACTCTTACACCCACTCATTCTTCAATACACCTTGGCATATATATATATATATATATAAAACATATTTAAACTTTTTTGAAACACTCACACTCAAAGGATGATGTCATCAGTGATGTCATCAGTGATGCCATCAGTGATGTCACCGACCATGTCATGAGTGATGTAATATGTGACGTCATCAGCAGTGCATTGCGGGGGTGCGAGTTATAGTTAGCTTAACTAACTATAACGACCGAAATTCTCTGGTTTTCTACAAGTGAAATGTCCAACTAACTATAACGTCCCTGAAACCTGTGGGTTTTTCAGTGAATTTCTAAGGTTTTTTAAATGCTACTTTCTGACTATAACGTCCCTGAAACCTATAGTTTTTTCAGTGAATTTCTAAGGTTTTTTAAATGCTAATTTCTAACTATAACGTCCCTGAAACCTATGGTTTTTTCAGTGAATATAGATTTATATGGAAATAGATATATATAGATATATAAATATACACACACACACACACACTCACACACACACACACATATATGATCAAGGCTCTATGCAGCCAAAAAGCATAATGGGGAAGTAATTATTCCCCGCTGGATCGGCTGTCCTGAGTGCAAGTGGTTTCGTTAAACTCATTGGTCTTGGACTATATAAGTAGACCAATAAATCAATAACATTTAAGGTGATGAAAGTGTGCTTTTGGTTTTGTTTTTTCCCATAATATCACATCTGTCACAATGTGTTTAAATACTTTTATAGCAGTTTTATCTAATAGTGCTTCAATATTGAAATCTTGGGGGACAAATATAAAACAAATAAATAAATAAAAGAAAAACAATGACAAGTAATATTATAAAGAAATAAAATAAAAATTATAAAAAAGTTCTTAATATACAGCAAAAATAAAAAGCCTGAGTTTGTAAACATTTATCCATGCATATACATATGAGACTTTATCTAGTCCAATTTTATTTCTCATGATTATTTTGCATATGTGTATCAAATTAAAATCTCTGTGTATGCATACCTTTTATTTGTGGTTATGTATCTACAAATTTATATATTTGTCTCCCAATGCAGAAAAAAAATCCCAACCTCATCAAACCTCCTGAAACCACTGCTCTATGACACATCTTATTCCTCTTTCAAAATATCCCCTACCTCCTCAATTCTCATCTCAAACCTCCTTTACTCCAAAATAACAATTTCTAAACTCTCCCTTCCCCTATCCTTCCTTTAATCCTATTCATCCAACTAACAGGCTCACATGTCCACCACCAATCCCAATAACAATATATATCTCCCTCTACTAATCTACCACTAATCCACCGTGGGTTCTGGAGTAGCGAGCTACTCACCACAAAGTGCTTCAATGCCTCATCAGGGATACTACAAAAACAAGGGGCCGGAAATTACCATATTTGTGTGATATTCCCCCAGATTTTTGCATTTATGACTCTATTTTTGATTACCCCATTTTTGTTGGCATTAGAACTCTGCACAATTTAATCCTTTTAACCAGTGGTAAAGTGCTTTTGCACTCCCTTACAAACATGGTAAGATTGGATAACACCTAATTGGCGCATGCAATGTACTTATTGGTCCCTAGTAAATGGTACTACACCCACTAAAGTAGCACTGTAAAACATGTCTCAGGCCTACCACTGCATCTTGTAGTGCAGTTTTAAACTCTATTTTGAATTGGTTGAATAAACCTGTGCCAAACCCTTAACTTCCTTCTTAAAACCTATAAGTCCCCTCTAAGGTAAGCCCTAAAGGCTCAGAGTGCAATATGAGTGATATTTAAAAAGTAGGGCAAGTGCCCTTAAGTTTGACATGTCCTGCATTGAAAAACTCACAAAAGTCGTTTTTCACTGTTGCAAGGCTAGTTCTCCCATAGATTAACACTGGGTTACCTTATTACACTTAATACATGATAGCTTCAGATTGGAAGCAGATAGAGAAATACCTCTTCCACTCATTTGAATTATAATTGAAAATCTTCTTTAAAGGTAAAGTCGGATTTCAAATTACAATTCTGAAAATACCACTTTTAGAAAGTTGTCATTTTTCTGCCTAAACCAAATGTGACTTTATGACAGTGTCCAAAGTCATGGGACTGTTAATGACTCACCTGTGGTGTAATGCTTATTCTTTCCAGACAGAGGACAAAAGTGCCTAGGGTGTGAGGAAGGGTGTTCCTCTCCTGAGCTGAATGTCCTGGAGGCTTTACTCAGCCCTTCCTGAGATTCAAAGGCTAGCCTGAGGGCTGTGCCCAACCCTTCCTGACTTCTGAAGCTGCCTTCCCTATTGCTGGGAAATGCAGCTCACACCGAGGCCTGCTCATCCTTTGTTACCCTCAAATGATTGTAGCCAAGCCCAGGGGAAAAAGGAGAATGACCATAACCAGCTAGGGTTAGACAAAGGGGGTGACCCCCCCAAAACACTGGCTGGCATTAAGTATAAAAGTGGCACCCTCACAAACTCTTACCAAAACACTCCAGTGAAGAGTCAGAAGAAGGACTGCCCTGCTCTTTGAAGATGGAAGACTGGACCTGCAATCTTTGAACCCAGGTTCCCATCAGTGACTTCAAGTGTCAGTTAGCTGACCTCCTGTTTGAGTTACGGGGACACAATAAGCTTCCAGAGGCCTTCCCTGCCACCTCCCAGTGGCCAGCATCAACTGGACCTGTATGACGCCGATGCTGGCCTATGCTGGAGTAAGTCCTCACTCCCAAGAGGTGCCTTCCCAGGTCCTGAACCTGTGGCTGATGTCAGAGTGTATTCCTCCAAACTGCAAGAACTGAACTCCAAGTAAAAATCTATATGTTCTGGGCTCTTCTCAACAGCAAATGGCTGGCCGCGTGTCATGCCAATATGCAGTTCTGATGGTGGCCTGCTCTTTGTGCCTACAACAATCTCACTGCAGCCACCTGCAACATGAATCTCTGGCTGAGGCTCCTGTCATGGAGCTGGACTGAGTGAGAAAGTAAACTTTCCACCAGGAACAACCGGGTCCCTGTATGAGAAATGTGGTCAGCCTGAACACTTTATTTTGACCCCCTCCAGTGCAACAAAATAACCACGAATGGTGCTTGGTGCTATATTTACCTGAAACCTTAAGAAAAACTCTGGTGTTACTTAAATGACTTTTGCCATTTTGGTGTTACCCCTCCCAACTAATAACTCAATTTGTTACACAGGGCTTTTCAATCTGTTGATCAAACACATTGATTACTCATTGGGTAGGTCAATAGCAAACACCCAAGACCCCACTTATGCATATTATGTTCTTTGTGTGCACGGGATAAGGGAGCATGCACATGTGTCCTTGTATGCAGATCATACACGTTGTAGGTGACAGCGGCGGCTCCTCCGCTATGGTGGAGGAGCGTTGCCCCACCTAACAGCAGCCAAAAAAATGAAAAATAAAATGATAATAAACCTTTGTTTATTATCGTTTTATTTTTGCTCTCGGAGCCGAGGCTTGAGGACGTTGCCGGGGGAGGGGGGGTGACAGGCTGGTGGAGGAGTGGTTGCACTGCACTTCAGTGTGCATGACAGTTTGGCTGACCATCTGAGGACTGTCAAACCATCATGTGCATTGAAGCTCTCTCCAACCCGAGCTGTGTTGCTGGGTTGGAGAGGGCAGGAATGGCTTCCAGTCTAACTGGGAGTGCAAATCATCGGTGATCAGGCCAATCCTGACTCTGCTTTCAGCAGCATGAAAGCAGCATAAAGTTGGGATGCAGTGTACTCTGTGAGCCTGTGCCTGCAGTGGAGAGGAAAGCATATTGGTGATACAGCAGGTAAGTGTTTTTTTAAATTTGTTTCATCATCCATCCGTTGGTCCCCTGCTCCCTCTCTGCCCGCCCCATCACTCTATCGACACACCGGCCACTACTGGAATAAGGTATGTGTTTATGTAATTTGGTCAATGTGTTCACTAGAGCAGCAGTGTAATGACACCTGTTGGAATGCAATGCTGTTAGTTGTGGAGATAGGGTGGTACACTTTATTCTCTGTGGTCCAAAGCATGTGGGATGTGCTTTCTTTGTCCCACCACACCTGTCTGCACTGGCCACCAATGGTTACTTCGCTCAAAAAATGGCCTCCAAAATATATTTATTTGAGCAGATAAAAAAGAGTCTTACTGATGGATTAATGCTTTAAAGGCTTGGGCTGTATATAGCTTTAAACCAATACATTATACATACTTGGATTGAGCTGTGGGTCAGTCCGTTGCTCAGGATTGGATTGTTTTGTTGTCAGTCTCACTTCCCTGCTGCTAATTCAATGACTTTCCTCTATATCTTTTTGTTGGTCTCTCTTAGGAGCTTTTCTGTCTTGCAGGGGGTTATTTATTATGAGTTGAGAGGGCACTGGTGTGGTGCTGTGTAATTGTACTTTGAATATGGAGGCTTTTATAATGGTAAGCAAACTAATGCAATACTTTGTATTGCTTCGAACTATGCAAGTGACCATGCATAACTTTAGTAAATAACTTCCATAGTGGTTTGATTGAATGATGTATTTTTCCACTGCTGACTCCAGCCTTCGCACTGCAGTGCATATGAGGGATTTTCTACCCTTTCTCACTCTGTTTACCATGCAGAAGAAGCCAACATTTTGAGGGAGGGAAGGTAGACACAAAAGGAAATGCTAGGAATACACCTTGGAGGCAAACCAATGTAAGCACCTGCTGTGATTGGCAGACAACAGGACACAGAGGGACAATTTTCCGAGGATAGAACCAAATAAAACACAAGGTGCACTGTTTTAAGCAAGACTTACACATGCTCTGACTGTGATCACCTGACATTGAACATAAAACTAGTAATCACCGGATGTGTATGGCTGCATTGACATGGCCTGTTCTCTGGCTGAAATCTAGGTCACACTGAGGGAGTTCCCAACACCATATGTAGGTTACCTTATAAAGACCGTGGGCAGTAATGGAGAAAACAATAGGCTTTGACTATTGTGATAGATGGACCCAGATGCACCATCATCTGTAACAATTGCAGGCAGGTATATACACACTGACAGAAATTGTGGACGGTGTCCTTGATGGTGGATAGAAGAATTTGAGTAAGAAAGTCTTTGAAGGCTGTGGAGCTTAGAATTACTCTGGTTGATGTTGGGTTACTCAGAGAAGAATGGTAGAATTGGAATAAAATAAGTTAATTAAAAAGAACCACAGCCACCTTCCAATCCCCCTTTGCGTGATACTGTGTTAAAGTTTCTTCACCCCATGCATTGATGATGTATTTGAAATTTGGGTACACCCACTTCCCACACATGTTCTTCCAAGAGAATTGAGAAAGCAACCCCAGACCTGACATATAGATGTAAACAGGCTGCATGTGCAGATAGCAAATCGTGATTAGCATGGCCTCTTATTTCTGCTAAATTGGTTTGGTACAGGTCAGATTAACATTAACAATTTGCGGTAGAGAATCTGTACTCTGGTGCCTGTCTGAATGTACATTTGAAACACTTTATCTCAACTCACTGCTAATTGGTCATGGCAGTTATCTCTGTGAGTGGAATGAAAATGACACTGGTGCACAGCTGTGGATCTAATACAGTGTGTATTGATGGGCTTCCATGCTTGTTTTCCTACACATTCAATGAAATGGCACTTACACAGCAGCCCAGCCTTTGCTTCGGAATCAAGCCTTTTGATTTATCATGCCTTTGACGGTGTAGGTGACTGATTTTCTCCACAAGTAATACATGTTTTCGCTATAGAGAAAGATAGAAGTAAAGATAAAAGACACATTTTCAACCATGTACATCCATTGAATTGACTCCCATTGGTAAAGAGCTTGCTTGGAAATCTCTCATATGAATACATTTCCAGGTGTGTTCTCGCGTGACTCGCAAATGTGTAAACCTTTACAAATCATTTGTGCAAGTCTGTAATACATAAATGAGTGCACCGGGAATGGTTGTGTGACAGAATGTTGGTCTAAAAAATATTGTGTGGACAGAATATAATGTTAAAACTATTCAGTACCAAAATATTGAGAAGGTAAGTTCAAATTGGTAAGCACAGATCTACTATTCTTAACTCCACATCTGCATACCATGAAGGGGAAATGGATGAAGGGGAAACGGTCTTTACGACGCTGGCTGAGCCACGTGTTCAATTTCCCCACAAGCGAAACAATGCTTGCCTGAACCACTCGTCTGCCTTAACCACTCATATGTGTGGTTTAGGCAGGTAGCGGTCTAGATGTCCGGATGGACGGGGAGAAGAACAGGAAGTGTCAGGACAGGAAGCTCCAGATGCGGACAGATAAGTGGGGCTGGGGCCAGGTTTGGGGGAGTACTTTTTAGGGGTTGGGGTCAGTTTTAGGGCTCAGGGCGGGATCGGTTTTTTTGGAAGGAGGCGGTGTTTTACGGCTCAGGGCTTGGGGGAAGTGTAGTTTTGAGGGCTGAGGCCGGGTTTTAGGGCTCAGGGCAGGGAAGCAGCAGTTTTCAGGGGAGAGGGTCAGTTTTAGGGCTCAGGGCGGGGTGGGCTGGGGTTGGGGTAGATTTTGGCAGGGGGCAGGGTTTTAGGCCTCAGGCCTAGGTAGGGGAAGTCGATGTTTTACGGGCAGGGCGGGGGTCAGTTTTAGTGCTCAGGGCGGGAGGGGCTGGGGTCGGGCAGTTTTTGGCAAGGGGCAGGGTTTTAGGCCTCTGGGGGGAGTGGGGGAAGGGGTAGTTTCAAGGGCGAGGGTCAGTTTTAGGGCTCAGGGCAGGGGGGCTAAAGTTGGGATAGTATTTGGTAGGGGATAGGATTTTAGGGCTCAGGGAGGGGAGGGGGTCGGGGGTAGTGGTAAGGGCAGTGCAGGGATCAGTTTTAAGGCTCAGGGTGGGGGGCTGGGTTCAGGTAGTTTTGGAAGGGGACAGGGTTTTAGGCTTCAAGGCGGGGTAGGGGAAGGGGTAGTGTTAAGGGCAGGGCGGATTGGTTTTAGGGCTCAGGGCAGGGGGGCTGAGGTAGGGGGCAGAATTTTAGGGCAGGGAGGGGGGTCGGGGTAGTGGTAATTTATCACACATATCCCTTTAGCCATCATGCCTTTACAACAAAATTCATTGTAAAGGCATGCATGGTAAAGGAATGAGTAGTTAAGACGCATTTGTTGATGCTACTGCATTTCAAGGAACATATATGTAGAGTTAAGTATTGCAAATCTTTGCCTACTCACAGAAATTTATCTTCACAATATTTTTGTCCTCGTTATTCTTGACACAATATTTTGTCCACACAATATTTTTTCTACGATATTTTGTTCAAACACCCCCGGAACAGGCTCTCATGGCTATTTTCTTTCCTTTGATTACTTAATAAAAAATGAAACAAATACATATTTTGCTGCTTATAAAATGTCAAAGCAGATTCCATATTTAAGGTAGAATTTCTCCATTTCTTATTATGAATGTGCATGAAATAGTGTGAAATAAGTTAGTCTCATATGAAATTTGTTTATAAGACATGGGATTCTGCCATCCTTGTATAAAAACCTCTCTCTAATTTCTTTATAGTAGGCGACTTCTAATGCACCTAGTTGCCTCTTATAAAGAAATTATGTCAGGTCTCAACTGTAATGAATTATTACAGTTGAGTACTGACATCTCAATGCCTGCAGCCAGAGCCAGCAGTTGAGGGAAAAGGCAAGTCATGTCTCAGAGCATAATTAAAGCAGCTGTTAAAGGATCAAAACAAAACATTGCTTTTCTTTCTTCTACCTATTTTTCTACCTGTATACAGACAAGCAGAAAGGAGATATTTATAGCCAAATGTTTATATTTGCACTTCTTAGGTAATTATAGAAAAGTTAGAATCTTTCTGAGCTACTGCCTTTTTTAAAAAAAGACTCGCATGAAACTGATTCTAACATCTTTGTGCAACAAATATCTTACAGCTTTTTGATGTGTATAATTCTGTACTAGAAATTCTATTACTATTCTTCATGCTCACAGAAATGCTCTCTCATTCATATGATAGAGCTACACACTCTGTATTTAAGTGGTTTGCGGGAAAGGTGATGTGTGACTATGTCTCAAAAGGACTAAAGTTCTCCCTGCAATACATGATATGGATATTTCAAGTCACCTCAGAGTTCCATAACCTTATAAAGTAATTTGGCCTCTGATCAATCCTCTATATGGTCATGGATATCCTCAGTGACTCTCAATATCCTTATAATGCACAGTAGGTGGTGCTTTATCCCTTCTATTAATACATCAGTTTTTCAACCGGGTCCCTGTATGAGAAATGTGGTCAGCCTGAACACTTTATTTTGACCCCCTCCAGTGCAACAAAATAACCACGAATGGTGCTTGGTGCTATATTTACCTGAAACCTTAAGAAAAACTCTGGTGTTACTTAAATGACTTTTGCTATTTTGGTGTTACCCCTCTCAACTAATAACTCAATTAGTTACACAGGGCTTTTCAATCTGTTGATCAAACACATTGATTACTCATTGGGTAGGTCAATAGCAAACACCCAAGACCCCACTTATGAATATTATGTTCTTTGTGTGCACGGGATAAGGGAGCATGCACATGTGTCCTTGTATGCAGATCATACACGTTGTAGGTGACAGCGGCGGCTCCTCCGCTATGGTGGAGGAGCATTGCCCCACCTAACAGCAGCCAAAAAAATGAAAAATAAAATGATAATAAACCTTTGTTTATTATCGTTTTATTTTTGCTCTCGGAGCCGAGGCTTGAGGACGGTGCCGGGGGGGTGACAGGCTGGTGGAGGAGTGGTTGCACTGCACTTCAGTGTGCATGACAGTTTGGCTGACCATCTGAAGACTGTCAAACCATCATGTGCATTGAAGCTCTCTCCAACCTGAGCTGTTTTGCTGGGTTGGAGAGGGCAGGAATGGCTTCCAGTCTAACTGGGAGTGCAAATCATCGGTGATCAGGCCAATCCTGACTCTGCTTTCAGCAGCATGAAAGCAGCATCAAGATTGGATGCAGTGGACTCTGTGAGCCTGTGCCTGCAGTGGAGAGGAAAGCATATTGGTGATACAGCAGGTAAGTGTTTTTTAAAATTTGTTTCATCATCCATCCGTTGATCCCCTGCTCCCTCTCTGCCCGCCCCATCACTCTATCGACACACCGGCCACTACTGGAATAAGGTATGTGTTTATGTAATTTGGTCAATGTGTTCACTAGAGCAGCAGTGTAATGACACCTGTTGGAATGCATTGCTGTTAGTTGTGGAGATAGGGTGGTACACTTTATTCTCTGTGGTCCAAAGCATGTGGGATGTGCTTTCTTTGTCCCACCACACCTGTCTGCACTGGCCACCAATGGTTACTTCGCTCAAAAAATGGCCTCCAAAATATATTTATTTGAGCAGATAAAAAAGAGTCTTACTGATGGATTAATGCTTTAAAGGCTTGGGCTGTATATAGCTTTAAACCAATACATTATACATACTTGGATTGAGCTGTGGGTCAGTCCGTTGCTCAGGATTGGATTGTTTTGTTGTCTGTCTCACTTCCCTGCTGCTAATTCAATGACTTTCCTCTATATCTTTTTTTTGGTCTCTCTTAGGAGCTTTTCTGTCTTGCAGGGGTTATTTATTATGAGTTGAGAGGGCACTGGTGTGGTGCTGTGTAATTGTACTTTGAATATGGAGGCTTTTATAATGGTAAGCAAACTAATGCAATACTTTGTATTGCTTCGAACTATGCAAGTGACCATGCATAACTTTAGTAAATAACTTCCATAGTGGTTTGATTGAATGATGTATCTTTCCACTGCTGACTCCAGCCTTCGCACTGCAGTGCATATGAGGGATTTTCTCCCCTTTCTCACTCTGTTTACCATGCAGAAGAAGCCAACATTTTGAGGGAGGGAAGGTAGACACAAAAGGAAATGCTAGGAATACACCTTGGAGGCGAACCAATGTAAGCACCTGCTGTGATTGGCAGACAACAGGAAACAGAGGGACAATTTTCCGAGGATAGAACCAAATAAAACACAAGGTGCACTGTTTTAAGCAAGATTTACACATGCTCTGAATGTGATCACCTGACATTGTACATAAAACTAGTAATCACCGGATGTGTATGGCTGCATTGAAATGGCCTGTTCTCTGGCTGAAATCGAGGTCACACTGAGGGAGTTCCCAACACCATATGTAGGTTACCTTATAAAGACCGTGGGCAGTAATGGAGAAAACAATAGGCTTTGACTATTGTGATAGATGGACCCAGATGCACCATCATCTGTAACAATTGCAGGCAGGTATATACACACTGACAGAAATTGTGGATGGTGTCCTTGATGGTGGATAGAAGAATTTGAGTAAGAAAGTCTTTGAAGGCTGTGGAGCTTAGAATTACTCTGGTTGATGTTGGGTTACTCAGAGAAGAATGGTAGAATTGGAATAAAATAAGTTAATTAAAAAGAACCACAGCCACCTTCCAATCCCCCTTTGCGTGATACTGTGTTAAAGTTTCTTCACCCCATGCATTGATGATGTATTTGAAATTTGGGTACACCCACTTCCCACACATGTTCTTCCAAGAGAATTGAGAAAGCAACCCCAGACCTGACATATAGATGTAAACAGGCTGCATGTGCAGATAGCAAATCGTGATTAGCATGGCCTCTTATTTCTGCTAAATTGGTTTGGTACAGGTCAGATTAACATTAACAATTTGCGGTACAGAATCTGTACTCTGGTGCCTGTCTGAATGTATATTTGAAACACTTTATCTCAACTCACTGCTAATTGGTCATGGCAGTTATCTCTGTGAGTGGAATGAAAATGACACTGGTGCACAGCTATGGATCTAATACAGTGTGTATTGATGGGCTTCCATGCTTGTTTTCCTACACATTCAATGAAATGGCACTTACACAGCAGCCCAGCCTTTGCTTCGGAATCAAGCCTTTTGATTTATCATGCCTTTGACGGTGTAGGTGACTGATTTTCTCCACAAGTAATACATGTTTTCGCTATAGAGAAAGATAGAAGTAAAGATAAAAGACACATTTTCAACCATGTACATCCATTGTATTGACTCCCATTGGTAAAGAGCTTGCTTGGAAATCTCTCATATGAATACATTTCCAGGTGTGTTCTCGCGTGACTCGCAAATGTGTAAACCTTTACAAATCATTTGTGCAAGTCTGTAATACATAAATGAGTGCACCGGGAATGGTTGTGTGACAGAATGTTGGTCTAAAAAATATTGTGTGGACAGAATATAATGTCAGAACTATCCAGTACCAAAATATTGAGAAGGTAAGTTCAAATTGGTAAGCACAGATCTACTATTCTTAACTCCACATCTGCATACCATGAAGGGGAAATGGATGAAGGGGAAACGGTCTTTACGACGCTGGCTGAGCCACGTGTTCAATTTCCCCACAAGCGAAACAATGCTTGCCTGAACCACTTGTCTGCCTTAACCACTCATATGCGTGGTTTAGGCAGGTAGCGGTCTAAATGTCTAGATGGAAGGGGAGAAGAACAGGAAGTGTCAGGACAGGAAGCTCCAGATGCAGACAGATAAGTGGGGCTGGGGCCAGGTTTGGGGGAGTACTTTTTAGGGGTTGGGGTCAGTTTTAGGGCTCAGGGCGGGATCGTTTTTTTGGAAGGAGGTGGTGTTTTACGGCTCAGGGCTTGGGGGAAGTGTAGTTTTAAGGGCTGAGGCTGGGTTTTAGGGCTCAGGGCAGGGAAGCAGCAGTTTTCAGGGGAGAGGGTCAGTTTTAGGGCTCAGGGCGGGGTGGGCTGGGGTTGGGGTAGATTTTGGCAGGGGGCAGGGTTTTAGGCCTCAGGCCTAGGTAGGGGAAGTTGACGTTTTAAGGGCAGGGCGGGGGTCAGTTTTAGTGCTCAGGGCGGGAGGGGCTGGTGTCGGGCAGTTTTTGGCAAGGGGCAGGGTTTTAGGCCTCTGGGGGGAGTGGGGGAAGGGGTAGTTTCAAGGGCGAGGGTCAGTTTTAGGGCTCAGGGCAGGGGGGCGAAAGTTGGGATAGTATTTGGTAGGGGGTAGGATTTTAGGGCTCAGGGAGGGGAGGGGGGTCGGGGTAGTGGTAAGGGCAGTGCAGGGATCAGTTTTAAGGCTCAGGGCGGGGGCTGGGTTCAGGTAGTTTTGGAAGGGGACAGGGTTTTAGGCTTCAAGGCGGGGTAGGGGAAGGGGTAGTGTTAAGGGCAGGGCGGATTGGTTTTAGGGCTCAGGGCAGGGGGGCTGAGGTAGGGGGCAGGATTTTAGGGCAGGGAGGGGGGTCGGGGTAGTGGTAATTTATCACACATATCCCTTTAGCAGTCATGCCTTTACAACAAAATTCATTGTAAAGGCATGCATGGTAAAGGAATGAGTAGTTAAGACGCATTTGTTGATGCTACTGCATTTCAAGGAACATATATGTAGAGTTAAGTATTGCAAATCTTTGCCTACTCACAGAAATGTATCTTCACAATATTTTTGTCCTCGTTATTCTTGACACAATATTTTGTCCACACAATATTTTTTCTATGATATTTTGTTCAAACACCCCCAGAACAGGCTCTCATGGCTATTTTCTTTCCTTTGATTACTTAATAAAAAATTAAACAAATACATATTTTGCTGCTTATAAAATGTCAAAGCAGATTCCATATTTAAGGTAGAATTTCTCCATTTCTTATTATGAATGTGCATGAAATAGTGTTAAATAAGTTAGTCTCATATGAAAATTGTTTATAAGACATGGGATTCTGCCATCCTTATATAAAAACCTCTCTCTAATTTCTTTATAGTAGGCGACTTCTAATGCACCTAGTTGCCTCTTATAAAGAAATTATGTCAGGTCTCAACTGTAATTAATTATTACAGTTGAGTACTGACATCTCAATGCCTGCAGCCAGAGCCAGCAGTTGAGGGAAAAGGCAAGTCATGTCTCAGAGCATAATTAAAGCAGCTGTTAAAGGATCAAAACAAAACATTGCTTTTCTTTCTTCTACCTATTTTTCTACCTGTATACAGACAAGCAGAAAGGAGATATTTATAGCCAAATGTTTATATTTGCACTTCTTAGGTAATTATAGAAAAGTTAGAATCTTTCTGAGCTACTGCCTTTTTTAAAAAAAAAGACTCGCATGAAACTGATTCTAACATCTTTGTGCAACAAATATCTTACAGCTTTTTGATGTGTATAATTCTGTACTAGAAATTCTATTAGTATTCTTCATGCTCACAGAAATGCTCTCTCATTCATATGATAGAGCTACACACTCTGTATTTAAGTGGTTTGCGGGAAAGGTGATGTGTGACTATGTCTCAAAAGGACTAAAGTTCTCCCTGCAATACATGATATGGATATTTCAAGTCACCTCAGAGTTCCATAACCTTATAAAGTAATTCGGCCTCTGATCAATCCTCTATATGGTCATGGATATCCTCAGTGACTCTCAATATCCTTATAATGCACAGTAGGTGGTGCTTTATCCCTTCTATTAATACATCAGTTTTTCTTTGTAAAACTGCATTACAAATGGAAAATTATTTGGAAGCAGAAGACATGTCATTGGTTTGCAATGTCGAGTGAAACACAAACAACTTTTTATTAGGTCATCAGCAAAATTGGTAAAAAGAGAATTTGTGCAATTTGTGTACCAGTGCAAATGACACGTAATATACTCTCAGATATAAAGGTTTTGTAGGTTTTCTGGACCAGTAGAACTTGAGTGGTGTCCACGTATAACATAAATTTTATGTTGACCATAGAAATGTACTATATAAAAGGCCATATGATATTACAAATATTTTCAAAATGAGGTACATTATATCCTAGGTGGCATCCATCCCTAAATATGGCGTTGTTACATTTCTTTCACTGACAGATGAAATCATAAAAAGGCTAATACCCTCAAACATGTTATTGGTCAAACTAAACAATGTGTTAATGATGGAAACGTGCTTTCATATTACCAAATGGACTTTAAGGAGGAAGTGAGTACTATTGATCAGACTTTTAGATTTCTACTGTTTTCACGTAAACGTGTGTCCTTAAAGAAATCAGTTATTACATGTAACCTTTAATGATTTTAAATCGGCATTTGATACTGTAACACAACACACATTATATAAAGTGCTTTATGATACTGGTATCCTGGCAAATTTGTAAGTTCAATCATTTGTGTAAAAAAAGAATTAACTATGCTAAAGTGAGATGAATTTCAGGGGCCGAACCACCACAGCTATTCCCATTGTGCAAGGGAGTGTATTGCTATCCACCTAGTTCGCCTGCTTTATTAATTAATGGTGACATTACTCATCTTATCAATTTTGTTCATTATGTTTTTAGTTTAGCTGGGAAAAAAACATTCACACGCTTGTTTGCCGGCAGCACTGTGTCGATTCGCAAGTCCACATAGAGGCTTTAAAATGTTTTGAATAACATGTCTGATTACTGTCTGGCCAATTGGCTTGGAAGTTCTCACTGACAAAAAACATTTTTATGATTTTCAATACCCCTAAAATTTCAAGCACAATGTATATTTTGATAATACTACTCTACAAAGAGGTTATGAGTTTGATTACTTGGAGATGAGACCGGATGCCAGTGAGAGTTGGATTCATTAGGACCTCAAGAGTGCTGTTCTATTGAAAGCGAAGGCAACCTTGAGGTTTGGAAAAAAAGTTGGGTTCACATGGTATTGCACCCCAATTATAAGTTTGCAAAGCTCAGATACAGTCAGGAGCTTGGCAATATGGGGGTAGCCCATTCAGAAAAATTGGAGATGATTGTTTGCTGAACATTTTGTTAAGATTAACACTGAGCACCCTTTTGATCTGATTTTCCATAGATACCAGAAGTAGAAATATCATTCAATTAGCAACTCTTAGGTCACTTATATATATTGGCTCAGACTTTGGTTGAATGCTGCCTTAGGGAATTAAAGATGTGTGCTGTAAGGAACTTCGACAAATAATAATATTTAAAAATCTGCCCTTGCTTTTGTAGGTAGGCTTTTTTCTGAGAAAATGTGATCTAAAAATGTTTTGTTTTTTTGGACCACTCCTGACCTCATAACAGATATTATGCGCTGATAATTTAAAATATGACTTGGTGATTGTCAATTGGACTAGATTGTTGGAAACTACCTATGGCAGACTTACAGAGAGCTCCTTAATATATAAACATATTCCTTTATTTGTTTAGAACTTACTTGGGTCATATTGAGCACCTGTATACAAAATCATTGTATCTAAAGTTCAGATTGGGCATTTTGCCTTTATCAGCTATTAGTGTCAAATGGTCTAGAAAACAACAAATTAATTATGCCTTATTGCTGTAATTGCCAGAAAATGATTGAGACTGAAATCAAGTTGTTCTGTCCACTGTATTATAAACCCAGGATCAAATGGATTATTCTACTATTTCGGACATTGGCATTCATAATTATGTGGCTGCTTTTCAAATAACTAAATTGCACACATCTGTTCCTCTGATCTTTGCTTTACCCTGCTCTATACAGTCTGTCTGGGCAATTAAATTACAATATTTATATATTACACCTTGAACTGTTCCCAACGTGTTAATTAAGGTACTTGAAACACATTTGAAATTATTCAGCACAATAGTACCATGAGATATCATAGAAACAAAAATGATTCTTTGTGTGAACAATCCCTTTAATAAACTACAATTATTGCACTTCTTTTTAGGTATTAATTTATTGTTTTTATCTAATGTTTCCTTTTAATGTTTTATGTGACATGGGGCCATATGTAGGTAATTTTTATTTACGATTCTTAAATACCGAAGTTTACCGATTCGGTATTTAAGAATCGGTAAATAGAATGTAGGTAAAAATTCGGTAAATGTTACCGATTCGGTAATATTCGGTATTACCGATTCGGTATTTACCGAATCGGTAATAAGGAATACCTTCCCGTTCATTCCTATGGGCCTGGAGGCCCATAGGAATGAATGGGAAGCCATTCACTATTACCGATTCGGTAAATACCGAATCGGTAATAGGGGAGCATATTCAAGGGTGGCAGGGTGTCAAATTGACACCCTGTTGCACCCCTGAATCGTGCATGTGTGCACATGTGGCGCACATACATGCCCTAAGGGCATGTTTGTCTGCCACATGGCACTTTTAAAAAGCACAAAATTGCTTTTTAAAAGGTATTCAGTATTTACCACCAACTTGTAGTTGGTGGTAAATAACGAATCCTGAAACCAAAAATGCACTCACTTGAGTGCTCCCTACATAGGATTTAAGGAATCGGTAATTTACCGATTCCTTAAAATAACGAATCGGTAAATTACCGATTCCTTAAATCCGGCCTCCTACATCTCGATTGCTTAAATACCGGTCGGTAACGGGAGATTTACCGAATTTCGGCCGTTACCGACCGGTATTTAGCTACCTACATATGGCCCATGGCCCTTAATGTCTTATCATGATGTTTGCTGTGATGTTTATTTGCCCGTGGACCAAAAATAAAATGAAGCAATTTGAATTAAATGGCCCACCAGGTTGAATAACAAATTAGTTTCACATGAAGAAATAGAGACCTATGTTCAGTGTATTCAGTTTGAAAAAAATATGACACTTTGAATCATTAAAATCTGTTCATTTAAATAAACAAATTATTTCTTGCGCTAAGTATGTGGCCCTTTAAAAAAAAATCTGTCTATTTAATATACACAATCCACACCTGCAACAGTATCCCTCTGTATGTTTAAAGGCTAACTCTTCTGTCTTTAATCAAAACCAAATATTTAAAAAACTGTTAGCAGCAGATTCATACCCGGCTTGATACAATGGCATTTGCTGTAGCTATATTAGAAATGTGCCCTGATTATGAGAGGTAATCATATAAAAACACTTAGCAAATGTCCTGATCGCTTCTGATTATCTCACTAGAAATTTTGTTTCCAGATCAAATGACTACTACAATCCGGAAGGAGCTGGAGACTGCACATATTCCTGCACCATGGAAACAGAGACAAGAGTATTCTTCAAAACCTGGACCTGATCAAATAGAGGCATCTCCTGCTGCCACAATTGGTGATCGCCAAAATGAACTTGAAGAAATGGCCCAAGATGTTGGAGACCTTAACATCTCACTCGCGGACATCTCAGGTAAGGCCTTCTCAAATGAGTTGTGAGTGTGAAAATAGAAGATCATCCTAATAGGAAATGGTAAACTAGTACTTTCATTTTATGTTATGCTATGTGCAGAAGACATAATGGTTAATTTAGATGAAGCTCTTTCTTGCCAGTTTGCAGTGTGATAACAAATGAGAATTGGTATGGAAAGCCGATAGAAGATCTGTAATTGCTTATTGCTTAGACAAATAAAACAAAAATGGGAGAAAAAGCATTGGGGAAAAATTGAATTAATTCAAAAGACACAATTAAAAGTAAAAGAATGGGGAAATATTGATATCTCAAGCTATGTTAAGAATTGACTCTCCAGAGGTCGGTCTAAACTGTGACAATGAATGACTAATAGTTGAATGCCTCATTACCTGCCATAGAAAAGGACAATGCCATTGTGAACTGCCATAGAAAACTGCATAATTTGTCTCTGGAGATGGTGTTGCAAGGATTTATTTTTCTTGGGCTGCGATTCTAGTTACAAACTATGATATATTTTCTATTTTGCAAAGATCTTTGTATATTTCCTATGGTATTTAATTCACATAACGGTTTCAGCTCTCTAATGTCATTATTGCTTATTCACATTTCATTTGATTTTGGTAGAAACATTTATATATGGACTTGGGAACATTGACACATAAACTGTTGGAAACTGTGTTTATCTATGAAGTGAAGGGGCATGAAACCATCAACATGGAAGAAAGACAGTATGTATCCTCCTTGACTAGCATAACGTGCACTGTTAACAGCCATGAAGTAGATGTGTTAACAGCCATGAAGTAGAAAGGCAAGAGGGAATGGTTTCTCAAAAAGCAACAAAAACAAATAATATATGGGCATCATTTGGTGTAACAGGCTTCTATCAAATTGCAAGTGGAGCTTTGCATATCAATAGGGAAAAACACATGTTCACCAGCATCCAAAATTATAAAAGAGGGCGCACAAAATAGTTTTTGTCTACTAGTTCTGTGACACTGGGATCAAGGGCAGGTGGAAATTGCTATCTTAAAAGTGCATAAAAAGAGATGAGATGTATTTTAGACTAATATATAGCAACAATTTGTTTTAGGAAGTAAAAACTTCATATGACATATCTTTTAATGAACCCAAAAGCCACAATTGAGATGCTAATCAAACAAACATTAGGCAATTTTTTAAAAGAAGTGGAAAGCCTCCAACGTATGATAGCTACACAATTTTAAATCCTGGCAACATTGCCTAGACAATGACCAAACAGATGATATCATTACAGAGATCATGTTGTTATTCCTGGTCGATCACAGACACTTATTGAACATATTAATTCATTGACGATGTCATCCTTGATAATGTCACATGCAGCATCATACGTGTAACCTTGTTAAACTGCAATTATTATAGAGGTTCAGTGCTCCTGTTCACTTTACAAAATGTCATGTTTAGTAAAACAGTGCCTACTTCAAGGGCTCTTCACCACATCAAATGATGAATAACTAATAAGGCAAAAATGCCAGGATTTATGTTCTAAATGTAAGATGTAGGAATAGAAGCCTCAAGATGCAATATGCTATTTGAAGATGATCATTTGTTGCTTTAATAACTGCTCTTCAACACTACAGAATGAATTATCATAAAGATGTATTACAGAAACACACAACAGAGAAAGACGAAAACATCTCTTTAGTGACATCTTGTCATGTGAAATTAAAGAAATAGAGCAATTGATGTTACATACTACATTTTCCAGCTGCCATGCTCAAAATATGTTAACAATTGTAGGAACACATTTGTGAAAGAAAGTCAGATTTCATAACATAACACAGTACATGATTATAAAACAAAATATATTTTGCATTATTGACTATTCCTTACAAATTAAAATGTCAAATAGAAGGCAAAGCAGCCAAACTGTGACATCTTTGCTGTGCGACTTTGAACGTGAGTGTGAAAAAACACAAAACAAATTGTCTGTCTCTGCACCCCTTCTTTTTTACCTCTGTAATGTGTTTGAAAACACCATATTACACATTGCTTTTCAATTATACATTTAAGGTGTTTCTGGCATATGTTTTAAGAGATTTGACTACCTGGCTTATTGATTTCAATGGAAATTGTCAATAACTGTGTTTGAAATGTTGGAAATGCATGAGAAAAAAATAGAAAATGTTCTATTTTGGTAAGCTCCACATATCAGTCTTCTACTTGAAAAACTTCCAACATAATTGAATAATTTTCATTCAAAATGTGTTGATAATTTATGGATTCCTTCTGAATTGCTGATGAGACTGAAGAAGCAAGACTTAGGCTATATAAGAGATTGTCTTCACAAGCATGATGCTTAACTGTAGATCATTATATTTAGATTTTACATCTCCACAACTTTTTTACCTGTGTCTTGTGAGACTAGTAAAAGGGGGGCCAATTTCATAAACAATAATCTACAAAATTTAGCTATATAGACAAAACACAACAATTTGAGATGTGTTTTAATGCATTTCTGACAATGTAGTATTTTATTGATTTTTATTTATTGTGTCAGGCAAGATGTTAATTGGAGTGCTACATTTTTCACAATTCTGGGGATTTCTGTGCTAAGGCATTTAAATGGGTAGCTCAGTCTTAGTAAAGATTGAAAATAAGTTCTTGCTTCCATTGTGCTTTAAATATATAACCGTTATGGCTTTGGAAAAAAGGTTTTACAAAGCCTCCACCACATCAGCATCCAATGGGATGCACTGAGATGGATCACTTCCTTCTTCACTGGAAGCACCCAAAGGATCCACCTCCCACCTTTCACCTCTGAACCCAAGTAGATCACGTGCGGTGTCCCCCAGAGCTCATCCCTCAGCCCCACTCTCTTCAATGCATATATTACCCCGCTGGTCAACATCGTCAGATCCCACAGTCTCAACATAATTTCCCACGCAGATGACACCCAACTCGTCCTCTCACTCACCGACGACCCCACCACCACCAGAGCCAACTTCCACAGATGCATGACAAACATCACCGGCTGGATGAAGAACAACTGCCTGCTGCTGAACACAGACAAGACGGAAGTACTGATCATTGGCAACAGCAGCAATACATGGATTGACTCCTGGTGACCATCAGACCTAGGACCCGCACCAACTCCCTCCAACCATGCCAGAAACCTCAGAATCATAATTAAAAACAAGCTCACCATGAAATCATAGACCAAAGCCGTCTCCTCCACCTGCTTCCTTACTCTGTGTGCTACATAAGCCGGCTGGACTACGGCAATGCCCTCTACGCTGGAATTGCCACACACCTCCTACAGAGACTTCAGACATTACAGAATGATGCAGCGAGACTCATCCTTGACCTTCTGCAATGAACCCACATCACACCCCACCTCAGGAAGCTCCACTGGCTCCCCCGTCCAGAAGAGATGCCATTTAAAGCTGCTGGCCCATGCACACAAGGCTTTAAACAACAAGGACCCACCTACATTAACCACCGCCTGAACTTCCACTAACCATCCAGAAGACTATGCTCCACCTCCTTCACTTGCCTATACTCCCGCCATCTACCAAAGCAGAAGTCAAGGAAGCTCCTTCTCCCACATTGCAGCAAAGACCTGGAACAGTCTCCCTATACACCTCCGAACCATCACCTCACTTACAGAATTCTCCAATGGCCCGCAAGACCGAACTGTTAGAATAAGCCTCCGGGACCTTCAAGTGTCTGGATACAATATTGGGTGATTAGCAATGCTTTATAAATTCTGATTGATTGACTGATTGAAAGCGAGAGTAAAAACTAGTGCTTCAGTACTCCTGGTTAGTTATTACACGTTACCAATCACAGAAATGTTAGTAATATGACAGTGTCTCTAATAGCTTGAGAGAGATTCAGAGAATTGGAATTCCTCCATTTAATAAAATCCTGCAAATCGGTCATGGTTTGGACTAGTTTGTGTGTCCAATCATCAACACAGTCTTTCTGAGAACCAGCCCCCTTGCACCATATTGTTCCAGTGAGCCCAACTTTGGTCCATACTGTCACACACAAACATAGCCAGTGCATAATGTTTCAGTCCAGATTAAAACACTTTTGAGGCATGCACTCGTTGTCAAGACGAGCAAGCACTGCTGACACTCAATTCACCGAAATACGCTGCAGCCATATTCTTATTGCACATAAAATAGCTTTACAGACTCCTGCAATGGACTTTTGTTTATAAAATAGATAATATTTACTTCCCCTTAATTTGTTCTTCTGCAGTTTGTTAGTGGTTTGCTAATTTTACTTGGTATTCTGAATGAAAGTATTCTTCCAGTTAATGTGCGTTAGCTCCTGTACACTTTGATCTATAAGAGATGACAAAGCCCTTGCTGGTGCTATTCCAGATACACCATTTGTATTAATGCAGTACATCTCCATAATACATTTAAGGATACACTGTTGAAACAAACTGTAAGCAAATTCATGAGCTAGAGAATTTCCATGTTGATGCAAAAGACATGCTTTTATATTCTTTCAACTAGAGGAGGTTCTTACTGCTTGAGAAAATGGGTTCCCAGAAAAATGCATGGTAGAGCTTCATATGAAGCAAGAAAAACCTTTTCAGCAAATGGGCACACAATGACAAAAGTATGTAAGACAGATCTTTGAAATGTTATGCTTAATTAAAAAATAAATAGATATTAGCAAAAACGAAAAAGGCTTTGTCATCATCAGCAGCAACATTTACTTACAAAATATGACTAGGGAAATGTGTGTGATGGCAGTTCCTAGCATGAGAAATGACACTGTATTTCCTCTCAGAATATGGATGAATACTTGTAGAAAATAAATGTTGGGCCTTTTGCAGGTATAGAATGATATTAAGGGCCTTATATACAAGCCCATTGTGCCACCGGTTAGTAATTTTTTTTTATGCGCTGGCGGCGCAGTGTGCCTGCCCATATTCAAAGGCCACATAAAGCCACCCTGCGTGGCATTTCATGGCCTTGTAAATATTGCCCCCTTTCACATATTACTCTGCATGAAAGGGGTGTACCATGGGTGGTGCTGTGGGTTTTCTCATGCAACATTCATGAAACCTGATGCATTCCCAGATTTACAAGGTTTTGTAAACCTGAGAATACGTCAGATTCCTAAGCCTCCCAAGGGGAGGAGCAAGGGAGGTGCAACAAGGAGAATTATGTATGCTGCATTCTGCAGCATACATAGAAAGAGGAAAACACCAAGCAAGGTGTCCCCTGCTGCACAAAAACAATCACCCCTGCATTGCAGATACCCTTCCAACATGCCGCAAGGGGGCCTGCATTGGTGCCTGGCAGCCCATTGTGTGCCAGTGCAGGGGAAAAGGACAGGAATGTGTCATATATTGAAGATATGGCACATTCCTGCCCTTTTATTTTGGCGCACAGCAGTGCAGCAGGAAGGCTTGCTGTGTCGCAGTGCATCAAGGTAATGTAAATGAGGCCCACAATCTTTACCACATATGCAAGTGTTTCAAAACACTATGATGATGTTGACCTGATATGCAATAAGGACGGAGTGCGGATTAGAAAGGAATACATACCTTTACATCGCATGCCTTACATCACATGCCTTTACAACGTGGTCGTTACAATGACCGCGTTGTTACAACACAAACTATTACATCGCAAGTCGGTTGAACGACTTGCTGTAGGCGGCGCGCTGGACTTAGGAATAGTATAATTTACAATTCCTACTCCAGTTTGTGCAACAGCAGGGAAGGTGTTGGAATGTAAATCCAACACCAGTGTGCCCCCTACAGCAAGTCGTTATTGAAACGACTTGGGATGTAATGGTTCACGTTGTAACAACGCGGTCGTTGTAACGACCGCGTTGTAAAGGCATGCGATGTAAAGCATGTAATGTTATGGCTGTTTCCCATTAGAAAGAGGGTTGGGTTGTTGAGAGTATGAAAGAGAATGAGTGACATACTTTGTTCTGCAAAAGATGCAGAAAATTGTAAAATCTGCGAGTAGTAGATTTAGGGGATACTTAATGACGACTTTATAAAGACGACATTTGTATATCCATCTACCATGTTATTGCGGGGCTCTTCTTATTGGTTTGAACTAACACTATCACTCTCACAGTATTCCTTATGATTATCTCTCTTGCTTTGTTCCTCTGTGATTCTAACTAGTCTCACACAAAAGTCGACATATCCTTTTGATCTACCTTCATGATGGATGAATGGTGACTTTTATAATTACAGCATTCCCATAAATATTCTACGAAAGGAATAGCTCTTTCATTCGAAATGCGATCTACAAAGATGATTTCCAAATCTCTGACTTTAAGAAGTACTGTCAGGTCTGATTTTCCTCATGAGTATTACATAGTTGATGTTAATGGTGAGGTGTTTCTACATACCTCCTAAAACCTCAATCACTCACTACTGGTCATGTTCCTTTGTTGGCTTCTTTGCACAATGACCTGTTCAGTCCACATATTTGTATGTGTCATAGCTAATTCAATAGCCCCAGATGACTGTACATTTGCCCAGGTGGACCTGGGGATTACAGTTTTTTTTCTTGCACATGCAATGTGTACAGCATTTATGTTTTATACACTGTTGTGTGTGCATGCTACTGCTCATGCATGTGTGTATATGCTTCTGCCATGCATCGTGAAGTCCCGGATCAGAAGTTGAAAAGCTGTTTCTGTTTATGGGGAAGCATGACATCCTACAATGCCAGGGAATAGTGCAACACCATTGGCTCTGTTCCACTCAGGTTGCTGTCAGGACACTGACTTTTCAAAGCCTGGACGTCTCAGATGTAGGCTAGTGGGGAGTTACAAATAACAGTGCACATATGTGTAATCATTCTGCCCACAAAAGAAATTCTGAGGAAGTGAGAGAAAGATCTAGAAAGTGAGATCAAGAGAGAGTGTTATCAATAATTGTGGATGTTGTAATCCTCTATGGAAGAGCTAATACAAATTGTAGATGGTGTGGTCTATCCATACATGCCGCTAAACAGTGAAAATGTGCCGTTGCTGTTTGGGTGAACTATTAAACATTAACATTATGGCATGCTGTTTGGAAGACTAATTGAGGACATGATAGCCACACTGTTAAAAATGTCACAATGTGTATACCTTATGAAATGTTCGTATTTCCCCATAACAAGGGCAATGTATTATGGACACGCCTCATTACTGGAATTTGAGATCCTAAAGTGTAAGAAAAGACACTTTTTCCAAATGAATGTTAAAGTCCCATAATGTGTCTAAGAAGGTCTTCCCAGCATTGCATTCTTTTCACTATGGGTCAAAGTCATAGTTACTAAGTTTTCATGCAATGTAGTTAAGCAGCGAAAGTTGATGCACAGTTTTATGTGAAAGCGAGGGGGCAGAACATCACCATCTCTATTAAGATACGGTGCTGTTTCCCTCTCTCCATGCGCTGACGCACTTTAGGCTGCCTTGCCCCAATGCATGCACCCTTGCACCATAGTGCACCATAGAGCAATGATGTGTGCATTATATTTAGCATTGGTTTTTAAACTGGAAGGTGTAAGAAAATGAATTAATTGAAGTGGATGATAGTCCGCTTCAGTGGATGATAGTCCAAAGTCACTAACCTGTTAGGTGCAGTTTGAGGTTTCAATAATTTAAACCTGAATTTAACCCCTCATACCTAAGGCACAGTGCAGACAGTCTTAATTTAGAGAAAAAGTGTGAAGCATATAGAAGTACCAAAACAAATAAAAAGTCAATAACACAACACAATAAAAATCCCACTGGAATTTATAAAAAGAGAGAAAAGATTAAAAAAGCAACATTACACCAAAGTGTCAAATATCCAATAAAGAGTTATGAATTTTTTAAGTTTAAGTGGTAAAAGTGCAAAGACAAATAAAGTAAGTCAACAGTTGCGGTTGACCCAGACCAAGGTGCAATTTCAAACTGACTGCAATGGAGTCTGCATCTGATACACCAAGTGGATTGGTGCCGGTGAAAGTCTGGAAGTTAAAAGTCCCAAAAAGTCCTTTGTCACTCTCCTGAACAAAAGCATTGTTATTTCTTCGAAGTCCCAAAGCAGAACGAGACTTTGTGAATTTTTTAGAAGAATCTTAGGGCCTGATTATGAGTTTGGTGGTCTGACCGCCGTACCGCCAAGGATGCGGTCCGAAGAAGACTGATGCAGCAGCGGTTTCCCACCCGCTGTATTATGATGTTTCCAGTGCGTCAGCGGTAGTCTTTCTGATGGCGGTGAATGGTTTTTCATGTTTGTCGATGCATGTGTGTATATTTTGACAGCACAGGTGTTGAATATTCACATATGCATGACACATGAAAAACTACCTACGACCATTGCTGGACGATGTGTGCTCAGTCCAGTCAATGAGTAGATAGTACAAAACGGAATTACTGGATTTCTGCACCAAAAGGGTCTTTTTTTTTTTTTCGGGGTCAAGATGCTGCTGTGAAGGGGGACCTGGAGAAAGTGATTCACATCGGAGACTAAAGGGAAGAAACCGAAATGGGCGAGTTTGCACCCCAAAACCATTCGATCCTGCCAACTCGAAGTAGGTGGTCCCACCGCTATGGTCGGCTTGTTAGAAAGCCAACTCCTAATTCAGATGGTGGTGAAACTTCTCTGTATCGCCCTATGACCGCTGCTTTCCCCTGACCCCCATCGAGGTGGTCTGCTAATGGCAGTGGCTTAACAAAACTCGAGGGGGCCCCCCTGCAAAGTACATGGAGGGCCCCCCTTCCGGCTCACTCAGGAGCTCACAGGCCAGCATACTTTGCTGAGGGGGCCCCCTGGAGTTCGGGGCCCCCCGCACCATGGGGTCTGCGGGGGCCTTTGTTACGCCCCTGTGGCTGTCGGTGGTCCTCCAGAGGTCTTTCATTCTGAAATTCAATAACATCGTAATACGGCGGGTGGACTGCCTAATCTGTGGAGGCGAATCCGATGCCACGGTGGCTGTCGGCCTACCAAACTCGTAATCAGGCCCTTAGTGTTTTTTTCAGAAGTGCAGGTGTCTTTGAGTGGGACGAATCTGAAATCCAGTCCAATAATGTGGAATTGCTGGTTGGATACTTTTTCCAACAAGTTCCACTAGAGCTGTGGAGAAAAGTCTTCAAAACTTTTCAAGCTTTCTTCTGGTGCCCACACTACCAGAGGGGTAAACTTATAAGGCCCTCAGCACCCCAGGGAGACAAACTCAAACAGAGAAGTCAGAGGAATCATTATTAAGCATGAAATAGTCCATTGTTGTGCTTACACTGATTGCATGAAAAGTTTTGGTGATTTCTGGAATGAGATTTTGAATGGAGTTCATTTTCAAATTGAAAGAAAATTGCATATGCTTATTGTTGGAAGATACGTAATGAATTTCATTGATTTTGGAAGAAGGTAATTACTGTCAGGTACCAAGAGTAAAGCACTGAGCATTTTTTTCTAGATTAAGGAGATTACCATTTGAGATATTGGTTAAGCAGAAGACCAAAAATGTCCAGTAAGTTCTGCACTAACACTAACAAATTGATTTATGAAAGATATATAGCCCAGCCCTTCAAAGCGCATGGAAGAGAATACAACAGTGTCCAAAATTATAGAGTTTAATTAACACAGGTAAACAACCAAGGATATCGCTCTTATAGTGTGAGGTTCACCTGTTAGCCATGCCAATATACTGATCCCAAGCTAAGGATTTTGCATGACCCTCCCTCCTGTCCACTTCAAATATTTTCAAATATTTTCAAATTTTCCCACCCTCAATGTTTAACTTAGTCTTTCTTACTTTGATTTTTGTTACCCTAGCAGATTTTCCAGGTATTTCCCTTTGCTTTTGATAATCTGTGATTTTTACACATTTTGACATATATTTGGCTGTCTCATTTATGTAGTGTTTTTAACTGTAGGATTACAGCTGCAAAATTGTGACTAAAATGTGTCAACCTTTCACCTGTTATCTTAATAATTTTAATGTAGTTATGCATGGATTAATTTGAAACCTTCTGAGTGTTTTGCAACAGATGAACACAATGGGCTCAACAGAAAAATCAATGGATGACTCATTCACAAGTGTCCCTAGAATATCAGGTTTCAAATTTGATAAAGTATTATATTTCCCCTCATCAAGAATTTGCCCCACTGTACTCAGTTGCCAAGCTGATATCATATCAGTGAAAGCACCATTTGCCCTCAAGGTATTTTAAGAACATGGGACTGAAAGATAACACTGCACTGGTGTAGTCTACCCATTCAGGAGTTGATGCTATTCGGTAGGCATGTGCACCTTTTAAGAAGACTCTCCCAGAACCAATGTACTACTCTAAGTGGAGTGTGCCATTGTCCCATTTCCAATAATAGCTTGAAGGACTCATATAAACTATGGGATTTGAAGCTTGTTAATGGTCTCATTTAGATGACTGAGATAATGTAATACAGAAGTGATAGCCTGATCAATGTAACAAACTTTCTAGAGTAATTTGTATTATAGTAAAATGTTATTATAATATTCATATTGACACGAAACACCTAGATAGCAGCATCTCAGGTCACCAAATGTATTCATCAATTTGATCAATGAAATATTTCCACCTTTCGACTCTCCTTTGTGCCACATTGTTATCACGACCCTAGGTTAGGGGTAGATAGCAGTAGCCCTGTTAACGAAGGGATAAGATTCAAAGCTGTGATGTCATCATGGGTCAAAGGGTGAGTGATGTCTGTTTTGCTCCGTCAGTCATTTCACTGAAACAACCAAAGTGCTATATGCCAAACTGGAGGAACAGCATCAGTATTGTAGAAGAAAGCAGATGTAAGCAAAACTGAAGAAAGAAATGATTTAATTGACAGTAATGGAAATAACAAATTGCCAACAGCCGGAATTTGATTTGAGGCATACTCAAAATACTTTCGGACAAAGGGTGAATGTAAATCTATGTGAATGCTTATCTTTTTGCAGATGGAATTGTGTGGTACTAAAGTTTGCTCAGTAACAATACTGAGTGCATCTGTTGAGGCCATATGTGAAGACTATAGTCAGCAGGCTTTTTCAAGATGACACTCCTGCTGAAGCCATTTGTACAATGAATATGCTGATGAAACAGCTTTGAACATGGTGTCATTTACTTCTTGTGTGGATGTTATTGTGAATGTGATTATCCATTGAAAGCTTAAATGATATGATTGGAAACTAAACTTGTACAACAGGAAGAGCATGGTAGTAAATGTGGAATCTTTCCTAGGATCTTTCACCAAGAAAAGTCTGAGTTTGAGAGAACTACTTTGTTTCTCTGTACATGAAATGTAAAGCCTTTGATACTGCCTATACGTTCTTAATATGGGCACTGAAGCCATGTTTCACGTTTCAGAGTGAAAACCCACAACACACTAATTTGTCTTTAAATGCATTTCACTCACCAGGTGGCTAAGTGTTACCCTAAGGAGGTAGTTAAGAAAGTATCTTTGCGTAAGGATGTGTTTAAGTTAAGCTTGATCTCTTACTGCTTTTGCTATGACTAGCCATGACCTTTTAGACTTATAGGTGATATTTTGCTATAAGCCTGTTCATAACCAATATTCATCACATCTGCTGTGCTAGGACTCCAGCCAGCAGGTTTTTAAGATGATGTCACCGCAGCTGATGCCATTTGTACAATAGATATGCTTAAAAAACTGCTTTTAACATGGTGTAACTTCCATTGCATGTGTGAATCTGATTGTCCATCAAAAGGAGATATGACAGCATAAAATTGTGTAATAGGAAGAGCATGGTTAGTAATTGTGGAAAATTCCCAGGGTGCCTTATCGTGAATCGTATAAGGCCATCTTGTTTCTCTTTACCTATGTAATATAAAGCATCTGATACTGGTAACAAGTCTCTGACATGATGGTCATCATCATGCATCAGTTTGCAAAACGAATCCTAATGATACACATATTTCTCTTTTAATGCAATTCAGTAACAGTGTTGACTAGGGCCAAAACACCTTATGTAATGGTGTACAAAACTATCCTTTCTTACTGTACAATACATGTCAAGTTGTTCCCTGACAACTCCTAGTATGGATTTTTATATAGTGCATAGTTCTGTACTATCCTTTTAACTTTAAAGCTTTGTTTGCTGCAAATTAATACACCGGCTTGATTCCTTTCAAACCTTCCAATTGAAAAAGCAACACTCTACAATTCTGACTTGTAATGTGCCAGAGGAAACGGAATTGAATCAGAAGATGCAGCATCACATTCCTCCATGATTTATCTGAGTGCATCCCAAACACTTATTTTTTAATGCCTATTGCATTTTCCGAATAGACAAAGAACGATCTCCCCAGGCCTAAAAAGAGTTTCCCTTTTGATTTCCATTTAATTTTCAGAAACTCTACTATTAGTGTGGAAAATGAAAAACTATTTTTACCTGAAACGTATATTGAACAAGTTTTAGCTGAAAAAAGACACCACTGGAATAACAGTAAAAAGTTAGAGAATAACTGTAGCATTGCGACAATACCTTGTCGCAGTCATGGCATTAGAATACAACCAATCAAACTAAATAGCACAAAGAAAACAAAAACTAGCAATTGGTGGAATATAGCCATGAGTAAATGGTGATTCATGACATTTATCAACTACTTTGTTGGTTTATGTAAGCAGTGAGGTCTCTCCCTCACCTGGTCCAGAGTAGGGACATTCATGGCAACAGATACCAAGATAACTAATACTTTACACCATTGTATGAGGAGCAAACACATTCCATTAGATATACCTAACCAGGCATACTCAACAGGAGAGCATTGTGCACACCACACCACACTATGCAACACTATATCAGTCACTCAGGACCAAAGGAAGATTCATTTAAATGGTTATTCCCACTGTATATAATTCTGTAGAACAAAACCTCTAAAATTAATTATGTCTAACTGCAACAAATTGCTCTCCCTGCGTATCTGAACCGCAAACTACAGATAATCCAGAATGCAGTGGCCAGACTTACTAGGAGAGTCCCTCATTGCCATCACATCTCTCCACTTCTGAGACAGCTGCACTGGCTCCCGGTGGAAAAGCACATTAAATTTATAGCTTTGATACTGGCTTTCAGAGCTTTCTGTGGAGATGCCCCTCGCTACTTGTTGAACAGATTGGCCCTGTATATTCAAGAGAGAGTACTTAGTTCTGATAACAGCTGCTTCCTACGGATTCCAAAATTCTCAAAGTCACACCATGGAGGTAGCTCCTTTACTGCTCTCACAGCTAAATTATGGAACAGCCTACCACCTAATCTGCAGTGGGCTGAGTCACTGGCCACTTTCAAAAGGAAACTCAAAACCTGGCTACATGACACGGTTTAGCATTTATGATATCTCAGCTAGCCTTCCATTGTCTGCTTGAGCACTGGGACACTTCTGTTTGAAGCAGCTGCGTTCTTTATAAAAAAAAATTTTTTTTGCAGAGTTTTATATAGCGCGAACTTGACCCGAATCGGGTATCAGAGTGCTTTACATAGCACCAGTTACGTTACATTAGGACACATATTCATTTTTTTTGTTAGGCACAGGGAGATTAAGGGCCAGATGTACGTAAAAGCATTATTGCGATTCCTTAATAGCAATTTTTAGGGAATCGCTATTAAGGACTCGCAAAATACCATGTAGGTAGGAATCGCAATATTTTTTGCGATTCCTTCATATTCCTTAATTGCTAATCGCACATTGCGATTCGCAATCAAGGAATACCTTCCCATTCATTCCTATGGGCCTAGAGGCCCATAGGAATGAATGGGAGTTGCGCACGCAATTTGCGAGTACCCAATAGGTACTCGCAAATTGCGTGCGCAATTTCAAGGGTTCCAGAGGGACACCCTGTTGCACCCCTGAAATGTGCATGTGTGCACATGTGGCGCACATACATGCCCTAAGGGCATGAATGTGTGCCACATGGCACTTTTAAAAAAGAGAAAAGGTTTTTTTTAAAGGAAATCGCTAATTACCACCAACTTGAAGTTGGTGGTAATTAGCGATTCCTTAAGGCTAAAGTGCACTTTCTTTTGTGCTACTTACATTGCATTTAAGGAATCGCAATTTGCGATTCCTTAATGCAATTGCAAAATAGGGAATCGCAAATTATGCGATTCCTTATTTTGCGAGGGGCTCATTGTGTGCTACATTGCACACTGCTAATTTGCGATCGCAAATGCTGAAATTCTGCGAATTTCAGCGTTTGCGAGCGCAAATTGGCTTCCTACAACTGGCCCCAAAATGATTTGCCCAGATCACAGGATGTCCAGCGTCATTGCCGAGACTCGAACCCAGTTCCCCAGGTTCGAGGTCGGACGCCCTAGCTGTTAGGCCAACTCCTCTCCCCAATCATCAATTGATGATTGATTGATTGATTGAAGTATTAACTCTAGCAAATCAAACTGAAAAATAACAAGTATCTGCAAATTTTTAAAGAAACTACGCTGAGGCAGTTCAAACTCCCTTTGGGATTAGTAAATGCAGGAAACACACAATCTGTGAAAAACTGACCCGTAGTTGTTAAACCTCTTTTGTGCCTTATGGAACTAGCAAAGTTGTGGAGTGCAGGAGAGAAAGACTAACGCCATAATGGAGTATACTGATTAACTTTAATAATGTTAAAACATTTTCACCAATTACACTATATTTACAGAGCATCTAAAATAGTCATATATTTGGAGGAAAAGTCACTTGTATTCGCCTCCACAGCTGATTAGACTATATGCACCATACTATTATCACATTTTCCGTAAGAGACACCATATACGTTGCCCCATAGCTCCCCAATAAAACAATTTTAAGTCAGCTAGAGACCATCTTCCTCTTTCTTGAGGCAATTTATTGAACTGAATAACTCTTCTTGCTCTCTGGTATCCCCTTATGAATCTGCCAAAGGCTGAGTAGAATTGCCTAAAGAAAGAAATATAAATAATAAGAGTAATTGCATAGAATAAATGCAAGAAATTTGGGTGAGTATGCATTTTCACACTATTGCTTCACCTAGCAAGACTAATCTGTAGGCGATGGCAGTGGCACATTTGAGATATACATTTTTATAACACAATATCAAAGTTTAGCTGAATCATTTTATCCCAGTGCCACTTTAATCACTACATAGGTTTCAGCTTTGAGTTCACGATTATCCAACTACTCCAACCTTCAGTTAAGAAGAAGAATCTGAGTTTCATTAGTATTCAGCTGATACCCTTGAAAAATATTTAATTAAGATGCTAATTATTTAGAATAACAGCTATATGTGCAAAGATTTCCATGGATCTTAAAAACAACAAGATGAAATTGACACACATTTTAAATGTGCAAGCTGCACTAGGCAGCCACAGTTATTAGTATAGATCACAGAAATACTTAAATGCAAGTTTCCTTTTAGCTAGCAGTGACCTCAACAAAGTTGAAATGTGCAAAATACAATTTAGAAACTTGACCCTAATGTGACATGCTTAAAAGTGTTTATCATAACTGCAGAATGTTCCAGTTTAACAAATGTATTGAAGTTTAAGAAACTTCTGATTGTGATAACTAAACTTCCTATTCTCCCCATATTTCACATAATGCTTGAATAGAATAGTGGCACATTTTTTCTTGTTCATGTTAATGAAATGCATTACCAAACAGTATTTTTGCCAGTTGATGTTTCTCTTCTTTAGCATAGTTCATTGTGTGAGTGAAGAAACATTAGCATTAGAAGGTTAAACCTCATTCAATGCCAATAGGAACTTAGGTCTATGAACCCAGAAGATGTGTACGTAAGATGTCTGTAACAAACTTTGTGATAAAACTTTGCAAGGTGCATGTTATTTCGTGGGAAGGGAGAGCTGAACTCACTCTCAGACAAATACTTTTACCCAATTGGATCCGAGGAGGAGAGACATGCTACACATTTTGCAGCATTATCTTTGCCTTTTATATTAGTGCATGTTTCTAGTGTAGGCTCAACACACTTATTACACATAGCAATTCCTATAGACCCAATTTCCCATGTCCCTTTTTGGCAGTTGTGACTACTGCTGTTTCTGTTCTTACTTTGGCTTATTACTGGTGCATGATTTCGGCAGATTGCTACTGCAACTATATGCTTTTGTTCGAATTATTGAGACTCAGCTGAGTTTCATAAACTACTCGCTATGGGAAGTTCTGCTGCTTTATTCTGATTCTGCTCTTTACTATCTCACTCTTTTGCCCTGAACTCGAACTCTTCATGAGTTACACTAACTAAAATATCTGATCCTGTTCTTTAGAATTTGGGATTTTGTTTTTTTATGGAACGCATTCAATTCATTAGTTAATTACTTATTCTAACCAATCTTTTTGATGAGATTGCTGTAAACTTACTTGATTTATTGACCAAATGGAATAAAAAGAATAAAAAGATACTTACTAATCTTTTAATGAGAAATAAAACTTTTAAAGCTATTTCAAACTCTCATCATTGACTGAACATGGATCTGTTATTGTGATTTAACTTATAATGGTGAAATAGCTCCTGTTTCAGAATTCAGTGGCAAAGATCTGTCACCTGAAGTGAGTTGTACGTAGAAGCCAGCGAGGGAACAGGGCTTAACCCTGAACTTGATGGTAAGAAAAGGTTGAGCCATAATATTTAAATTTTACCCCACCTCAGTGCTATCAACCCTGATACTTCTCCAAAGGTAGAGCCTCAGCTTCAGTAAAGGTAAAATCATTGCTAACATCAAAGAAATACAGCACTACTTTATCTACATATGTAGTAACTTTGATTTGCACTCCATTGATTTCTATGGGAGTAACATATTGTTCCATATTTTTCACACATAAGGCTCTGAATAAATCACAAATACAAGTGGAAATATGGGACAGCACTTTCGTGTGTCTCAGATAATCTGAATTGTATCAGAGATATGACCAGTAAGTTTAATTCTGGCCCGTGGATATCTACAGAACACCTGTATCCATCCAAGAAGTATTTTGACAAATCCCATTATTCACATATCAGCCCATAAGAAAGCCCAAGAGACTTTATCAAAATGCCTTCTCAGCATCGCAAAGGATCCTACCGGCCTGTTTATGCACGGTGTTAGCAGCATCAAACAATCAAGTGGCAGCATTTATGTGTATAGTGTTGTCACGTCCTGGTATGAAATTCTGCTGATGGTGTTTGTGCAAGTGTATCAATAACAGATGATTAGCCTGTTGCAAATATCTTTGCATGCATATATTTTAGCATCTGTATTGATTAGGGAAATAGGCTAGTACGATTCTCTCGCATCTGTAGGTTTCTCCTCGTAAAGACATGGTTATATTAATAGAGTTCCAGTGGATTTCCGAATTCCTTGTTTCATTTAGAAATTAATTGACCCCACTCATTATCTGTCAGCCAGGGTTTTCACTGCATTATTTTCATAAAGGTTAACTGGTGCATTATTGACTGTGCTTTTGTAACATGCATGCCTTTATCCTTCCTAATGCTTATCCCCTTGTGATTAATATTCTGCGACTCCATTTTTCCATAAAATCTTCAAGCAACTCCCTCCATAATGACTGGCAACTGCACACATTGTAATTGTAGTTTAGAACTGTTTTTCCTTTGGGCTAACAACCAATCTCAAGCACTTTCTATAATGCTGGCGAACCATCTCATCCTCAGCTTAGTAGATACAATATTAGGGGTGTGTGAAGTTGTAAAGCCTGATGACTCACAGCTCAGTGTAATTTGTTTTTAAGTGACAGTTCATTGTGAAAACTACAAAGCTATTAATAGCTTTAATAAAGTTAGAGGTTCCTCTGGGCAATTTGGGTTCAGGCAACGCTTAATAGCCATTCAAATTGTCACCTGCTCTGAGCCCACTCAGCCCCATGACAAATATTTCCAGCTAGCTTGCCCAATGTACCCAACCCACCTCTGTGTTTGTGGGTATAGCCTCCATTGCGAATCACCCGCAGTGTGTTCTGACCCTGCCAAGCTTGCACATTCACCCCCTTGCCTTTTATGGCTTCATGCCAGATCCGCACTATCTTGTCTGACCTCAATGGCTGCTGATCTTTGTGGAAATGTTAAGTTTTCATTATTGCCTATATACCCCAGGAGAACATCAGCCACAGGACATCCTGATCAACCTGGATGGAGAGACTGGGCAATCCACGCATCAAATAGTCAAAGAAAATCGCAAAACCCAGGCTACTACCTATTGGAAATAGGGCCAGATGTACATAGACTTCCGTTAGTGATTTCCTAATATCTAATTTTTGCGATTCACTATTAGGAAATCGCAAACAGCGATGTACAACAGTGTGTTTTACACTGTTTGCGATCCCCAATGGGTCGCAAGGGAACTGCCTCATTAATATTCATGAGGCAGGTCACAATTTGCGACCCATTGGAAATGGCCGGCACTCACATGGATGGAGGGCTGCTTTTAAATAAAGCAGTTTTTATTTTGAAATGCAGTCCGTTTTCCTTACAGGAAAACGGGATGCATTTCAAATAGAACAAGCATTTACAATGCAATAGGTCTCGCAGTGACATTGTTTTGAGTAAATGGCCTTGTAAATGACATTGTTTTTTATATTGTTTATGTTTTGTAAAAATGTATTAAAATGATTGTAATGTAAAATGCAAATACTGTTAAAATTTGTAAATGGAAAAGTTATTAATTGCATTTATATGAGTGCGAGCTATTGGCTTTGTAAATGTTAATGGCTTGTGTCAATGTGAGTTTTGTTAAGCAAAATAAATATAATGTATTTGTAATGCTAATAGGATAAAGTTACTGCCAGTGCTCAGCACCGGTGAGACCAGGCCCACTTAAAGCCCTGCCCCCACGCATACAACTCCCCCACTGCATTGTTGTTTCCTATGCTGCTCCCAGATTGACAGCTGTGTACCTCCGTCACACAATTAACACTAGCACATATACGAGCATCGCTCTGCAGAGAGGCCAAGGATTGAATGTGCATGTAGTCTTCACACCTTATGGCCCACTGTGAGAAACCATGGTGCCTTGAGCCTCAGCTTCAGATATTTCAATCGTGCCCGGTCGTGAATACTTGCCCACAGACTGAATTTGTCAAGACACCTGGATGCGAACCCCTACCATCCCAAGTTAATCACACTTTAACATGACTAGGTTACAAGCCCAGCTTACGCAGAGAACTGCGAGATCAATGAGGAAAGGTGCACATAGAGACAGGGACACACGCAGACTTCCACTTCACATTGAGACAGGGACACACACAGACCTCCACTTCAGACAGACAGGGACACACGCAGACCTCCCCTTCACATAGAGACAGGGGCACATGCAGACCTTGACTTCACATAGAGACAGGGACACAGGCACACCTTGACTTCACAGAGACGGGGGCACACGCAGACCTTGACTTCAGACAGACGTGTACTCAGAGAGGCATGAACAGACTGCTAACTCCCGAGCACACCGAGACTCCAGTACAGAGATACATACACCTGGGGCCCGGGTGACCCACAGCCTGCACTAAGCACTTTACCCGACTGCTAGAAGAATACACTATATGATGTCTGGCATATGCGTACAGGTCATCTAGTGAGATTCATTGGACATCCCTACACACCATTTTAGAACAAGATGGCTGCCACACAAATAGGTTTAGCTCTTCTCAGCCAATCAATGGCCAGGAAATAAAGAAAAGCAGTCTATACTCCAGGTGGACTCAGCTATGCATTTTTTGAGAATGCGTGTTATAGAACTTGAATTCTCAAAGTATGGCCCGGGGTTCACTTTTAGCTCTACTGACGTTAATATGCGGCCCCACTTTGAACAGCAGCACTGGGCTGCTGTTTACTTGACAGAGCGCTAAAATTAAAAACTAGATGTGTTAGGAGCGGAAAACTTCAAGATTGGTTCAGTGCCTGTAAATCATGTTGCCATGGTGACCAAGCATAATAACCGGGCCAACCAAACGGATTCCACCCAGAATGTATGCCAGTGGGGGCCATTTTACTTCTCAGTGTTCGTCCCTGAAAGATGTGTTTACTTTTTTCTGTTCTGTATGGCGCGAACTTGGCCAAGGGCACTGTAGCGCTTTAAGTGAGATTACATTACGCAAGGTTAAATTCATTTCTTGTGTGTTAGGCCGGGGAGATTGATATGAGCAGAATCACAGAATGTTGATGAGCCGACGCCGGGACCGGTTCACTAGTTCCAAAGGTAGCACTTCTGGCCGTTAAACCACAGCTCCTCTCCATTACCAAATGGATACTGCAATCCTGCTTCTCTTCTGCCACGACCCCAGCCTCTGACCACTTGGCACCTTCTTCCTGGCGTTAAGGCCAGAGCTGCCAGCTATGATGGGGCTGGAAACCGTGTTCGAGTTTCGGCGTCTGCACAACATCCTGTGATCTTGGGCAAATCACTAAAGCAAACCGGGTTCGATTTTCGGCGTCTGCACAACATCCTGTGATCTTGGGCAAATCACTAAAGCAAACCGGGTTCGAGTTTCGGCGTCTGCATAACATCCTGTGATCTTGGGCAAATCACTAAAGCAAACCGGGTTCGAGTTTCGGCGTCTGCACAACATCCTGTGATCTTGGGTAAATCACTAAAGCAAACCGGGTTCGAGTTTCGGCGTCTGCACAACATCCTGTGATCTTGGGCAAATCACTAAAGCAAACCGGGTTCGAGTTTCGGCGTCTGCATAACATCCTGGGATCTTGGGCAAATCACTAAAGCAAACCGGGTTCGGCCATATTTGCAGAAGACATATATCTAGAGAGCTGTCTCATGGCAATTGAAAGGTGTGAGCTCACTTGCAGATGGGTATAACTGGATGTCTGCAGCAAGAACGTTAACCTGCTGAGCTATGTTAGTAGAATTCGCTGCTATGATTTTGTTTAGGAAGGTGCTATTTGATTTAAAGGTGGTTGTGGATCAGCCGCTCAATTGCGAAGGACTATTCTACCATTGTGTCTGGAGGACACGCTATTAGAAGGCACTAAACAGATGTAACAAGCGCCACTGAAATGCACAACTGCTTATGCATTGTTTGTGCCCTCCCCACCTTAGCTTTCTGGGACGCAATAGTACACCATCTAAAATGCATTTTTTGTAGAGCACCGGCACCTGTTTACTGTCAAATTAAGTCCTGGAAAAGTAGATGTAACCAGCACCACTAAAAGGCGCAACTGTTTATGTATTGTTTGTGTTGCACCATTGTGTAGTTAAACGTTAACTATGTGGGAGAGAATACAACACCATCTAAAATGCATTCTCTATTCTTTGTCAACTGTTGTTGAAAGTTAACTTTTGGGATCTGCTGTGAAAGTGCGTAACACGCGATTACCTTTTGTTTAAAGCTAACTTTTGCCATTTGTTCTGAAAACGCCTAACACGCGATTACATTTTTGGTAAAATTTAATTAATTGAACTAAATAAACAGCGACCAACAGCCACATTAAGTTTACGAAATAAAATGCATTCTCAATTGCGATCTGCTGTGAAAGTGCTTAACACGCGATTACGTTTGTTTAAAGCTAACTTTTGCCATGCGTTATGAAAGCGCCTAACACGCGATTACGCTTTGGGATCTGCTGTGAAAGCGCCTAACATGCGATTAGCTTTGTTTAAAGTGAACATTTGCCATGCGTTATGAAAGCGCCTAACACGCGATTACATTTTGGTAAAATTAAAATAGTTTAACTAAATAAACAGCGGACAACAGTCACATTTGGCTGTAGTGAACAGAATTTTGAAAAGCATCCATCAAGGCCACTTTTAAAAAGTATTATAAGCTCTGCCATTACAAGAAAAGTAGCTATAAACAAACATGTGCAGTCCCAGCACTTGTTTTATCTGAAATTAAGCATTAAGCAAATAAAAGGCATTGTTGTTTGCAATGCTAAAAGCTTAAACTCTCGCAAACGTGGCTCTGAAGAGCCCAACAATACTCCATAGGCCAAAGCTGCCTGACACGTGCACCTGGGGCTGCATTCTTTGAATTTATCCAGAGAAGTGCCTCCAACTGTTCTCTACACAGACACACACCCTGCCAAAGAGAGAAAGATAACAGATCTAAGACTCTGACTGTGTTTGCACAAAGAGAAAAAAAAACGCTCGCCATCTGTTTTCATTCAGCCGCTTGTATTTGCATCTGGGCTGAGTGAAAACAGATGCGCTTGTCACGATGGGCGGCATAACAAAACTGCAAGGGCGTCAACAAAAGTGACAGCCAGCATTCCAAAAGCACGCAAAAAACATTAATCACGACCTAAGCCAATTGGAAACGGTCGAGACACAGGGGCGTGGATTAAAGTTCCCCTTCTTAGAGTGTTTACTATAGCCCTCGCAGGGCGAGGAGCGCATGCGCGCTCCAACACCATGCGAGACCTAAAAATGAAAAGTTTCCTTTTCATTTTTTAAGAGTAGGCAGTGGTCCATGGGACAACTTCCTTCTCTAAAAAAATGTTGGCGCCCACATTCACAAAGGAGAAGGGGTCTCCTGGGGACCCCTTTGCGTTCGCGTATGTGTTACCACCAACTTAAAGTTGGTGGTAACTGCGAATGTTTTGGGACCGCATTCCCAGTCGTAAAACATTCCTACATATCAGTGCGACTCACTATTAGAAAGGGACGCCCATGTCATGCCACATCCTAAGAGCGACTCGCAAACCCAATTTGCGATTCGGTAATAGCTTACTGAATCACAAATAGGACTTTGTAAATGTAAAAATGCTTTTTTCTGGTCGCAAACACCCCGATTCTGCGAATTGGGCCATTTGCGAGCTGAAAAAAGCTTCATACATCTGGCCCACAGTTTCTGATTTTTGCTGGCTCTACATGTGTAAAAAATATGTCACAGAACAGACTAAAGTCAAATACTTTTCAAACCTCATTAACAGAAAATACCATGTGAAAGCAAGGGTTTTAGAAAGGTTAAGAATTTAAAGAAAATGTGGGCATTCTTGGGAGAGGTTTTTTTATTTTTAAAGAAGGTATGAGTTCAAAACAAACATACAACAGTTCACGTATGTTAGAGCACACTTTCTAAATGCTTCAAAATAATTTTTGGATTTGATTACATCATACCCAAATGGGCAATTAGATTTCTCCATTCCATATATCCACAGCTCATATAAAGGTCTATATGATATAGTTCATAATGCAACACTTCATATGTATGATGCACAGATTTTTCGATGTTTCTTCAAAAATATATGTTCAAGCCCTGTGGTGACCAAACATCAGCTCGGTCTCTAGGTCTCTGGCTTCTCTCCGCACCACCAGCTATACATGAAAATAAAATGAAAAGTTATTTAAAAGGACACCCTGTACATCTCGTTTCTCATGATGTCATGATGTAATACTTTGTAGCCAAATACTTCTATTTGGAAGAGACATTCAAGCCCTCAGTTATGTTTTCTTGCTTTACTTTCCCAAATGTGCCACTGACATCTCTCTCATATTTAATACGTTAGGATCTAATGTATTCAACTCTCTTATGTATCTCGATTCTAATTTGCATAAGGCTTGTTCTCTATTGCCTCCTCCTGTGGTCGGCATTATACAATCTATAGCATAGTATTTTAAACCTTTCTTGTCCCCACTGTCTACCTCATGAAAGTAGCAAGCCACTAGGTAGCTCATATCTTTATTGCGTTTTGCTTGGGCATGCTCTAAACCTTTTTCTGAACAGTGAAAGTTATGTTTCCTACAAACAGCTTTTGACAGAGAAAATCAAAACATATACAGGATAATTAGTTTTATATGTCAGGTATTTCATTATTCTTTTATTTTTCATCTTAGTGATACCACATAGTCTCAACAGAACATCCTCAATTTAGAAGCATTGCATTTTTTACACTTTACAAATCCTTCCTGTTGTCCCAGCAATGTTCTCCTTTTTCTTTTCTCACTGGTGAAGTGCTCATGGTTAGTTTAGCCTTTAGTGACCTAGATGTTTTGTGTGTTATACTCAACTACTTTGTGACCTTCTGACCGATTGTGAGATCTAATCGTAATGGTACCCAGTGTTTCCTAGTAGCTTTAAGCTTCTCATTGTGTTGCTTACTATAGTTAGTAATAAATGATATACTCTTATTTACCTTGGTCTTATTCTCAAATATCAAATGCTGCCTGTACAGCACAGAGACTATGGGGCCGATTCCAATTTGGGACGAAAATCTCTCCGACCGAGCCGGACCCGGAGAGATTTCTGACCGAATCGGACCCGTGCAGCCCGACCGAACGAGTACGATGCGCACGTATGCCATCGGACTCGAGTCGGTCGGACTCCCATTGAAGTCAATGGGAGCCTGTCGTACAATGCGTATGCGGGCTCCCATTGACTCAATGGGTGCGAGGCGAACAAGGGCGCCCCCTACAGCGGGTACGCGTCGAAGCGACTCGCGCCGTACAAGCACAGGTAGGGGGGACCCATGGGTCCCCCCTGTGTGCGACTCGCGCGGCTACGCATACAGGGGGGTCCGACACGGACCCCCAAAGTACGGCTCTGACTGCTCTTTGGAGCCGGAGTGCGCGGCTCGGTGGGACTGCTCGCGGCGCGCATCGTACTCACCCGGCCGGGGAACGTCTCCATTGCGCGGTGTGAGTCGAGTCCGAGCGAGTCGGTCGGTGCGGTTAGACCCGGAAACGAGTCGGTCAGAGCGGTCGGGACGCCCGGACGGGTCGGTCGGCGATTTCGCATCGTACTCGCTCGCCTGGACGCGCGTACGAATCGGTCGGGCAATAGGGCTCCGAATCGGATCCGGTTAAGCCGAATCCGATTCGGAGCCCTACCGGCCGAGATCGGAATCGGCCCCTTTGTATTTCACTATACTGAGAGTCGTGCAATCATAACCCCATTCTCTATATCTAGCTATCCTAATTACTTGTTCTTTCTCAAATGCTTCTACTGTGCTTCAATTGTGCTTAGCCCTCAATAACTGTCATATGGTATGCTCTTTTTAAGGGGTAGAGGGTGCATGCTTTTATAAGGAAGTAGCTATTGTCTGCTATGCAGGGAAGTCATAATCATGTTATCCTTCATTTGTAATTTTATATACAGCCATTCAACTGCAACATTGCGGATTTCATCCGTCAAGATTATGTTCATTCATTCTCATTTACAATTTCAGGGACGTCACATGTCCTTTCCCTAGAACCTGTTCATATCAAATCAATTTGAATAAAATTTTATTCGGCAAAAAGCCATGAGAGTCAAAAGAAAAAAATATACAGTGCAATTACTTTTCATAAAATATACGATTGTTAGAACATCATTCTTCCATTAAAAACAGAACTAGAAAATACTGGTATCCAAAGAGCAGATACTCAGACTTATTAAAGAAGGCAATGCATCATGGACCATTATAACATCTTTAAACCATTTAGCAAACTAGAAAGCTAAAAGACCAATAAAATACTAAACAAAAAAAAAGTGCAAATACAGGGGAGGGGAGGCTGTTCAAAGTATCAAAGTGGGATCCTCTCATATCTCTTTCTGATTGCTACCACTTTCCTAATAAAATTGAGGGCGGCAAAACACACATCTGTCGTTGGGAGATTTTGTAAAAAAGTCAGGCCATCCGCGTGGGATCTCAGGTTGGATGTCCGTAGAACAGGTCTCAAAGGTTTATGTCGCCAGCCTGCATATAATGGGCAGACCAAATTGAAGTGGCAAGTACTTTATTTAGTTGTTTGGTCACACCTAGAGGGAGGTAGGTCATGTGTCCAAACACATTGAAAAGGGAAGGCCACTTTTAAATGTATCATAAAAAGTCTAGAAAGAGAAAGATAACAGCAATATATGGGATTAGTGACCCAAACAATGTCTTTTAATTGCTCCCATGGACTGTGAATTCCATAACCTTAAATTCATGCAATGGTTAAATTAACATGTTTTGACATCCTCTTTAGCTTTTGGGGTAATCAAATCAGGATTCGTGAACAACTCTTTCAGGCCTATCAATTCAAAAGTCTCCTTCAAGTATGTGACCCAGGGAATTCGCCCTGCCCCATTCAGGGCAAGACAACTGGAAATGCAAGAACGGACCAGCTCTGACTCTGGAATTGTCCAGGTCTTGATCCACAACAATAATGGAGCTAATCCCAGTGTGTCTTCCAGGTAAGTAAGGCCAAGCTCTTTGTGGCATATCAATGTGGCTGTCCCTGGGGGCACCATTAGTAATCTCTGTAAAAAACAATTTTCAACCCTCTGGAGCAGTCGTGTTTGCATATCCCTAAAGGCCCACTCCATTTATCCCTGCCGCAATACAGTTAACTTTATAACAATGGATCAGTTATTTGATAGGTTTCTGGCCCAACCTGTGGGAAAATCTCAAAATTGTCTCAATGTTCCTTTTAAAATGTTTTGCTCCAACTAAAAGTGACTTCCAATAAAAAGAGTAAGTAAAAATGACATCAAGGTAGTTAGAATCATTTACTTTCTCTAAAATTGAGTTCCCCAAGATAATTGTTTTTGATTTAGTATTGCGTGGGCCACAGGTCATAATAAAGGACTTGGAGTAATTTATCCTAAGATCTAAGTTTCCCATATACGAAGAAAGAGTGTCCAATAAGATTTGCAGCCTATTTGCTGTGCTGGCCATTACCACAGTATCATCTTCATAAAGTAAAATGGGGATTGATTGACTACCTATTAGAGGAATACCCTTCCCTACCTCCGCCAAATATTTAGAAATTCCATCAATATATAATAAAAAGGAAGGGAGCAAGGATGTATCCCTGTCTCACCCCGTGTGCATTTTATATCTGTTCATATCAGAAAGAGGCCATCTACATACCTCAACCATAATATCACATGTTTGATGAAGGTAGACGGTCTATCATTGGGGGTCACCTCCTCCTCCTACCAGCCCATGAATAAATCTGTACAACTGTGGGCGAAGCAGCTGCACATCACAGCTACTTGTTACTGCCTAAACAATTGAGTATCAAACAAAAAGACAACATGCCATCATTTCTTAGATCATATTTGTTTGGAATGGAGTAAGTAATTCAGCAGTTTTGCTATCATGAAATACATACAAGCTTTCAAAGCATCCATTTGCCTAATACATGTGTACAATGTCTGTAAACCTAATGTAATGAAAGGAAATTGCAGTTACCATGTAATGGTGTAGATCTAATATAGGAAACTGGGTTACTGTTTGACGGGGTGAAACCCTACTCAAGCAGCAACCACAATTCTAGAAAGGCTGAAACACAAGCCAACCTCAAATTAACCTGTGTTTAGCTCTCTGGTAGCTTTCCACAAAAGCAGGCTGGCTTAACTAAGAGACAATGTATAAAGTATTTCTGTAGCACCCAAATAGAAATAAAGTGAAAACAAAACAGAACAAAGAACCAACATCAAGTTAGAAAAACTGAGCAAAATGTAATAAATTATTTGACACCAAAATGACAAAAATCCAATAAGTGTACCGGAGATATGCAATTTTAAAGGCTTAGTTAAAACAAGTTCTTAAAAGTACAAAGAGCCAACTGTGGCTATCTGGTTATGCTGGTTCATGGCAAAGTAGCATGTTCAGGTTGACCGTGATGAAGTGAGGGCTGGATGTAGGGACCAAGTTAGGCCTGCTGAACAAAGTACCTTAAATCCTAGTTGCAGAGCATTGTGAGATCATGCATTAAGGATGCGCTACACAACAGCCATTCCGGGGAGCTGTAGTCCGCAATGCAAGGTTCTGCATTGATGATGCATTGTGCAGCAGTGATTCTGGGAGCGATTCTTGGAGCTGTGGGCTGCAGTGCATTGAAGATGTGTCACGCAGTGGCAATTCAGAGGAGTTGTGGGGCTGCACTGTGAAGTCATATGTTGAGCAAGCATCGTGCAACGGCAGTTCGAAAGAGCTGAGGGGTCCTGCATCGAGCATGCATCACGCAATAGTGGATCCGATGCGTGGCTGTGAGGAGATTAGTTGTGCTGCATCAGGTCTGTCCAAAAGACCTCAGCTGGGCTGGCAGAGCACCTTCAGGCCCACTTCCAAAGGTGCAGAACTGGGGTGGCACTACTTTGGGGCAGGGTCGCAGGACTCACAGCAGGTAGAGTCCAGGTGCAGGGTTCAAGGTGGTTGGAGCCTTTTCTGTTCCTGAGACTCTGTTCAGGAGGCCAGCTAAAAGCCCTAGTAGCCGTTCTGGTGGTCCTGAGTTTAAGATGCAGGTCAAGAACTTCTCACTGAGGCAGCAGGGCAGCAGAGTAGCAGGGAAGCAGAGTAGTAGTTCTTCCTACAGCATAGCAGCACAGCAGTCCTTCTGAGTCTTCCACAGGTCCAGAGGTGTACAGACAAGTTAGGTCTGAGCGTCCAAGATTTATACCTGGTGCCAGCTTTGAAGTAGGAGACATTTCTAGAGGTTTCCACCTTACAAAGGTGCTTGGAATTTTCTCCCCCCCTGCGCCAGCTTGTCTGGGGGCACAAAAGACTAGTGTGAAACTCTTTATGAGTGTGCTGAGGGAGAGCCTTTGTGATGTGCAAATGTGGTAGGTGGCAGGTCCTCCCCTCATCCTGAGAGAGATGGCCCATCCTGCCAACACCTATTCCCCCTTTGTGTCACTGTCTGGGAGTAGTACACAAAGACCAACTGCCAGCTGCACCTAGTCATGTGACCCAGGACACAGGCTGCAGGCACCAAATGGCTGGACAAGAAAATGGCAACTTTCTAAAAATGGTATTTTCATAATTATGACTTAAAATCTGATTTTTCCATTAAAGAGGGTTTTAAATTTAAATTCATAAGACACTAAACTTGACATTCCTACTTGCCCCTAATTTAAAGTTATCACATATTAAATGTAATAAGGTAATCCAATATTATCCTAGGGGAAAAGTAGGCCAATTTTAAAGGTCTAATTAAAACAAGTGTTTAAAAGTACAAAGAGCCAACTGTGGTTTTCTGGTTACGCTGGTCCGGGGAAAAGTCACAAGTTCAGGCTGACCATTCTGAAGTGCGGGCTGGATGTAGGGACCAAGTTAGGAGCAAAGTACATTAAATTCTAGTTGCAGTGCATTGTGTGATCGTGCGTTAAGGATGTTTTGTACAACAGCTATTCCGGGGAGCTTCGGGGTGCAATGCAAGGCTTTGCATAGAGGATGCATTGTGCAGCAGTGATTCTGGGAGCTGTGGGGCTGCAATGTGTCAAAGATGTGTCACACAGTGGCAATTCAGAAGTGTTGCAGGGCTGCAATGTGAGGTCATGCATTGTGCAGGCATCGCACAACGGCTGTTCCGAAGAGATGAGGGGCCCTGCATCGAGCATGCATGAAGCAGCAGCGGTTCCGATGAAGGGCTGCGAGAAGATAAGTCATGCTGCATCAGTTCTTCCCAAAATACCACAGCTGGGCTGTCAGAGCAACTTCAGGCCCACTTCCAAAGGTCCAGAACGGGGGTGGCCCCACTTGCGGGTGGGCGGGGAAGCAGGACTCATAGCAGGTAGAGTCCAGGTGCAGGGTTCAAGGTGGTTGGAGCCTTTTCTGTTCCTGAGACTCTGATCAGGAGGCCAGCCAAAAGCCCTTGTAGTCACTCCGGTGGTCCTGAGTTTAAGATGCAGGTCAATTCCTTCTCACACAGGCAGCAGGGCAGCAGAGTATCAGGGCAGCAGATTAGTAGTCCTACCAGCAGCAGAGCAGCACAGAAGACCTTCTGAGTCTTCCACAGGTCCAGAGGTGTACAGGCAAGTTAGGTTTGAGCATTCAAGATTGATACCTGGTGCCAGCTTTGAAGTAGGAAAAGTTTCTAATGGTTTCCACCTCACAAAGGTGCTTGGAATTTCCTCTCTCCCTGCTCTGGCCCCAGCTTGTCTGGTGGCACAAAAGACCAGTGTAAAGCTCTTTGTGATTGTGCTGAGGTAGAACCTTTGTGATGTGCAAATGTGGTAGGTGGCAGGTCCTCCCCTTCATCCTGATAGAGATGGCCCATCCTGCCAACACCTATTCCCGCTTTGTGTCACTGTCTGGGAGTAATACACAAAGACCAACTGCCAGCTGCATCTAGTCATGTGACCCAGGACACAAGCTGCAGGCACCTAATGGTTGGGGCAAGAAAACGGCAACTTTCTAAAAGTAGCATTTTTATAATTATGACTTAAAATCTGACTTTACCATTAAAGAGGGTTTTAAATTTAAATTCATAGGACACTAAACTTGACATTCCTACTTGCTCCCAATTTAAAGTTATCACTTATTAAATGTAATAAGGTAATCCAATGTTATCTTAGGGGAGAAGTAGGCCTTGTAATAGTGATGAATGTGAACTTTTTTCACTACTAGGACTTGTAAAACATAAAAATCATGTCCAATTTTTAAATACACTGCACTCTGCCCTATGGGCTATTTAGGGCCTACCCTATGGGTGACATGTATGTACTAAAATGGAAGGTTTAGGCCTAGCAAAAGGTTTTTTTTGCCAGGTTTAAATGGCAGTTTAAACTACGCATGCAGGCTGCAATGGCAGGCCAAAGACATGTTTAAAGGGCTACTTAAGTGGGTGGCACAATCAGTGCTGCGGGCCCATGACTTTTATTTAATTTACAAGCCCTGGGTACATGCAGTATCACTTTCATAGGGACTTATCAGTAAAGTAAATGTGCCAATTGAGTGTAATCTATTTTTAGCACAAGCACTTCAGCCCTGGTTAGTAGTGGTAAAGTGTACAGAGTCCAAAATGCCAACAAACATGGGTTCAGAACACAGGATGTTGAAGGCAAAAAGTTTGGGACGATTTTGCCAAGAGGGCCAAGTCTAACATCTTACATAGAAAGCCTCTTGTATCCTTCAGATATGAAGGTAAAGATTGTTAATGTGGTTTCAAGAAAAAATCTATATATAGAGAGGTCTTTTCAAACAAACTGTCTTAGGTTAATAAAAAAGGCCTTCCAGGAGGATGATTTTTATCCTTAGGTACTTTCGGTAGAAATTAGACCTGGGAGAAACTTTAATGGCACCAGAGTAATTGGTGTAATTTCAGTAATTATGCATTATTCTTGTGATGTGAATTACCAAAATTACACGATTACGCCAGCTTGAGTATTTAAGAGTAATTTGGGGCAACAATTTTTGCACAGGATAACAAGAACAACAAACTATGAGAGAATGAGCCACTGCTGGGAACTGCTGTTTATGTCCTGCAGCATTTAGTGCTATTTTCTTAGCATGAAATTGATCTTTGAGACCATTTTGGATTTGAGAGTGCATTTTTCACTGAGAAAATAGTGCTAAATGCTAGATTACACTTCACACACAAGTATGCATAATTACGAGTAATTTTACGTTAATTACAGGTAATTTCACCAGAAAGAAATAAGCGTGTTATGCCCACCCCTAGTGAAAAGTGCATAGTTGGAATTCTAGGATGTTAGTTTTTCACCTAATAGTACTCATCATAGTTTAAGAGACCTCTATGTAGCCAATCCCGTAATTATTCAAAATACTTGTTCTAAATTTCTAAAAAAAAGTAGGACGTTTATATTCTCTCATAACAAGTCTCATTGTTGAGTTGAGATTCCACTTGAGAATCCTGTCCATTGCACGTAGCATCATATTCCCTCCTTAATAGTTTGATTAAAAAAAAATGTCGCTGTTCATATATTCTACTACCTGAGCACTGTATCTTTTGTTTCATATTATTTCAGATTTCAGTGCCTTTGGGAGTGTCTTCATAATCTAGAGCACAATTTCCTTAGACTACAGTCTGGTGAAATGTGTCAATATTATCAAGTGCCATTTGGGGGCAAACTTTGATATTAGTCTAAGCAGGCTATATGCAGTATCATCAAGAGTGACATTCAGTATTTCATCACTATTGATATTATCAACCTCACACTTGAAAATTGCAAGCCTTTTCAGGCTGTTAATGTCTCATATTGTCAAACTATATTAAATATTTTTCTCAATTAGCACATTAGGTGCGTCACACGTTTCATAGTACTTCCTAAGTTTCAATTTTCTGATTAATTTAAAAATATCATTTTTTGTTTGTTTGTAATTATATACAGTTTCCGGACCATATGATAATGTTCTTTCATGGAGATTAATTACTATATTGTCATTATTTGCTCCTACTCCTTTAAAAAGACACTTGTCGGATTATCTGTGAAGTTGATGATCTGTCCCCAAGTCATTGTCCAAACTCAAGTCTGAATTGGCATCAGTCTCAATAGATTCTTGTCTAGTCCGATTGACCTGCTTAGTAAAGTCATTCTGTATTCCATCAAACCTTTTGTAGAAGGTACACACTCTTCCTGCACTGTAATCAATTTTCTCACTGTAAAGGTTACATGCTTTTCTCTATTTGAAATCCAGTTCATACTTCTCCAATCTCTCTTTCATATCAAATTTATGAATTAATTCCTGCTCTTTGCTCTGAGATAGATCTTTCTTTACATCTTCAATTTCTCGTAGCCCTTTAGCCCTATCCAATGTGGCATATTTTATTAAGATTGTAGCATGTTCCTGGATTCTTCTGCATTTTTCACTGCCCATTGAGATAATATTTGTGGATGATAACTTGGTTTTAATAGAATCCGCAATCTGCAGGGCACCCTAACTTCTTCCTTGAACTTCGTAAGCGAGGTGCTCACCCACCTCTCAGATCGACCCAGTTTTTCAAGACCCTGTAATTTATTATTCACTATTATTTGAGCTCCATTTTAATTAAGAGTATACATGAATGGCTTCACTAAACATGTCAATAGGAGTAGGCAAGAAACTATTATGACTGATGCCATTTTGGAAAAAGTGAACAATCAGATATATTAAACTTGTTTTGAAAACTGAAATTAATATATAAAAAATAATTTAAATTAATAATGTGAACTATGTATGAATATATATATACTTTAAGAAATATAAAAGCAACATTTAATCAATTAAAAATGCATTAAGAATATTAGCAATAGATTAAAATTAAAATGAACGACCATAAATTAACAAAAACTTACAACATACATAACTAACAACATTACCAACAAAAAAAATCCAAGAAAAATTTACAATTCTTTTTTAAAATAATATAATAATTAAGGGAAATAAATTATAATAACAATTGAAAATAAACAACTCTAGCAAAAGTGCTGAACTTCAATGGAGTCAGATTTACTAATCTATCTCAAAATTGAGCAAAAGTGGGAAAAGTGTAGGACTTTGAATGGGTTAGACTTACTATACCCATTCCTAACTAAACACTAGTAGGGAAAGTGTTTGTCTTTGGAAAGGTTAGATATACTAGTCCCACTCCAACTTAAGCAAAATCAGGGAAAGTGTTGGACTGGGGAGGGGTTAGATGTAATGTTCGAACTCCAATGTACCCAAAAGCAGGGAGAGTGTTGGACTTTGGAAGGGTTATATATACCACTAAAATTCATAATCATTTTTAAAAACATTTAAATACCTAACAAAATAAAAATATTAAAACATATTTAGAATAACAAAATATACATCATAAATAAATGAATACAATTAATTTTAATAGAACAGATAAAATGCAATGATTCAAAAATATTTTAACAAATATAAAACTAAATAAATACTTTTATAAAAATGACACTTCCCTCCATATCACCAAAAACATCCAAAAATGAATAAATGAATTATGAAATTAAAAATAAAACATTGATCACCTTAAAATGAAGTAAGAAAATAAAACAAATCATATATAAACAAATAATAAAGGAATTTTTTTTTTAAAGGATTATTACTAAATGCACCACTTTTCAATGACTTAACAATTAATTGAAAAATAACAACTTGCTGCAGGTCTGTTGGACCTCCAAGCTATGCTTAAGGATTCAGACAGACTGGAGCCCATCTCCCATAGACACACAAGCCTTTTTAAACAATTAGCTACCCATTTTGGTGAACTTAAACCACCCCAATGGCATAGCCGTCTGGCACCAGAGCAGATTGGTTGGTTTAACCCTTGAGTGCAGGCAACTCAAACGACAACTAGCGTCTGCCCTTAGATCTCATTCACCCAAGACAGTAAGCGATTTTAGAAGGGCCTATAAAAATGTCCAAGCTAGAACAAAACTGGAGTGGGATGAGAACAGGTGGAGGGCAATCAGCGAGGCTTGCGGCGCCAAAGATTCTAAACTGTTTTGGCAGATCGCTTTGTGCGGGGTTGCCCAAAGGCCTCTCCAACCTGCCAGCAATACAGCAATTTCCGACTGGCAAGATAATTTTAAATTTCTGTACATCGACTGCACGTCTTCGGACACAGACTCGCCCCAATCAGCCTCTCCAATGACCTTCACCAGGGAGCTTTTCACCCATGCCGAAATCCTCAGCTCTATCAATGCATTTGTCCAGGCAAAAGCTCCTGGATCAGACGGCATTCCCGGTGACCTATTTCTATATGATGAGGAGAACTGGTCGGCCTACATCACGATTCTGTTAAATGCCATCACAGCGGGAGCCCCAGCCCCGAGTCATGGAAAGGAGCTGAGGTGGTCCTGATCTTCAAAAAAGGCGATAGATCATCCCCCTGCAACTACAAACCAATAAGCCTTATCAATTCCATCCAGAAAGTGGTCAGTCAAGCACTACTGAACAAGATTCAGACCTGGATTGAAGATAATAATATCCTTTCCCCATATGAAGTGGGCTTTAGAGCCAAAACGGGAAAACAATCGATCAAGTCTTCCGCTTAACACTACTCTTGTAGAAGACCGTGGTAATTGGCCGGGTTGCCAATTTGTGGCCTTTATAGACCTGAAAATAGCGTTTGATCTTGTCCCTAGCTACAAATTGTGGCAATGCCTAGCTGACATGGGAATGCCATCGGAGATTTTGTCTATGATAATTTGTCTCCATGATGCAAACTATGCGAAAATCCACTGGGGTGACCATGGGCAGTTGACAAATCCCATAGCCGTTAACAGGGGCATCAGTCAAGGATTCGTGCTCGATCCCACACTCTTTTCATTATACATGAATAGTGTTATTCAATTCTTGCAGCAGGACCCCTTGGACTCCCCATCCCTGGGAGGTAATAGAATCTTGACACTACAAGTTTGCAGATGACACCTTGTTGGTGTCCAAAACACCTGGGGGCCTTCAGAAACTACTCTCTCATTTTAAGGACTTCTGTGACATGCACGGTCTCGAGATTGACACCTCCAAAACTACGTTTTTAATGATTAACCCCCAAAAATCCTTTAAGGGCAGACCCTCCTTGGACGGGACCTTGTTAGAGAGGGCAACCACCTTTGAGTATCTGGGAATCACTCTTTCTGACACCCTGTCATGGAAGCCCCAAGTGGCTAAATCGACTTTGAAACTCTCACAAATAGCAGGGGGCATAAGTAAAGAGCAGCGTTCCTCCCACAGCAAACCAGTGGCGGCGCCTCTACAGATTTATTAAATGAAAGCAGCGAGTGCCGCTCTCTACAGAGCAGAACTGTGGGGTTTTGATAAGCTAGACGTTCTTTATAGGGCAGAGAACAAATTCCTAAGGAATCTAGTCCAACTCCCTCAGAGTACTTCACTTCACCCTTTAAGACTTGACTTGGGGAAAAAATCGATTGTCGACAAGGCAAAGCTCCGCCCTGTGTTATTCTGGCAGAGACTATGGACAACCCCCAAGTTATGCTCCTATGCTAAGGCTCTTTAAGAAGTTATCTACCTAGATAAACTGAAAAACTAGGGTGGCTAGAGAACATAAAGCATGTTCTATCGGACATTGGGTTTGGGGATCTCTGGGAGAATAGGGACCCTGCATCTTTCTCCTCCAAAAACCAGATAAAACAGCAGTCCTGGGGTTGGGTTTCCCATCAAGCTACTGTTAGGACTAGTGAGGGTCGGCTATCCATCGAATTTACGGACTTTAAGTCCACCAGCTTCCTAGAACCCTTTTTAGATTTTATTACAACCCCACTAGATATGAAGCTGTATATGCAATTCAGGTTTGGCCCCGCTCAATTGCCTCACTGGTTCATGGCGTAACACCAGTGCATCCTCAAGGTTCTGTCCATTCTACATCACATCTCCTGAATCCCCAGGGCATGTCTTCTTCACCTTTCCTGCTTATTCCTGCCCAAGGTCCAAGTGGCTGATACCCCTATGTAAACAGATGGGGACCCGAGCCCACACCGAAGACCTGTGCATACTTAGAGCGGACCCCAGACAAGTTATAGCCTGTTCAGTTGCTAAGTTCTTGGGCCGCATGTGGGGCATTAGGAAAAAACTATTGCTAAGGGGCGGAGACTGCTAATTCTGTATCATGTTGTAAACATATTGTTCACAACAGTGGTAAAGTTTCCTCTGCTGGAACTGCATATGTTCACGACATCGGCCACTTTGTAGATCCGTGGCATAGCGAGTTATAAGGACCACTTGACTTCTTCACTACTAGTGTGGAGCACCCGATTCAGGAGAATGTGCTAGAGGGCCCTCGTATTGTAATTAATGATCACGTTTTATTTTGCCCACGTTTAGGTCATGCTTTTATAGTTTTTAAAATGTTACCTTTTTAAAATTTGTATGAAATCAACGAAAAAGTATTTAATTAATGTGCAATCGCACTTTATGTTCACCCAATCATGGAAATTGGAATTTTCTTACTTTTATGGTCCGTGACCGAATAAAGTTGATTTTTTTACAAATAACAAAAAAATAAAATTCCTTTTGATCAATTAACTAATTTACATATAATTGGCAATTAAATATTTAATTAAAATAAACACATATTAAAAAAACTATTTATTTTTTAAATAGCTCACCGCTGTATACCTCTACAAACCCAACAACCTGCTACTAAATTATCAATTAGTAATTAAATTAGAGAAGACATAAAATACACATTAAAAATTACAAAATACCCTTATGTTTAAGTTTAAGAAGACTTAAAAAAATTAAAACAATTATTATAATAATGCTAATATTTAGAAAATATTATAATAACTAACATATATTTAGGGCCAGATGTACAACCCTATTTTGCATGCGCATGCAAAATACTATTGGGCAATGTACAAACCCTATTTAGCGAGTCACAATTTATTTGAGACTCGCTAAATAAGATTTACAACTCGCTATTAGGAAGGGGCGTTCCAAGGGCGTCCCTTCCTAATAGCTACTCGCTACCCTATGTAAGAATGTTTTGCAACCGCAATTGCGATCGCAAAACACTCGCAATTTACCGCCCTCTTCAAGAGGGTGGTAAAGCACTCACAAAAGGGAAGGGGTCCCCAGGGGACCCCTTCCCCTTTGTGAATGCAGGGAAAAATATTTTTTAGGGGCAGGCAGTGGTCCCAGGGACCACTACCTGCCACTAAAAATGAAACAAAAACGTTTCATTTTTCTTTTTTTAAATGCATCCCATTTTCCTTTAAGGAAAACGGGCTGCATTTTTTTAAAAAACTGCTTTATTTAAAAGCAGTCCCAGACATGGAGGTCTGTTGAGCCCAGCAGGATACCATACCAGGGAGGGCCAGCCATTCTCAATGGGGTCGCAAATTGCGAGTGCCTCATGAATATTGATGAGGCATGCAATTTGCGACCCCATTAAGAATCGAAAACAGTGTCTCTGACACTGTTGTACATGTCATTTTGCGAGTCGCAAATTGCGACTCGCAATTGAGCGCAATTTGCGACTCGCAAAATGACATGGTCGTACATCTGGCCCAAAGTTAATTAAAAATAATATTTAATACAGCGATTTTAAAGCAAACATTATGTACAACAATTTTTATTAAAAAGCAGTATTATATACACAGACAAAGAAAATTCTTGCCTCCATTGTTCTATCCCTCAGTATTTTTCACTTCACAATATTTTTTACATGATATTGTTGCACCACAATATATTTGATAAAATATTTTGGTCATTCGCAGTTTAACCTTGTGGCAACATATCAGCAGCACCCTTCAGCCATGTGCTCCAATAAATTGAGTACCATTAATTTGGGTAAATATAGAAAACTGTTAATCAACTCTAAGATCTTCACCTGCTTTGGTTATTTAAATGTTGCCTCCTTCAAGAATTTTATTAAGTTTATGAAGTTTAAAAAAAGCTGTCTTTAGCCGGACTTAATATAAAAGTGCACTTTGGAGTAGATTTTAGACCTGGGTCATACATATGAGGATTGTGTTCTTTCAGGCCAACACAACAAATTCTGCTTACAGTAATGCTTTTTTTTTTCACCACTGACGAGCGAAAAAGTGAATGCTTAAGTTGGAAGGATTTAAAAATGTATTACCCCTTTTTAGAAAAAAGTGTAAGGACTGAACAGTAGGCTGTACTTTGATAAGTTAAGGGAATTAGTCAGAAAGTGTCTGACAGAACTGACTTCTAGCCCTGTAGTTGGACTGCTAGACAACGCCAGTGGGATATTCATCTGAAGGTGGTATTTTTAGTCCAAAAGAAAATGCAATGTCAAAATGACAGACAAGGATAATTTTTAGAATATAGACAGCATTGAATATGCAGAGTTCAACAAGCAACAGTTGCAGAGCACCATATCTTAAATTGGTTGAAGAGACAATTCAATGGTATCAAAGGTATCTAAAATATATATGTAAAGAGAGAGGCAAATGAGCTGTTAAGGAATTAACATATCCTAGGGCTCTTGTATTGAAATAGCACTGAACAAGTTATTCCACTGCACTGTTTTTAAGGCATACCAGATTTATTGTTATAGATGACAACATCTTAGTTCATTCAGAGCAACATGTTTCACAAAGCTGGAAAATGTCTTTGTGTTTCTTGGTTTTAGATATAGCATCAAACAATCACTTATTCATTCTTTTACAAATTTTGCACATTTTGAAAACATTCTTTGGAATTATCCAGCTTCAGGGATGCTTATTCTAAATGTTATTACCTGATCAAAATATAAAAGGCAATAATAGCAGTTTCTGGCACTAGAGTGAAATAACTGTCAGAGATCTGAGGATTATGTGGCGACAGGTTCCAACACCATTATCAAACCAGCCAATAAGCAGTCAATAACATTATAAAGTAAGGTACTCATTTTGGGGCAGATTTACAAGCCCCCTGCACCACCAGTACGTCACTTTTTGTGACGTACTGGTGGCGTATCTTACTGCTCCATATTTACAAGGACAGGAAAAGCCACCCTGCGTGGCTGTTCCTCTCACTGTAAATATGGCCCCTTTACACGCAGCACTTTACGTGAAAGGGGCGTTCCATAGGTGTTGCTGTGGGTGTTCCCACGCAACACCCATGGAACGATACACATTTACCGATTTACGAGGAATCGTAAATCTGGAAATGCGTGTGAATCCTACGCCTCCCCAGGGGAGGCGTAGGGAGGCGCAACGAGGAGAAATGTTTTCATTTCTCCTCGTTTTTTCCTCTTTCAATGCGTGCTGCATTCTGCAGCACGCATTGAAAGAGGAAAATTCCTGTGGTGATTGTTTTTGTGCAGGAAGGAGCCCCTTCCTGCGCAAAAACAATCTCCCCACGACGCAGGCATCCTTGCACCATGGTGCAAGGGTGCCTGCGCCGGCGCATGGCTGCAGATTGTGCGCCAGCGCAGCGGGAAGCACAGAGATGCGACATATTGTTGTAAATATGTTGCATCCCTGTGCTTTGAAAGTGACTCAGTGCGGCGCAGCCAAATGGATTGCGGAATGCACTGAGTCACTTTCATTGTAAAAAGAAAAACAACCTTGCAGGTGCAAAGGAAAAACATGTTGTCAAGATTAATACAATAAGGTGGAATAGTACATATTTTAATAAAAGTATCTTAACAAAAGTCTTGAAGGATAAACTCGAGACTTTTTGGAAGTGGGCATGACACGGAGAGAGATGAGTTACCTTTGTCTTGCCCTTACCTACTACTGTCATGACTGAACATGCTGTCACTGGCTTCATGGATGATGAAGGCAGGAGCAGAAATAAAATAGAACTTTAAATGTTTTATTCCTCCAGTGCTCATTTCTTACACTTCACCTTGTTCATATGTCTATGAGAGGGACAAGGGGTGAATAATGTGATGCAGGAAGTAGGGGAGGGAATGGAATGGAAATTTGTGAGTCCAGGCTCTCGCTTTTTTTTTTTTTACATTTTTGTAAACCAAGGGCCTTATTGCAAGTTTGGTGGTCTATGGACCGCAGTACCGGTGGTGGTGGTCTGACCACTGCGAGCTTAGCGGTCTGGTCGCCGTATTACGAGATGGGTAGACTGGCGTAGCGAAGACCATGGCTGAACTGCTGACACCGCCTGTCAAATCCAAACGCGGAAGCCGCGGAATGGGCCTACGAGGCTATGGGAGGCTTGAACAGCCAGTGAAACCACCAGCCCAATTACGAGTTGCTTTACAGCTGGCGTGATCATGGCGGGTCAACCACCACATCTGAGATGGCGAAAAGGAATGGATATAAGGCTGAAACAAACCTCTACTCATCTACTACCATCATGGAGCCCACCGGACATGTCCTGCTACTGCTATACCTGCTGTACCACATTCAAAACCCGCTCCGTCACGGACAAAATCGGCGGTAAGTCATACAACGACCAGTTTCCATAGACTCCTTTGCAAATTGATGCCCCTCTAGGACTAGGCAAGGGAGTTGGTGTCTCTAAGTAATTTGCAGGTATACAGGAACACTGTCTGGGATTGTTTCATAACAATATTCGAACATACATTTGTAGGATTCCCTCCTAGGCTGAAACATTAGTAATGCTCAGGCCCACTGTACACAAATGGACATGTGTTACAAATTATATTCAGTGATAGTGATGTGTGAATTATTTTGTGTTCCACATCAGCACCTCCTCATCAATATCACACCTATTAATGTCTGTCACAAACTTCTTTTGCCCTTTATCACCTGTCTGCCAAGTTACTACTGATCTTCAGTGTTCATGCAGCTTACCATTTTTCGAGTGTTGGTAAAGTGAAATTGAAGTGACTACAACTACCATGAGGCCCTGTGACTGGAACTCTAACCAAGATGCTAGACTCCACTTGCCCCTTCTCACTTGTCTGCCATGTTACTACTGATCTTCACTGTTTATGCAGCTTACCATTCCTCAAGTGTTGGTAAAGTGACATTGAAGTGACTACAACTACCATGAGGCACTGTAACTTGAACTCTAACCAAGATGCTAGTCTCCTTTTGCCCCTTCTCACTTGTCTGCCACGTTACTACTGATCTTCGCTGTTCATGCAGCTTACCATTTCTCAAGTGTTGTTAAAGTGGCGTTGAAGTGACTACAACTACAATGAGGCCCTCTCACTCCAACTCTAAATAAGATGCTATAGTGAATGCGACACTCATATTGCACACATCCTAGGTCCTGTTTTGATATAATGAAACATCTGTATGGATGTGTCATTAATGTGAAACACACCTTCTCTGCTACAACTCTGGATTGTATTCTCACACATGACCCACATGAAAAGGCAATGTCAGACAATGGTATTACACAGAATCAGTGTGAGAAGCATTCTAAGGGCACAATGTAAGCACTCTCTGCAGGATAAATATGACTCTATTAAAGAGGACCCTGAAAGGCTGGAGCCCTGGGGCACAGTATATTTTGCACATGTCTGACAAACTCTATGGGCACTGGACCTAGGAACTGAAGTGTATCAGGGACAACCAATAGCATAACCAAGTTCCATGTAGGTGTAGGCAATGGGTAAGTGCAACTTATGAAAGCAAACACAGCACAAACCACATGTGACACACATCTAGATGAAGTACTGTAAGGTACACACTGCAAAATTGACACGTCCATGCAGGAGAAGTGTAACCTAAATGACATTGAGAGTGGCCAGGCCAAGCTGAAATACTTATCATATAACGTATCACCCAATACAATGTCTGCCCCATTTGGATGTCATCCCACACAGACACCCAGCCAGCATTTCCCCTTGTCTTGTGTAACTCCAGCACTGGCTCCAAGGTCACATCACACAAAGCACTTCAACTGGATCAGCAATCAGGGATGGAACAAACACAACTGTCCTCACACATCACTAACTATACAATGACATCAAATTGTCAGAAAAGTAATGGCAGGCAAAGCTTTTAATGCATGGATGAAATGTCATCAAATCGAACAAAGGCCAATGGCCAGTCCATATTTAACAACCTATACCACAGCACAATGCTATGTCAACACACTTGCACTTTCTGACACTGCCAGGGAACCTCCTCACAGTGGGGCATCCATTGGGCATAGCAGGCACCTCGAAGATGGTACTTAGGAAGGGAAGGGGCAGAGGTTTAGAGAGGGGTGGGCTCAGTGTAGAGGGGGGTCTTCTTAGGTTTGGGAGTTTTGGGCTGGGTTTAGTGTGGTTGGGATGCTGTTTTTCAGGGGTAGAGTGGGAGGTGAAAGGGATGGGTTTACTTTTAGGAGGGTTTTTTTTTTTTTGGGCTGGGTTTCGGAAGGTGGGGAGGCTGTTTTTCAGGGGTGTAGTGGGAAGTGGAAGGGATGGGTATGGGAGATATTTTTGGGACTTTGGGGGATCAGGTTTCAGAGGGGCAAGGGCAAACATGACATCCTCATGGGGAAAACGGTTAGGGTGTTCAGGATAGAGTCAGGTTGGGAGGAAGAGGCAGTGGAAGTGTGAGATGGGTCTGCAGTCTGCACTGTGTGTTGTGTTGGTGTCTGTTGTATGGGTGACTGTGAGCTTTGTTGGTGTGAGTGATGTGGATGTGCTGGCTGTTGTGGAGGGGTCAGTAAGTTTTGTTTTGATGTCTCTGGGTATGGTTGTGTCTATGGAGGGGTCAGTGTGTTTTGGTGTGGTGACTGGGGATATGGGTGTGTCTGTAGAAGGGTCAGTGTGTGTTGGTGTTGTGTCTGTGGGTATGGTTGTGTCTTTGGGGGGGTCAGTATGTGTGGGGCCTATGGATATGGGTGTGTCTGTGGGGGGCTCTGTATGTGTTGCTGTGGTGTTTGGGGGTAAGCTTGGGTCAGTGGGGGTGGTGAGGGGTAAGTGTCTGCTGTGTGTTTGCATGATTTAGTTTTTCAAATGTTCTCTGTCTGTGGTGCTTGTGTCTGATAAAAAGTGTGCATGCATAGGTATGTGTATGCTTGAGATAGGAATGGAATAGGGAATGTGCATGGGGGTGGAAGGTTGTGATGGGTGGAGGGCTGCTATGAGGGAGGAGGCCACAGCCTGAAAAGAACTCTGTAGGGCAGACATGGCAGTGTGAATGCCTTCCAGGTAGTCAACCATCTGGGTCAGCTGGATGCCTTGACCCTGAATGGCATACAGAACTGCAGTCTGACCCACAGAGATGCTCCTCAGGAGGTCAATAGCCTCCTCAGTCAGGTCAGGTCAGTAGGGTTAACAGGTGCAGGGGCTGAGGTGCCTGGAGAGAAGGAAACTGATCCCCTCTTAGGGGAGTGGGGACGGTCAACTTTTGGGGGAACAACAGGGAGGGTGGCGATGGAACTGGGGATGGCAGACAAGGATGAATGTGGAACTAATCCTGTTGGGTCCACCACCACTAGGGAGGGTCCACAGGAGGATGACTCAGATGATAATGAGCTTCAGCTGCTGTCCTCCGGGGCACTCCTCACACCCTCCTGGTCACTGGGTCCCTCCATGTCTGACATCTCAGGTACAGAACCGCTGTGACCAGCTCAGTCCCCACTGACGTTGACTCCTTCTCCTCCGGTTGCCCTTGATGTATCTAAAATGGCATGTAACTAAGGTTTTTTGCAACATCATTTCCACACCTGCCATCACAAATCACCAGAAAATATTGGAGATGTCCACATATCACACAACCTCCATGGTTCACTCCATAGGCTTCAGATTTAGCATGATTTAGCATGAGCACATGCATGCATGCTACATAACATTCAAACACTTGGGTCCACTCATGTCATAACCCCAGACAGGCCCAAATGCATTGATGGAATGTCTACACTCCATCTTTATATCCATGTTAGGATTGTTGATCACCTTGCATACTTTGTCACTTGTTGTATACCACTGTAAAAAATATAAATAAATTGGATCGATCCAAGTGTGAGATTTACACAATGCTCACACAAGGCCCAGAGTAAAACAAATCAAGCATTTAACTCATAACACATCATGATGTGATGAAGATCAAGTTCAACACCAATATACCATCAATTACTGTTGTGACAGGCATCATGTCACATGCAAATGCTCATTGCACACTGATGACACTTTGGGCTCCAAATCACATCATATGTCCACTACTTGAAATGTGCAATGAAAGCTGTACAATTGTAGTTTAGCTATGTATTACATTTAGCAGACAAAGGTCCCTGAAAACATTGGGGTACAAACATTGGGAAGATAGATACTTTGAATTCACACAGCACAAGACTCCATTTAGCCAAATGAACGGGACACTGCGTTTACATCGCATGCGCTACAACGCATGCGATTACAACGCGGTCATTACATCGCAAGTCATTTCTACGACTTGCTGCAGGGGGCACGCTAAACTAAGGAACAGTTATAATTTACTATTCCAACACCTTCCCTACTGTTGCACAAGCTGGAGTTGGAATAGTAAATGATACTATTCCTAAGTCCAGCACGCCCCCTACAGCAAGTCGTAGAAACGACTTGCGATGTAATGGTTTGCGTTGTAACAACGCGGTCGTTGTAACGACCACATTGTAATCACGTGCTTTGTAGCGCATGCGATGTAACATCGCATATTCATATGAACATCCCCAATCCTGCTTGGTACAGGTGCTGATGCCAGTCATAGATTGTATATCCACAAGCCTATACACCTTTGAAGGTTTTGGGTGTCCCTGAACATCTATGACATTAAGATGTGGGATCACTAGAGTCCCAATGGGCAGGCACTTCAGACCACTCTTTGGTATTGCTTACCCAGATTGCCTTGTAAAGATCAGTGGAGACACTCACATATGATCCCCACAGTTCTACATCTCACTCCCTCACGCATATTGCCAGTCAGTAAATGAGTGTTTTGAAACACTATTGCAGATGAACCTTCATCTGGCAAATGCACACTGGCCAACATGTAGGCAGTAATGCTGATGGCACCAGTGATGTCAGCACTCTCATTTCACTGTATAACCAGTACTTACTAATGGGAACTGTTGTACAATCACTGCATGTACTGTGCACTCTAAGTCAAGACCAGTTGCCTGTGTGGCATAACTATCACCCAGAATTACTGAGAAGATGAGAAGATTACTCACTGTCTGCTCAAAAGGAGAGAATTGAATGTGCACAGGACTCTGCTGTGTTCCAGGTCCAAAAGACAATGGCTGCAGCACAGCAGCATGCAGCTACTACCACACTTACACTAACAATGACTGATTGTGTGTGTGGCACATGGGCCACAACCAATATGGTTGATGAAATGCCTGTTTGTAACACCTCAAAGTTGGCAATATGACATGTATAACTCTGGCTATGACTCACACCTTGTTGCTGCTGTTGGGCCCTCAACTGCCCATCAAGGTCTTGGTAGGCCACCGCCAGTGTGCAGGCCATCAGGTGGGTCAAGGTCTGGCATGTGCCCCTTCCACATTGGGAGGACTTCCCCAGCTGGACCTCCACGATCTTCCAGGTCAAGCACTGCAGGTCCTCCCACCTCTTTCGGTAGTGGGCACTATACCGGTTGTAGACCCCCAGGGTGTGCATCTTCTGGGTGATGGCTCTCCAAATGGCCTACTTCTGATGGGGTTGACCTGTATGGATGCAATAGATGTAGAAACAGTTTGTTACTTGTTAGTTCGTGGATTGTCGTCAGGATGAACCACATTACATTGGCATAACACAAGCCTTAATCAAAAGTCAACATATTACATGCGTCCATGTCATATGCTGAGTGCAAGTAAAGCATGGATACAAACTTTTGTGGACATCTGATGACTAACCTCAACCCTGGTCATGACCTACATGGACTGAGGCAGCCCTCTAACATAATGTAGGCCAGTGCCATCCTACATGGAATGTGATGTGAGGTTCCATGAGACACAACACACCATTTCTACCTTCTGAAGGGTAAACTACCTGTGCATGACTGTCCAGACAAATTAACTGTCAGGCCCATTGCATTAATACATATGGTCCATAAAGGCAAAAACCATAGTATAACCAAAATCCTAAGATTAAGGTCACAATGTAAGGGCTGGTATGTGTGACACTGAGAGCTACCTCTCAGGGTGCTGTGTGGACATGTGGACTACTTATTTGATATCCTAGTAAGTAATAATATGTTTGTGTTGTTTGTACTGCCATCACAGGACAAGCATTTTGCCATATATGGCACTGTAACAGGGATGACAATTAACATACCATTGTAGTGTAATGTGATAGGGAATATTCTAGCATAGCAGATGATTTACATTTTTAAATCTATTCAAAAGTAACCCACTATATACACTGTTCATGTCTCAGATGTGCAATAGGGCTGTACAGTGGAAGCAACACTATTAGAAAAGTATCAACAGACCTTTGTGAGTAAGGGGACAGTCATTAGTGACAAACACACATTGACACTGTGGATCAATGGAAAGAAGTATCAGGTCAGAGGATCATCTCAATCACCATGCCTCATATTAACCATGTAACAGCTATCAGGGTCATTAGTGTTACAGATAACTATTTCTGTGAACATTCGTGGATCAGCAGGTCTACAGGGACATTACTCTGTGCAACAGTTCTCCTGCCACAGTCAGGCCTTGCTCTCTGAAGGCTGAGGCTACTCATCCCAAATGAACTTTACATTTCCACCAATTCAATACAGAAAAGTGAAACTTCTGCCCATTTCATATGTGAACATACGGTTGTGGGGCACTCTGAAGGTGTCTGTGAGGTATAGCTACTTCCTAGACAACTGTTTTACAAAGTCTGATATGGGCTGAATGATCTGGGGTATGGTACACTTGGCTAACATCATCCCCAAATGCTTATAACAGTATACAGAAATGACTCATGGTGTGAAGCCTATACATAACAATGAACATATACCATGCTATGATTTGAGAACTAATTATAGCTACTATTAACTTGAGCCCTACATAGAGAGATGCATGTACCACAAGTAGAAATCACCCTTATCACACATTCCAATGGCGGCCTTCTCTCCACAAGGTCCAGGGCCCCATAATCCATTACATGTGTGCCCTATGTAGGGGCCACACAATGTATGTAATCAATATAATGCTTATACTATGACACACAGAGGTACATTGTAGCCTATGGGAATAGAAAGGAAGCAGTGAAATAGAGTTCAATATGTACTTGAGAAACTTACCTGTGAGCCATAGAGCTTGGCATACAGGTGTAGTACCTCGTCCACCAGGCCATCCAGCTCCTCTGGAGGGAACGGTGGGGCCCTCTCCCCTGTAGTGCATGACATGATTGCTCCCAGAGGTGGAAAACAGCAGCTAAAATGGAGGAGGTGTTGATAGCAGCAGTGTCCGGAGGCAAGTGAGATTTTTTTCCAACTGTCGCGTACATGTACGCCACGTACACGATCACCGGCATTGGCACACATAGCCATTGGGTCAAGCCTGCCACTATTCCCAGAGTTAGCCTATGGCTGTGACAGCCGTGCATGCAACCATCCACCGCACATGGTTGATTACAGCTGGTGGCATACATTCAACATGCGCTATTAGCGAGGTCAGGCATCCGCCATGTTAGCGGTCGGGAACACTGTTTTCGTGACAGGTAGGTGCATCCCTTCCACTACAAATGACGGCCAACATGTTTACATTTAAAATGCTCAATTCCCATGTCATGTTCAGTACAAAACTTCATCAGTGTAATGCATTACTAAGGACATAGGTAAAATGTGTGGGTGCACTGTACACCGCGGTTGGCGGTATTTCATATCAAAAGTAATGCTACCCTCACTATAGTGGCAATTTACCTTTTCTGAATTGATGATGAGCACAGTTCTGTTACAGACCTTTTAAGGCCACCTTGGGTATGACTGGTGGTTGTTTAAGATTTGACAATGATGTAAAATGTATAATGCTTCATGAAGCATTAATGTTCAGACAGTTGACTTTTGCCTTACTCTTCGCTTTTGTTACTCTGCACACTGTGATCAATATACATTTTTGTGTTACTCCTCACATAAGTACCCTGGGAGAGGGAGATGTCAGGCTCCAGTGTACCGCCCATCTCCAGACCTACACACCATGGAAGAGCTACATGTTATCCAGAAGTTCTGTCTGAGTCGTCAAACAACCCTGGATTTATGTCATCAGTTGGGGCCTGACCTCCTACCTCACTTCAATAATCCTACATCAATCCCACCACTTGTTAAACTCATGTCTGTTTTGCATTTTTTTGGCCACAGGCTCATTTCATTTCACTGTTGCTATTTCAGGTGGAATGCCACAACCTATATTCATATACTAGAGAAAAATGGTTCTGTCGGGGTATCACTTAATTAGAACAAATAGTAACAACTTACTTGTAACTCAATTCAATAATGAAATAAATACAGATATAACACACACCAAGGATTTTTGAATCAAAATTATATTAGAAGAAAATCAAATAATAAAGTCTGTCGCAATTTATAATTTCAATTGCAATATGTGACTGTAGTGCAATAGTGACATGTGGTGAATGGTGATAAATACAATCTACTATATACAAAAACAAATGTGCAAAAAATGGGGAGGGGGAGGGAAAAGATTTCATAAATGTCCTTGTTATTAACACATATGCTTAAATGATCCAATAACGAATGGGACTGTGATCATCAGCGTTGCGTGGACATATACAATACGCCGACGTTTCGACCCTGTATATCGCGCAAAAAGTTGAAGTGCATCTAGGCGGGTCTTCCTCAAGGCAGGAAAGGGGAGGAACGGTAACCCAAAAGTAGATTCCTGGGTGGCCTGTTAATGAATGAATTCTTAGTCAGGTATGGGTAGAAACTTAATTCCCAAGGAACTCCACCAGCCGGTTTGGAGCCTTAGAAGAAGCTATATTAGACTTCCACCCGTCGGTTGGAGTCGATTTAATGCCAGTCCGGTGTATTTCGTGATCTGGGAAACAAGCCTCCTTCTCTCCGACATTAACCGCGGCTTGATTTTGCTACTGTGAAGTTAGATTTCTATGGATTTAGTCACATCCAATATGTAATTGAATCTTTTTATTGCACCCATATTGCCTTAGTACCACCACGAGCCAGGGACCAAGTGTACGGTAACAGGAAGAACTTCCATTCTACCAATGTGCATGTTGTCTGCTTACCGGATTTGTACATCTCAAACGTCTGTGCCCGGTTCCCAGGATCTGCACATGTTCCTTCATACTGCAGAACAGCACCGAACCCCAGCTGATGTTACAACTACTACCGGGCCTGGCTTGTAGGTAAGTGTGATCTGTCCTAACTTTGTCAGGGTAATGTCAGGTAGTATGATCTGAAAGTGTGTAACTAAATGTTGCACTTCTGTCTATCTTCCATCTAGGAGACTCAGCATAACCCAACTGGCCATGGTTGTTGGCACAGCTGAGGAATCCTACAATGCCAGGGGAAGTCACTTCTATGAGACCCATGGAAGAACACGGTGGGCAGTGGACCGGGCTTTTGAGCTCTTGAAAACCAGCATCAGATGTCTGGACAAGACTGGGGGAGCCCTCCTCTACTCACCCAGGAAGGGGTGTAAGATCACTGTAGTCTGCTGAATACTCCACAACATTGCCCTGCGACAGAACATACATTACATCATGGAGGATGCAAGCTGTGAAGACCCACCGGGTGGGGACCCTGAAATGCCAAATGAAGATGATGAAAGTGGTGAAGAGGAATGAGCTGACATGTCTCAAGATCTCATCCGAAACTACTTCGTCTCAGTATAAGTATGGTATGAGATAGGATGACTTTGACTATTCTTCCAACTCTTGCAGTGATATTGTGAGGAGGATGTTATTGCTACATACTAGGAATATATGGGTATGGAAATATCTGGGGAAAGGTGTTTGTTTTAAAAGTGTAGCTTTGGTCAGCTGCAAATATTCGCTTGGACTCTTTTCTCTAGAAGTTGACAATATGAGGTCTGTCATATGTATGTTTTTTTTGCTAATCTCTGTGTTGATCTGTTTTAGATACCTTCCCCATGTCATCTTCATTTGGACATTTCAGAGTTGTGACATTAGCAGGTATATGATGCTGTTCAGATGTACAAAGTGGACAATGATTGGCACTCAGAATGTCTATCACAGAGTTTGGGCGTAAAAAGGCGGTACCAAGACAGCTTGCACAGCGAAAGGATGAAAGTTACCTGGCTTCAATTGGACTTGTTCCATGTGGCTTGTTGGTCCTTATGTAATATGAGGACCTGGATGTACTCTTTGTCACCGAGACTTGGCTTTTGGCCTCGGCCAACCCCACACTAGCACTAGCCATCCCCTTGAACTACAGAATTCTGAGGAAAGACGGCGATACTGGCAGAGGGGGTGGGACGTCTACAGTATTTAAAAAAGAACATGAATGCTCATCCTTTGAGCTTGTAGGGCTTCAGGAGGTCAAAGCACTAGGTTTCTGCCTATCCCTCACTCCTAACCAGTCGCTGGCAGGGGTTCTTGTATACCGCCCACCTGGTCTTGCCAGCAGGTGCCTGCGTTCACTGGAAAGCATGCTGGCGCCTTGGGCAATGAGATATGCCCACTTCATGGTGCTTGGAGACTTTAATATCCATTTAGACAATGCATTAGGGCAAGAAACCAATGTTCTTTTAGAAATTTGGAACCCTCTGAAGCTGAAACAATAGGTCTTCGGCCCTGCACATCAGGCCGGACACACCCTTGACCAGGTTTTCTCCAACTTGAACCTGGCAGTATTACAACCAACTCCTCTCCCTTGGACGGACCACTATCTTATTCCCTTTACATAGTTGCAGACCTGCAATAAGCCACTCACAAACGGAAATGCTGCACCCTCCTGTCGGGTCTTTCATAAGTTACAGCTGGAGGGCATTAATCCTGCCCTCATTATAAATACTCCAGTCCTGACAGGCGATGTGGATGTAGACGCCACTCGCCTTGACAGCTGGATTAGTGAGACGTGAACTCGCTAGCACCCATCAAAAAGAAATCTCAGATCACGCCCAGCCGCTCCTTGGTTTAATGCTGAGCTCAGCGCCTGCAAGAAACATTGCAAGCAGCTTCAGAGAGTATGGAGACGGAAATATCACCCTGATGATAAAGCTGTATTCAAGAGCGTATTAAAGGCATATAAGGGGAAGCTGCACCTTGCCAAAAAAAGCTTCTATGACACTAGGATTCTGGAAGGTGACAACAAAGCAAAGGAAATCTTCAAAGTCGTTGACTCTTTCCTGCGCCCCATTGTCACTTCTAGAGCCTGCACCCCCACGGCAGAGTGGTGCAATGAACTCGACTTTTTCTTCTATGAAAAAATCAAGACCATCCAAAATAGTTTCCAGAATCCAGCACCCCAATCACAGAGTCCGGTGCATAGGCCATCACCTTCCTCTCCCACATATTCTACCTTGGACGTATTCACTCCCATCTCCCCCTCTAAGTCTCTTGCAGCTTTAAAGAGCCTAAAATCCTGCTCTCCCCTTGACCCCTGCCCAATCGCGGTGCTAAATATGGTGGCACCTTCTATTAAAGCCACTGTGAACCACATATTCAATACATCCCTGGCAACAGGGGCGGTTTCTTCTGCATGGAAAAAGTCCTACTGTTGCTAAAAAAAAAACGCAGCATACCTCAAGCAAGCAGTAAACTATAGGCCCATCTCCCTTCTCCTGGAGAAGGAAGTTAACCACCAACTTTCCAGTTATCTGGAAGACAATGGAATACTCCACCCCACTCAATCTGGTTTCCACCCCCATTTTAGCTTGGAGACCGTGCTCCTCGAAGTGGTAGACCATGTTCGGAGCACTCTAGATAGGGGAGGAAGAGCCATGGTGATACTGCGTGACCTCACGGCAGCGTTTGAGTGCCTTCACAAGATAGGGATCAGACATGGCCTTAAATTGGCTATCCTCATTTCTGGACAGATGGACCCAGGAAGTCTGGCTGCCGCCTTACACTGCATAAGCCAGACCCCTGACTGTGGGCGTTCCGCAAGGCTCGGTTCTCAGTCACATTCTGTTCAATGTATATTTGCACCCCTTGCAATCCCCGCGGAGGCCATTGGTGCAAAAGTCATCTCTTACGCAGATGACACGCAGCTTTTGTTTGCATGCGAGAAAGGCAAGGACTTGGATGGGAAGTTGATCTCACGCTATCTTACCAAGGTTTTTCAGTGGATGGATTTGCACCATCTGAGATGCAACCCGGACAAAACAGAGATCATGACATTCGGAGTAGTTCCCACAACTTTGTGAAAGCCTGCTGGCTGAACAACTTGCTGCACCCAGGCCTCCCACAAAACTGCGTTAAGAATCTCAGGATCAAAATAGACAACTCCCGATCTCCTTCTTACCACAGATTCAAGCCCTAGTTGGGTAATGTTTCAGCGTGCTTCGCATGCTGAAAACAATTCTACCTCTGCTATCTGAGTCTGCAGGCAGAAAGGTAGTGCAGGCCCTGATTACGTCGAGACTTGACTATGGGAACGCTCTGTACCTCGGTCTCCCTGGCTATCTCCTTAACAGATTACAGGTGGCTCAGAACTCCGCAGCAAGACTGCTACTCAGACTCCCTCCTAGGTCCCACATGACCCCTCATCTGAGGGCCCTTCCTTGTCTCCCGATGAAAAAGAGAGTGATCTTTAAGGCCATGATCCTCATGCACAAGGCCTTGCACTGGACGGGTGCATCCTATCTCAATGAGAGAATCAGCAGATACACCCCTGCGGGCACCCTTCACTCTTCCTCGGCGTTCCTGGCAAAAGTACCCGCATTGGTCGCTCCAGAATAGGTGGGAGATCCTTTTCATATCCAGGACAATTTTTGGGGAATAGACTCTCAAAAGATCTCCGGCTTATACACAGCCTGGATATATTCAAGAGGAAATTATAAACCTGCCTTTTTAACAGCTTACCCTGCTGCCTGCCTGTCTGTTCCCCGACTGCCTAGTGCAGGGACACTCTGCCAAGTAGCTGTGTGCTCTGCAAATTAATATAACATAACATATGTGTGCTATCATGTTCTCCAATTGTGCCCAATTGATGCTCTCCTGCTAATTCCTCATTGTATATGAACTGGATGTAGCTATTGATGTGTCTCCTCATTGTAGGCCAAAATGTTGGTGGCATATCACTAACATTTGTTTGTGACATTCTACCAGATGCAAGCAACACTAGATTGGAATGACCCTGAGGTCAGAAACTGTTTGTACTGACATGTGTCTGTTTATTTGTTTATTTGATGTAGGATTCCATTTGCGAGGTAGGCAATATGGCTCCAGCTGATGATGTAGACCTAATGAATTAATGCCTATTGTTTTGGATTTTGTTAGATGTATCCCCTACTCCCATGTTGTGAAAGTCTGCAACTGAGTATGTGATCATTGACACAGAATCACTGAATCATGTCTTGTTACTATGTTTCTGACAACATGTCAGCCTATGATTTGAACAATGGAATAAAGATGTTCTCAGACCAGACACTTGTAGGTATGTGTTGTTGTGACATGGTAGTGATCCAGAATTGGACATTGTTTACATACAACATATTCCAAAAGTCCCTAGTTTTGACATCCTAGTACATTCACATTGTTATATGTGAGAATTATAACAGGAGACAATGATTTGGTGACATGTTTTTAATGAAGAACAAGAAATTAACTTAAAATTACACAGTGCACACAAAAAATGAAGTCTTCAGTCATGGTGGAGGAAACCATTATAGTAGAGTCCAAATGGTCAGGAGTCCAAAGTCCAACATACTCCTCCCGTCAGATATGTAAAAGTTTCAGGAATAGTCCACAAAGTGAATGTGTAGCACAAACAGGAGGACATTAGGGGCAATGTTTCTTCCTGGCAGATGTGGTTGTCTTGCCATCCTGGATTTTAGGATTGATGTCTCCTCTTCTTTTTGCCAGAGGGGGGATCTGGAACTGCTAAGACAGCGGCACATGCAGGCGTGTTCTCCTCTGACAGGGCCTCCCTTCCTGTGACTGCGGAAGATGTTGATGGTCTGGATGTACTTGGACCACAAGAAGGTGTAGATGCAGGGGGAAAAGCCCTACTGAGGGTGGTGATGATATCCCACAGCTACCCAACCAGCTGGATGCTGGCCACCTCGGTGTGGATGCCGGCCACCTCAGTGTTGATGCCGGCCACCTGGGTGTAGATGCCGGCCACCTCAGCGTGGATGTCAGCAACCTCCTGGTATGTGTCCCTCTGCAGCTCCTTCATTTCCCGGATTGCATCCCTGGCCCATGACACTTTGGGAGTCCTGGAAGACTCCCAGGACTTGCGTGATGGCAGGTTGGGTGACTTGGCCGCAGTGGGCTTATCCTGCAGGTCCACAGTTACCCTCCCATTATGCCTACCCCCTCGGCCCTGTGCCATTGGCACAGATTGCACCCTCTGACTGGGTCCTGGTTCCTCCATGACTTGGGTGGTGATAGCCATCTCAGAATCCAGGACTGAGGGGCACAAGACGGGACTGACTGTACTAGGTGCACAGTTTGGAAGGGCAGTGGCTGGCTGTGTGGATGCAGCTGTAGTGCGAGGTGTTGTGGGCATAGTGATCCCCACTGTTGGCATCTGTCCAGGCTTACCAGGACAGACATCCATGTCCGCCTCCTCAGGAGCGTTGTCATCACTGAGGGCTTCGTCCTGGGGTGGAGAGGAACTATGTTCAGTTTCCAACCTCTATGCAGGTGCAGTGGCGGATCGACCTGTTGAGAAATAGAGAACATTGTTAATGGTGGAAGTGAGGTATCTACATCCATGTTGTTTGTGTCAAAGTAAATGGGGACCTAGAATGGAACAAAATAGCTAGAGATTAGTATTATCACCTATTTGCGTGGGTTTGAAGTTGGTTACTAGACGTTTGTTGACATATATTAGGGATACACCATCGTTATGGTGTCACTCATGCCATCAACAGTTTCAGTTGATGGGTCCAGGACACCATCAAGCAAAGTATTCAGACGTATATATGAGTGGAGCATTGTCTGTACATTGCATAGTCCATGTTGAGTGAAGATCAGCAGTAACATGGCAGACAAGTGAGAAGGGGCAAACGTAGTCTAGCTCATTGGTTAGAGTTCTAGTTACAAGGCCTCATGGTAGTTTTAGTCACTTTAATCTCACTTTACCAACACTTGAGAAATGGCAACCTGCATGATAAGTATATATCAGTAGTTACATGACAGACAAGTTAGAAGGGGAAATAGGAGTCTAGCATCTTGGTTAGAGTTGCAGTCACAGGGCCTCATGGTAGTAGTGGTAGCTTTTCAATTATACATTACCAACACTTGACAAATAGTAAGCTGCATGACTAGTGAAGATCACTAGTAACATGGCAGACAAATGAGAAGGGGCAAAAGGATTGTAGCATCTTGGTTAGAGTTGTAGTGAGAGGGCCTCATGGTAGTAGTAGTCACTTCAGTCTCACTTTGCCAACACTTGACAAACAGTTAGTATACCATACCAGTTGGCAACATGCATTTTGGGATGGACCATACATTTGCATTTTAAAACACATCTTGGGTCCTGGTTTGATATATATATTGTAATGCACTTACACTGACAGTATTGTAACATTTGGCATGTCATTGAGTTGGATACACGTGTTCTTATATGCAGTAACACACATTACCACAGACAAACCAACATGTCTGATACTTTCAGTATTGCATGTTAGGGAAGTAGATAGAGAACACAATAGCAAAAGCAGAGTTGAGAGCAAACAGGAAATTGTGATATTGTGGCAGTTATTGAAGTGTAACTTACCAGAGTCCACTCCCCCCTCAACTCCTGTCAAGCCCTCAGAATGTAGGATGGCCAAGACCTTCTCCTCCCAGGGAAAGAGTTGTAATGGTGCACTGGGTGGGCCACCCCCAGTCCCCTGAGCCTCCAGGTGGTGGTTGTTGTACCTGGTACGCACCCTCAGCCTGAGATCATTCCACCTCTTCCTAATGTCATCTTGTGTGCCCAGGGTGGCACCAACAGCATTCACTATGTTGATGATCCTATCCCACATTTCAGTTTTCCTACTAAGAGGAGTAGGCTGAACCTGGAATCAAAAAATGTGTGGCTCTACTCTTATGATTTCGTCCTCCATGACTGTCAACTCTTGCTCAGTGAAGCATTGTTTTTTTTCCCCAGGCATGGTGAAAAAATTAAATTTGAGTGAGTATATGAATGAAAAACAAACAAGTGATAGAGGTGAAAAGGTGCAAACCAAAAATTACAGGTGGTGGAGAGTGGAGAGTCTGGGAAGATGAAAATGGGTAGCAGAGAAATTGTCTGTCCATCTTGCTGTGCTGCAGTTGTGAAGCAAAGGATGCTTTTGAGGGATGGGATGTGCTTTATAGTGGGATTTGCAGGTGGGCCCACTTCCCAAAGCACATCAGGTGTGTAGTTTTTAAATGCATCCAATGGTCACTATTATGTTTTTTTTTCACACATTGGGTAACCGCCATTTGTTAGCCACTGCTGGAAGAATGCGAGTATGACTGTGTAGTCATAATATGCTCTGCGGGTGGAACTGACAGTGTTGGAGGATGCACCACCAACATTGCAAACTGCTGAGGTTCCACTGGGAAGACCGCCATAATCGGCTTTTCAGACAGCACAACTTGTAATACGGCAGGTGGTAGATCGGCGGCGCAGCGGTGTCTTAGATGCTGCGATGGTCGGGCAGTCGGACCGCCAAACTCATAATCAGCCCCTAAGACAGCTTCACAAACTGTGAAGATGTTCTGTTCTGAAAATAAAACAAAAAAGTGGCAGGAAAAGGTGTTCGACACTGCAGCAGGAATTTTCCTTCTGTCGCACAGGGCCAGAATTGAACTGTTGGGAAGTGAGGCAATTGCATCAAATATCAGTTGTTAGAAATGGGGGTCTCTAGTTGGCAGAGGTAGGTACCTTTGTCCAAATAGGGACCCTTGCTTCTAGTCAGGATAAGGGGGATACACACTCTAGATAACCCCTGCTCACCCCCTTGGTAGCTTGGCACGAGCAGACAGACTTATCCCAAAGGCAATGTGTAAAGTATGTGTACCAACACTCACAGTAACACAGTGAAAACACCACAAAGGGACACCACACCAGTTTAGAAAAATAAAATATCTTTATCTGAACTAAACAAGACCAAAACGACAAAAATCCAACATACAGATATTCAGAGAAATGACTTTCAAAAGGATATTGCAAAAATAAGCTTGTAGGAATCAAATAGCACCAACTGGGGCTATTGCGACATCGTGATAGCAAGAAATCCAAAGTACGGTGCTGACCGCGAGGATCGCGGCGTCGGGCGCGGAGTCACACAGATCCCCAAACAAACAGTACCTTGGAAACGAAGTTGGTGATGATGCACGGCGTCGATGGCCGATGTCAGCTCTGTGGACGATGCGACGTCGGCAAGTTCGTAGAGTCGCCCTCGGTGGTTATCGACGCCTCGATAACAGGATGCAGGCGCTGGCGATCACGGAGTCGATGCGAGCAGTGGCGTCGGGCACGGCTGATCACTGCCAGCGTCAGCGGGCATCGTAGGGTGTCGGAGCTGCGGAGCAGGCCGGGCAATGCATCGTTCACTTCACCAGTGGCTCCCTGGGCCTCGGTGCAGATTGCGGCGTCACAGCAGCGTCATTGATGGCATCGGAAACAGATTTTCTTGCTTCTCTTGGGTTTCTTCCAGCTCCCAACAGCAGAGACAACCTCCAGAGGTCCAAAACTGGCACAGGCATCTCAAGGCAGGTCAGATCTCACAACAGCAGAGTTCAGGGGAGCTGGGGATGAAGTCTTTGTGTCCCTGAGACTTCTGAACAGGAGGCCAGCTCACTTCAGGCATTTGGAGATCTTCTTCAAGCAGGGGACACAGCACACAGCAAAGTCCTTCTCCTTTCCTTGGCAGAAACAGCAATTGCAGGCCAACCCCAGACACACAGCAAGGGCAGTACTTCTCCTCAGTTTCTCCAGCTCTTTTCCTTGGCAAAGGTTCCTCTTGAATTCCAGGAATGATCTAAAGTTCAGGGGTTTTAGGTCTAATACTTATACCCCAAAATGTCTTTGTTCTCTTTGTGCAAGGGGCTCTGAGCCCAGTTCAAACCAGTTCTGGGGGCACTCTGCCAGTGCACTACAACTTATTTTGTTAGTGTGGGCCTTGGTCCCAGACACACCACAGGGGGGCGGAGCCAGCATTGTGGAAGGCAGGCACAGCCCTATTCAGGTACAGGTGCTACTCCTCCCACCACTACAAATGCAGTTCAGGCCTACTCAGCCTAGTGCTGACTCATCCAGACTCCTGGAGCCACTGCAACTCCCCAGCTCCTGTCACTCCAAAGCCAGACAGTCAATCCACAAACAGGCAGAGGCACACAGGAAGGTTGAACAAGAAAATAGCCACTTTCTAAAAGTGGCATTTTCAAATACACAATTTAAAAACCATCTTTACTAAAAGATGTGTTATTTAATTCTGAGTTCAGGGGTACCAACTCCATTTTTCTAACTTATCCCTATGGGAAGATATGCTTGTAAAATGTTACAAAGCATTCCCCATTCTGTCCTATGGGCAAGATAGCCTTTCAATAGTGAAAAATGAAATTGGCAGTATTTCACTATCAGGACATGTTACACACACCAGTACATGTCCTACCTTTCACATACACTGCACCCTGCCCAGGAGAGTACCTTGGGCCCACCATAGGGGTGTCCTATGTGTAAGAAAAGGGAAGGGTAAGGCCTGGCAAGTGGGTGCACTGGCCAGGTCGACATGGCAGTTAACAAACTGCACGCAGGCACTGCGGTGGCAGGCCTGAGACATCTTTTCAGGGCTACTCATGTGGGTGGCACAATCAGTGCTGCAAGCCCACTAGTAGCATTTGATTTACCAGCCCTGGCACACTCAGTGCTCTTTTACTAGGGACCTACTGGTAAAACAAATATGCCAATCATGGATAACCAATCACAATAACAATTTATACAGAGAGCATATGCACTTTAGCACTGATCAGCAGTGGTAAAGTGCCCAGAGTCCTAAAGCCAAGAAACACAGGTCAGGAAAAAAATAGGAGGAGTAAGCAAAAAGTTTGGGGATAACCCTGCAAAAAGGGCCATTTCCAACATCAGTGGATTAGGAAGGGTTGGAATGGGGCCTCGAGGTAGAGTGGATTGTCAAATTTCAGAATGATTGTTGCTCCTCAGGTGGTACAATCTTTAACAAAATACCAAGGACTGAGCCACACATAAACAAAGATGGATAGAGAGAAAAAGATAGTGAGTGGGATTGAGGGAAGATACATTTCTTAAAATGTAGTCCAATAAGCAATGTTGCTCTGGAGAGAATTTAGCAGATTTCCAATGGTTGAAGGAGAGGCTAACATCCATTTTTTTTTTATATTCCTTGTAATCAATGGTTCATTGTTAAATACTATCAAAGGCGGATGGTGAAACAATTCATACTTAAATGACACCCCCTGATGATCTTAAATGGCAGGTTATAGAAGAAGTCAAAGTTCCAAGAAGAGGGTGCAGTATTAACAACCCATTGGAATTCTCGGAATCTCACTGGACTTTTAAATTTGACACAGGTAGACCTCAACATAGTATTTGAATGGCAGTCATTTGCAACTATAAGTATCTGGCTACAACCCTTCCATTAATGCTTACTTGGAATGGCATATTAGGGATTTTTGTTTAACATTACTGATAATCATTCACATTTATGCTCTATCAGGACATTGCTTGTTGTGCATTTATATTCATGTACGATTTGTGGCATCCTAATCTCAATACTATAGTTTCCCATTGCATAGAGTAGTGCTTCCAAAATGTTTTAGAACCACAACCCAATTTTTAGAATGGAAAATTTACACAACCCACCTACCTTTAATGGTCATAAGCAGTTGCGGCCTGCATGACTTGCGGGTGGGGGGTGGGGGTATCGCACGGGGAGGGGGTCGCAAGGGGGGTTTAATTTTAATTATTAAAAAAAATAACTTACCTTAGCCGGCCCGATCCGTTCCCACGTCGTCTCTGCTCCTCGCAGGAAGCAGGCAGCCTTCCTCCCCTCCCCTAAGCCAATCACAATGCTGCAATGGCAGCATTGTGATTGGTAGGGATGGCGCCCAGCCAGGCGCCTATGGGGAGGCCATTTTCTCTATGTAGGCTGCATGCAGCCTACATGGAGAAAATGGCAGAGTGCGCATGACTGGTTTAGTCGGCCCCCATAGGGCCGACCAAACAGTCAGGGCCCGCAACATTGAGCTAGCCACTCCTCCCATGACCTGTTGCAGGACCGCCCACCTGCCCGCCCCCAACCAAACCCTTCTGCTTTCTCGCAGAGCAAGAAGTAGTAACATAAAATGGTATTTATACCATTTTATGTTACTGCTTCTCGCACTGTGGGAATGCAGTGGGGCGATGCTCCTCCGCCCACAAAGAGGAGCCACCCCTGGACATAAGGCTGGGAAATTTTTAAATGTTTTTAAAGCATAGTGTAGTACTGCTTTGTCATTTGCAAACAGCACATTTTCCACAGAAGTGGACACTAAATCTGTGCAGACATACAGTTTTACTGATAAAACTATATAGTAAACTAATTGTAATGTGTGGAAATTGGGTTATTGTGAATATTTATCCTTTGTGCATCACCAAGTAACGTTTCTTAATTTATTTTGATCTTATTTAAACCTCTTTTTCAAGCACACTTCAGAATGTAAAAAACTGGGCTTCATTTTTGCTTTTCTAACTGCTGAATGCACACAGTTCATTACATTTTGTTGTGAGTTGCAGCAATTTTTCAGAACACATAACTTGACATTTGACCACTGTCTTTGAAGCACCAGCAAGATAAACACCAAAATTAAAGGCATATTTATTTATTGCTTGGACTTTTCCGAACCACCAAATACCAGCTTGCAACCCACAATTTTGGAAATGCAGGCTTAAAGTTGAATTTTGATTACATTTGGCAGGATTGGTGTGCAGATGATCCTTTTTGTGGTTGTGACTAAAAAGGGCACACATTTTTAGACTTATTAGTATTTTTAAATTAGTGGTATCTGTTGGTGAGGTAGTAATGCTGTACATAGCGATGACAAGGCAGCCATGTTGTTTTAATAGCACTTTGCCTGTGTTATAGCTTAGGCAGGGCTACTGAAATTATGTGATTGTGCTGCGTATTCCACATATTTATAGATTTGCTGTATTTCCCACATTATCCATCATCTGCTGCATAATCTGCAGAATTTAGCCAAATAAATTGGTTTTAGTGCAAACGGTTAAAAAGTTATTAAAAGCACAGTGACACATGTTGCCGCACAGTGGAAGGTACTTTACAAGGGCTGACTAGTCACCTTTTTGTTGCTTTTTGCTATATTGGGATGTTAAGCTGGCATAATTAGGTGCAACCAATGTCTAGACAGTGTTAACAAGTTTAAAAATGTAAAAATAAGGAGTTAATCCTATTACAAAATGTGCTGCATTAAGCTGCATAATGTGCCTTTTCTTGCTGCATAATTTTCTCAACCCTGCCACATAATTTGGCCCTGCCCTGCCACATAATTCCAGTGGCCCTGAGTTTTGGGCATTAAATACTGGCATGTATTAGGTTTCATTTGTCTTCCCTACCTATTACCACTCACTTTAAGTGGCAATAGGAATAGGTAGGGAAACATACATGTCTATATATTTAAAAAAATATTACAATGTACTAAGGTACTACCTAGGTACTACATAGGTACTAATGCAGTACCTTAAATAAATAGCAAAAAAATTTTTAACAAACTGAATAAACACTGTAAAACACTAGATTTCACAAATATAGGCTACTACAGTTTATTTACAATTTCTTACATTTTTTTATTATGTTAATAACGGGATGTGCATTATCGCTGTAATATCTACAAATGTCGGTATTATTTAAAACAATTGCAACAAAAGGTAAATTTAGTAAAAATACATGGTACATGCTAGCTACTACCACGGTACTGCATGAACTGTTTAAATAAAAATGAAGAAATGTATCTAAAAAATCCCCAATACCTATTTCCACTTTCACAAAATGGTAATAGGTTGGGAGCAACAATAAAACCTACTACTTAACTATGTTTAAGGCACTAAGCCATAACAAGCCAAAAATCTACTAAAAGGATTATGCCTGCCTTTTACATTTGTAAAGGGAGCCATTATCCAATTCTACATGGCCTTTTTACCACTATGTACCACAGTATACCTTTAAATTACCGTGGTATACCATGGCTCAATAGAACACATTGGGACAAATTTGGAATTCTATTGTGTTAGCCTTACTTTACGCATAGTATCTCAAGGGCAATTTCATACTTGCATTGCACATGCCAAATTACAGAAAGCCACCATGCATTGCCCTGCTTTACTAGGTACAAATTACTATAAGTCTTGCACCTTCATGCACAGTGTTCTCCCCTCAACCACCATACTACATAAATATAGCTCAAGACTCTACCTTGCACTGTGTTCTGAAAAATGTTCTCAATTGAGACGTCATAAGTGTTGTTATGACAGCTATAATTGGACACAGTATAGGTGATGTGCTATGCAAGGGTATAACCAGTGCAATGAGAAGGTGCGAGTTATAGTTTTTGTAGGTACACTATATGGTACCCAGTATTCTCTGCCTGCACTCTTGTCGTTTCCCTTGTGCCCGTGCCCGAGTAGCCACTACCACCACCGAAGGATCAGCTTGGGGGAGCGAAACCACAACCCCCAAGCTGCAACGCGAGGCGCCCAGGAGGCGCGTCACCAGCTTGTCACCGTCAGCGCCGGAGGCGCTTTAAATCCCGGGCAGGGCTCCCGCAGCGCGGGACGCGCGCGGGTGTGCCCGGGCCGCGCCCGGGCCAAGGGCGGGCCCGTCTGCGCCCGTCCACGGCAGGGCAGGGCCAGCCTCCGTGCCTGTGCGATCGAACACGACGGTAAGGAGCCTTCTGTTTGTTTGACCACTGCTACCACCATCAAATCATGGGCAAAAGGAAATTACCTACGTTAGGAGGAAAATTACCCCCTAAAACTGCCCCGATAACAAATTACTTAAAAAGTGCAGTGGGCATCATTGACAGCGAAATCGTACAAGTTGAGGAACAACTGGTGGCTACCAAAACTGCACTTAATGCCGCAATAAGGGACAATGTATTAGAGGGCGAGGTTGTACCACGAACATGTGTGCATGAGAAGGGTGAAAAGGTCAAGGAGAAAGGACGTAGTAGGAGTATTGATCCTGATTCTGAACACTCTTATGGACAATCAAATGGACAACTCAACCCCTGTGTGTTTACCTCGCCATTAGAGATTTCATTGTTGACTAACGTTACATCACCAATATCCCCTCCGGCCAAAAAGAAAACGAATCAATCGGCAATTGTCACTATCTCTCTGATGGAAGAGCAGGCTGAGGGGCAGGCAAATAAGCCTACTCCCACCCCTACGATAAAACCTAAATCTAAGAATAAAATGGGGGTCATCAAATCTGCTTTTAAAAGGGATGATTGTAAAAAGGATAGCCAGGTGGAACGTGATCATGAAAAGTTGTTTAAAAAACTCCACGGTAAATTAGATAACATCGAAAGACGTCTCATGACTGAAATTAAATCGCTACAGAAAGACGTGGCTTTTTTAACAGATCTGGTTCTTAATAATCAATCGCCAAATACTAAAAATAAAACATCAGGTCCCACGGAATTAGATCGAAATTTACCCATTAGAGACATAGAGGAAAGGGACTGTATAACCACAATAGACAAGGCTGTACATAGAGAGTTACACAAGACAAATATGCCAAATTCGAACAAAGTAACTATAGCCCGACCGGTCTTAGGTCAGAGATCGGATAAAGAAGTTAAATCCCATGATAACCCTCATTCTGCAAGGGAACTTAATACTCCGCCCCTATCTAGTAGAGCACTACCTGGTGAGGATGACCTTAATCATAAAGTATTGCTTAATCTTCCGCCCCAGGCTACACCATATGTTATTGTTTTAAAAAATGTTCCAAAGCTAAATACAAACCAGAGAGAAACGTGCGATATTTTAAAAAATCAAGTAGTTCACTGGTTTGCCATAAATAGTGTAGTCGGGGCGCATATCCTCTATCAAGATATAATCATGCTAAGGAGAGTTGATTGGGTGGGCGACTCTAGAAAATCATGCGATGGAGAGTGTGTAGTGGTTAACTTCCGAAACCGTAAGTTGGTGGGCAATTTGTTAAATCATTTTGCGGATAATTACAATGGATTTTGTCTAGCTACAAATGATCGTATTATGGCAGTCCCACTTGGTTTCTTTTACAAACCTATTCCAAATAAACACTCTATAAAACAGAGATATCAACCGATGTTAAATTTCCCTCTGTATAACAGATTCTCTCCACTCCGCAGATGTAGCGAAGTAGACTGACTTAGATGGATAAGGGGTGACCATTGGAGACTGAACTTGGGTGATAATGCTAATTCTTGGTCTCCCGAAATGTATATAACTACACAACCAGAGGGGATGGGTGAAGTGGATTATATGCCTGTCAGCGAAGACATCCCTAATGTAATAAATCTGACCATTAATAACGAACAAGAAAATCAAGTGGCCTCGGGTTCACAAGAGGATATGGTTAAATTACATACCCATGTTATTAGACATCCACTAAAGGGTGAACGGGAGAGCAATGGGCTTTTGTTACCTATCGGCGAAACATTTAAATTTATGACCTGGAATATAGCGGGCGTTAAAAGTAAACTTAAGGACGAGGATTTGTTAAAAATGTTAGATGGATATACGATCATCTTAATCCAAGAGACATGGTGTACTGAGCCTTTCTTTATAGATGGCTTTCAAACGTTCAGCACCAATGCTAGGCCGTCAAGTATGGGAAGAGCAAAAGGTGGCCTCGCTATTCTGATTGCGGTCACCTCACCTCTAACCTTAAGTAAAACCCTTGATTCGTCCCAATATTACCAATTTTTGGAACTTCGCTCGCTAGAAAGTCAGGCATTTGTCATAATAAATTTTTATAATAATATTTTCGACAAAACAAAGTGTAAAGTAATGACATCGTTGGAAAATGACCTGGATACATTTTTGAAGGGTGTCAAAGGGGATTATAATCTTATTTGGGCGGGCGATTTTAACTGTGTTAAGTGTGCTCATGAAGTGGGTGAACCCTGCGGGTATTATGATGTTTTAGGGGACAGGATTCCACACTTCGTACACGATGGGTATGGTGAGACAATTAACTATATGATGCACAAGTATGATCTATCTGTCTTAGAACCAACAGGCTCCGATGGAAAATATTCGGTACCCTCGTTTGTAGGAAGCAGGTCGTCCTCTAACATAGATCATTTTATTGTATCCTTTAACTGCTGTAACCAGGTAATTTCTTCTTATATTGAAAACAGCCTCTTTAGTGACCATAATCCATTAACTGTCACAATCAGATTAGATTTTTCCTCCAGAACAAGAGGCAAACAACTGGATGAAGAAATTACTACTCATGGCAATAATGGAGTCTCTATTAAATGGACAGGAGTGAATCCAGTAACTTTTATGGAACAGTTTATAGGGAAATCACAAGGTGATATTGACATTTGTCTCGAAGCCTCTTCCACTGTCCCGGTAATTGTAAATGCCTTCTGTAACATCACCACCTCTATTGCCAGGGATCTTACAACTAAAAGGAAAAAGCAAACGTGCAATATTAACCCTAGATGGTTTAACCACCTATACTCAAAATTAAATAGAGACCTGAAACTGGCGCTAAAACAAAAACCAAGAGATAATACTAGGATTCGCACAGTGAGGAAAGATTATCATCATGCCCTAAAAGAAAGGAAAATAGAGATACGTGAGGGGCCGTGGGAAAAATTAACCCAAGCAGCAGCTACGAATGATCAAGTGCTATTCTGGAAAATTGTAAATCATCCTTTTTTCAATGAGAATAGTGTAGCAAAAATTGATACTGTTATTGCCCTGGAAGCTTGGGTATCCCACTTTGAGCATATCTTTAATCCAGGCGCTATAAAAGGTATTAACGCCATTGTGGATAAATTTATAACCATAGAACCGGTTGGAATGGCTCCAATAACTCCAGATGAGATTAAAACCGCACTGGAAAAAAGTGCAATTGGGAAAGCGTCTGGCGCAGATGGTGTGCCAATCGACGTATTTAAGTTTAACATGGCTCTCTGGATACCCATCTTATTGAACGTCTTTAATGCAACATTGAAAGGTGCTTTACCTGCAACCTGGGTAGAGAGCATTATCGTACCCATTTTTAAAAAAGGGGACAGGGCATTGGCTAATTGCTACCGTCCAATATCTCTTCTTGATTCCTCCTTTAAAGTGATGGGCCGTATTTTGTTAGAAAGGCTTGAAAACGGGGCAATCGAAGGTAACATCTTATCGGATGCCCAGTACGGATTCAGAAGAGGTATTGGAACGGTAGAACAATGCCTGAATTTAGATTTACTAATAGGGAAATATACCCTAGTAAAGGAAGGGGCGTTACATTTATGCTTTGTAGACCTAACTAGTGCCTTTGACCTAGTTAACCATCAAACACTATGGCAAACACTAAAGGGGCAAGGCGCACCCTTAGAAATTATTAACTACCTGTCCCAGATTTACAATTTTTTAACTTCTAGGGTAGGTTTTGGAAAAAGAGGAGAATGCACATCAGCCTTTAGAGTTACACGTGGCATAAGACAGGGCTGCGTATTAGCGCCCTTTTTATTCTCTCTTTATATTAATAGTGTAGACTCTTTCCTACAATCACTACCAGTAGATGCCCCAAAAGTTGGTACGCGCCCTACGCCAGTCCTCTTATATGCGGACAACGCTGTCCTAATTTCTAGGACAGCAAATGGGCTGCAACAATTAATCGAAACTTTTGTGTCATTTATGACCGACAAAAGTTTACAGCTAAATTTAAAAAAACATTTGTGATGACATGTGGGAAAAATAGACCTAAGATCAGACAACATCATGCTGGTGGGGTTGTTATAAATAGAGTCTCCACCTTCTCATATTTAGGAATGCTTTTTAGCAAAACTGGCCGATGGAATATGCACATTGAACTGAACAGCATGAAATTTCTAAGAGTGACGGAAAGTATTTTTAGATTTGCCACAAAACTAGGAAATAAGCCCATACGAGAGATTTTAGCCCTGTATCAGAGCAAGTGTATCACTGGGGTTTGCTATGGGGCTGCGATTTGGGGGAGAGCACCTATTGCTACTTTACAAATACAAGAAAATAAATTCCTTAAAAGATTATTAGCGGTACCTCAAGCTACAGCAAATTGCATAGTACATAAGGAACTAATGGCCCCACACCTAACCGACACGATAAATTTAGCCGGCTTGCTCCTGTGGCAAGGGATATGGTCCAAGGATGAAACTAAATTCTCGAAAGAAATAATAATGGATTGTCTGACACTTGATTTTAACAGGAAAGTTCCATGACTGGAGCATATCTCCAAATTATTAACCTATTGTAAAATTGACTTTGATAAAAAGAATCCTTCGACCATTCAAGAGATTAGCAAAAGGGACCTGAGGGCCAGATATTCCAAACTTGTGGAAAATGATAGAGATAGAGTTGCTAACTTAAAAGAAAGTGTTGTCTCCTACCATGAACGGGTGGCCCTGGTTGGCTTACCCTTATACCTTGTATTGGTGAGAAATATCCAGCATAGATTTTACCTAACAAGGTTGAGGATGGATACATTACATCTTTTAGTAGCCTTCCCAAAAATGGAAAAATGGAACCACAAATTACCTAACTGCCCATGTGATGGAAGATCTGCACAATCAACTATGCACTTTATCCTATTTTGTAATTTTTATATAGATATACGGAAATTGTTTTTAAAGTCTCTATTTTTATCTAATAGACTTTTTAATTACAAACATGCTTTCAGCCTTATTTGTAATCTGGAAAATGCGAAACTCATTAATTCCGTTATCAGATATGTACAATGTGCAATTAAAAAAAGAAAAGACTATACTTATCTGGAAGCCTTATCATATGAGAATGTGGATGATATAACTTAGTTGTGTAAATATAAACTTTTATAACTGAAAGATCAACATATAGAGAGAATTGCAAGCCACCAAATATTATATATATTCCATTTTATAAACAAGTATTTGCACTTTATGACAGAAAATTATTAATGAAATATTGTTTTATTATTTTTATATTGTATGAACTGTGATTTTTTAATTGATATTGATGTCGTATGAACTTTGTGCTTTTATGGTGAATTTTGTATGCACCGAATAAAGCTGAATTGAATTGAACACATTTTTATATGTTTGGTTAATTAAAGCCCTTACAAAATTAAAAAGGAGCCAATGTAGAAAAAGCAATTGGTCTGCAAGGTTTCATGGAGATTCGACAAACGGTGGCAAAGTTAATACCAGTCACAAATCAGAGGCATTCCTACCTCTGGGAAATGGTAACTATGACTACAGAGCGGCTACCACAGTCGCCACTTGGTAGTTAAGGTTAGGTAAGCGTTTCCATAGGAAATGCCTTTTATGTTTTGCTTATAACTGTGGCACTGTTTGATGAATCTCCATGAAACTTTCCATTAAAAGTGTTCTTTTTTGCCTAGTTTGTACATGGAGAGTATCGGGGTGATCTGTCAAGTGGGGGCCGGGAGAAAAATGGGTCCCAAAACACATAATCTCCATGCATTTTGCATAGACTTTTGTCAGGAGTGTTTTTGCAAAAACTGCTCAACAGGATTACAACACATTTGGCAGGAAGCTAGATCTTGGCTCACAGATTGTGCTTTTTGTGATTTGGTGGAAATCAGTTCAGTAGTTTTTGAGAAATTGAGCTCCAAAAATATGTGTATACCTGGATGTTTTGGTTCGAGGGACTCTTGTGAGAGTCAGCCGCGGTCCGTGCAGGTAACAGCGGTGGGGCCGGGTAGGGGGGATACTTTGAGTGATCATGACGAAGGAAAATAAAGAAATAATTACATTTCCCTCAGCATCGTCCGTCTGAATCTCCCACCCCCGGCCCCACCGCCCCACCGCTGTTACCTGCATGGACCGCGTCTGGTGAGAGTCCTTTAAACTCCATTTTAAAAAATAGAGCATTCCGGTTGGCTCAAGGAGATTTTTTTCCCTTTGGCCACTATGCTCCCAGCGGGAATGAGCACTCTGATGGCCTGCCAGCAACATGAGAAAAATTATGCTGCTAGCCATTACAGGACTCAGGGACTTAGTCCCTTGTCCTGAAGTTTTTTAAATAAATTACATAAGGTGGCAGGGTAGGGATATTCTGTCCTCAGGCCCTGTGTGGGGGACTTAGAGGGACCCACCCAAGGCCAAAATACAAACTACAAACTAATTTGCCAATTTTTGCTGCAATCCTGTAGAAAGTCCAGCAGGATCGAGAAGAAAAAAATACAAACTGGCAGGTGAAGTTTTTTACATATATATGGGGATGGGGCATGAGTAGAGCCCCGTCCCTTATCCCATTTTGGGACCCATAGACCCTATCCCCATGGGGCCTGGTATGTTGTTGAAGGGGAGGGAGGAGTGTGACCCACCTCCCTGGCCATTTTTGGCCCCAGCGACCTCATCCTCCAGGGTCCAATGTATTTATTAAGGGGAGAGTGCATGCAGCCCCCTCCTTGAGCCTAAGGAGGCCCTGGGGATCCCAGTGTCCAAGGCCCAATTCAAACTGGAAGGGAGGAGGCAGCGGGGTCCCCTCCCTGAGCATTAAAAAGTGCCTGGGGACCCCATCCCCAGGACCCTTACTTTGATTAAACGGGAGAGGGGCTGCACACCTCCTTCCATGCACCCTTAATGGCCCCAGGGACCCCATCTCTTGAGGCCAGGTATATTATTGAAGGGGAGGGGGGATTTTTTTACACCCCTTTCTGAGTCATTTTTGGCCCCAGTGCCCTCATCCTCCAGGGTCCAAAGTATTTATTAAGGGGAGAAGGCATGTGGCCCCCCTCTCTGAGCGTAAGGAAACCCTGGGCCCTCATCCACCAGGGCCGAATTCAAATTGAAAGGGGAGGAGGTAGAGGGGTCCCCCTCCCTGAGTGTTAAAAAGTCCCTGGGAACCCCATCCCTAAGGACCCTTACTTTAATTGAACAGGAGAGGGGCCACACGCCCCCCTCCCTGAGTCTTTAATGGCCCCAGGGACCCCATCCCCTGGGACCAGCTCACTGAGTCACAGGGATACCACTTCCTGGGACAAAGTAGTTTCCCTGCCGCTCTAGCATGGGGAGGGAAACATGCGTTTGAGACCTCGGCCCTTCCACCCATTTTAAATGCATTAGGCCCCGGGGATGGGGTCTTTGGTACCTATTAAGGCTCATGTAGGGGAGCTGAATGGCTGCCTCACCTTGGATTTTAGTGTTGGGGGATTGAACTCCCAGGGTCCACAATGCTCAGGGAGGGGTGTGCTTTGCCCCTCCCCTATTTGTATTTGGCCCCGGGGGATAGGGTCCCCAGGGCCTTTGATACATATATTTTGACCAGAGCTGATGGGGTCTCCTGGGCTCGAAGGCCAACCCTATGCTGCGCTCACCGAAGCCTGTGTGTGGCATTGGGTTGGCAGCCTACTGGGGTTTAGCCACAGGCCCTGGCAGCAGCCCACAGTGCACAGCCTTTGACTGCCTGCAGAGAGTTGAACACTGCCAACCTCACGGCACGTACGACCAAAGTTCCTGTTGTCAACTACCTGCCGTGCATGGCCGTAGGCTGTGTGCAGCATGTGGTTCATTGCCTGAGGGAATTGGCTGCAGGGCCAGGCTGCAGGCTGCTAACAACAACTGGTGAATTGTTGTGGCTTTTGAGTTCAAAAAGATAATGTTGTCGTTGAGATATTTACCTAACTATAACGTCACTTTAACCTTTGGGTATTTTTTGGGTGAAAAAAAAATACACACATATATATCTATATATATATATTTCCACAAAGCCTCTGCACAAATCCCTGTCATCCGCACTGCTTTACCAGGACAAACAGAAGAACGGCACATAGAAGTCCTTTAACGAGGTGCTTTATTAGGCTTCAAAAGCTGCCATGCGTCACGGAGCAAATAATCTGCAAAGTGCAAGGTGCATGAACATCCATAGACAGACCTACGCGTTTCGGCCGTAGCCTTCTACTGGGTCATAATGGAGTATAGTGCATAGAGTGTAAATTTAAAGGGGAATCACTCCCCTTTCCCACCACCAATTAAAAACTTTAATTGCGTTTTAAAGGGGAAACAGCCAAGATTTGTTACATTTTGATCACAAGAAAGTATATCATTGCAGCAAGTTGTACAAATATACAATGAATCAAGACTAATCTTTGTGAACTACACAGAGTCTCAGAAACATGATTCAACGGAGTCAAAGTTTACAGAGTTCTGAAGCAGACGGGTTTGCAGAGCAAAAACGAGAGCCATAAATGCACAATAATTCACAATAATTCCAGACCAGTTCATGTGAAGTACACAGAGTCTTAATGCTTGGTCTGGTTTCAACAGTTAGTATTAACAATTGGCCATATTACCAATACAGTTGAGACCACCATTTGCAAAGACGGGAGATTCTAATATGATAACAACATATCAATTGCATGGTAGATCAAACAATTTCTCTAAGATCCTCCATCACTGTTGCAACATATCTCTAAATATAAAGTGCAAAGTGCTTTTAACAATATATATACCATATTACACAACAAATTGCTAAGATCAAAATAAATTGTAAAGTGCAAATGCAAAGTACACAGTATTCTCCCTGTAAACTGCCAGAGATACAGCATACCAAAGTATATACTACAGTACTGATTTCAAGAATATAAAGTGACAAGTGCTTATATAGACAGGAATAAATAAAGTACTGAAAAATACCGCAGTTTGCAATGTGCGAAATATTATCATTATGAAAAAGCCTCCCATATTGCACAAGTATCCAACAATGAAAATTCCATAATTCCACCAGGATATGTAAATGTAAAGTGCAACGTGTGGATTTCTGTAAAGTACAGAGACCAACAGGTAATGATCCTGTTCCCTCATCCTCTCCAAAGATTGTACATATGTTGTTCAAGTGCCAAATGAAATTATTATACCATATTTGGAAAAGTGGCTCGTGCTCATATAAAAACACAGAAAAAACAGTTAATTTTGATAACACGAAATTGATTACATATCACACTCATAGAGACATGACATTCAGGATCAGAAAAGTGCTTTCATATGATTCGAACATCCCGCTGCCTTAATATCATGAAAGTTGAAATGCTCGCAGGAATTCTCCGTATGGAATGCTCCATTTTAGAGCTTTTGGGTGTGCACTATTAGCTGATAAAATACTATTGCATGCTATGGTTTTGTGGAAAAGGGTGGTACACATTCTTTCCTCTTTAATATAGATCCGTATATCGAGATAGTCAATGGAACTCTTGCTATATGTATGGGTAAATCATAGATTCAGGGAGTTGTTATTCAATGACAATAGAAAATCTTTAAGATCACTTTCTTCCCCTTCCCATATAAAGAAGAGATCTTCGATATAACGGACCCATAGCACCACCTTCTCCAAGTAAATGCTGTTATTTTCTGACCACAGGCATTCTGCCTCCCAAAAGCCCATTGTTAAATTCACGTACGTAGGAGCCAATGAAGTGCCCATGACAGTTCCTTGTTTTTGCCTATAAAATTTGCCATCAAAGATAGAAATATTGTTTGTTAGGACCTCATCTCAAGGAGCATTCTTGTGTGACTGAGTAGGCTCAGGGACTGTGATCTCATAAAGTATTTGCATGCCATCAGGCCATCCTCATGAATTATTGAGGTATAAAGAGAGATCACGTCCACTGTGGCCATGATGTATCCAGGTTTCCAAGGGGTGTTTTTGATACGTTTCAAAAAGTCCATGGAATCTCGTATGTAAGATGGTAGATCTATTACATAAGGAAATAGGAAAATATCTACAAATCTGAAGTGTTTTCCAAAAGGGAACCACAGGAGCTAACAATGGGGCGACCTGGAGGGTTCTCTAAGTTCTTGTATACTTTGGGCAGTACATACAGGGTTGGGATGATGGGATGTTTCACTTTAAGATATTGCAATTCGTCCTCATCGATTAGATATTCATCATGCCATAGTTGTAATTTTGTGTGGAAAGATGACATGATCTGGTTGATGGAGTTGCTTTTTAGTCTTTCATAGTTGGTAAAATCACCCAAATGTCTTCTGACTTCTTGATGATATTTGGTACAGTCCATCACCACGATGTTCCCGCCCTTGTCTGATTGTTTGATTATGATGTTCATATCTCCACGCAAGTCTGTGAGTGCCCACCAATCCTCACTTTTCATGTTAGAATGCCTGTGGTTTCTATTTTTCTTTTCTTTGATATAGATAGCCCTCAGGTCTTCTGCCACAAGTTCCTGAAAGATATCCATTTTGTTGCCCGGAGGTAGTTGTGGGCAAAATTTAGATTTACTTCTGCATTTACTGCTTACAGACTTATCCGTTTTTATGCCCATTGTTGCACAATAGTCCAGATTCGTTGCCCCATCATATATAGCTTCCTGTGTTTCTTCTTCATTCATCAGATTGTGTAAGACCCTCAAAGATTCAATGTCTTTTCCCGTGAGGTTGGATAGGGGTTGTATGGGTTCAGATCTAGGTTTAGTGGTGGACTTGTTGGCAAAAAACTTTTTAAATTTGAGTTTCCTGCAGAATTTGTATAGGTCCACCCTGGCAGAGGCTAAATCCATGCCTGAGTCAGGACAAAATGTTAGTCCTTTATTAAGCAAATTGATGTGTTTCTCATTTCAGATCTTACTGGATAAGTTAATTACCAGATTGTCTTCATTTATGTTCATGGGGTCAATGCATTTTATTTTTTCACTTTCTTTCCTCTACCTTTGCCTCTTCCTGCTGCACCTGGTTCTTTTTGTTCTTCTGTCCCGGGGGGGGGATCCCTTCTCTCCCCCTTCCCCGTGTCGTCATGCGCAGCAGTTGCATTTCCCCTGAGAAATCCATCCTCGGTCAGCCACCCTGGGCGCCTTCGTCCCCCGAGCTAACTTATGAACTTTCTGCACTTGAGAGTCTTAGTTGTTCATGTTCTTGAATCTGTTCCATAGTTTGTTCCTTGAAGTTGGAGTCATATCTGCGGGCAAAGGTGTAAACCCTTCCAGTGGCATAGTCAATTCTATCTCTGTCAAATGTTTCCATCTTTTTCAGCTGTATCTCTTTCTCATGTTTTTCCAACCTGTTCTCCAACTCTTCCAATAATTTCTTTCCTTCCAAAGTTTCCGAGAATTTTTCCAATGATTTTTCCAGGGCAGCGATTTTTTCCATTGCAGTTTTTAATCTTCTCTCTGCATGTATTATGAGGGTCTCTATAAGCTTCATAGAGCACTCTGTGGTATCATTCTGCCATTTAAGGAGTAAGTCAGAGTCAAGGTCACTGAGAGTCGGTAGAACGAAAATTCTTAGCCCCCTGGGAATGCGCTTGCATTCAATGTATTTTTTTAGGGTTACACTTTCCCACCATTTATTGACCTCCATAATCCTAGCTTGTTCCAGTTCTCTAAGCTGTTGTCGTGGTGTGTTCTGTGTGTTGGGACCTTGGCTGTAACTTGGTCCTTCCTGCACGTCTCCATTTTCATTAAACATATCTTTAAGCATAAGCTCACGTTTGCTCCACCTGTCTGCCATGTTTCAAATATAAGACACTCCGTCTCTACTGGTGCCAATTCAGAGTACACGCTGCAATGTTTCCCTTTAATGGCACAATGTTTTCTCTTCACTCGTAACAAGGATGTATGCACCTAAATATAAACTTCCTCTTTTTAAAGCCATCATCTCTTGAGGATTTCAAAACACATGCAGTATATTATTGAGTCATTTAAGACTGAGGTGTAACCGGAATACAACTTTCGCAAGCCACAGGATTTGGTGCACGGATACAATGTTGCAAAGACGAGCTGATAGAAGATGGAGAGAACTGCCCTGCAGCGACGCCTGGAAGGCAGACCCTCGCGCACAGCTGAAAAACAAGCAGCTCCAAGTGTCAGTTCTCCCCTACCCCGCCGCCAAGCCTCTCACCGTCTACACGCATAATTTGGTGCTCCTGTAATCCGTCCCACACTCGTCTTTTCTTCCTCCGTTCTGGCTCGATAGTTGGAGGCTGTTCCTGCTCAATTCACTGCCAAAGAACGCCAGTAATTGGGAGCAGCTTCACTTTCGGGTGCACGTTTCGCGTAGACCGGCTCTACGTCTCATATTTCCACAAAGCCTCTGCACAAAGCCCTGTCATCTGCACTGCTTTACCAGGACAAACAGAAGAACGGCACATAGAAGTCCTTTAACGAGGCGCTTTATTAGGCTTCAAAAGCTGCCATGCGTCATGGAGCAAATAATCAGCAAAGTGCAAGGTGCATGAACATCCATAGACAGACCTACGCGTTTCGGCCGTAGCCTTCCACTGGGTCATAGAGTATAGTGCATAGAGTGTAAATTTAAAGGGGAATCACTCCCCTTTCCCACCACCAATTAAAAACTTTCATTGTGTATTAAAGGGGAAACAACCAAGATTTGTTACATTTTGATCACAAGAAAGTATTCCATTGCAGCGAGTTGTACAAATATACAATGAATCAAGACTAATCTTGTGAAGTACACAGAGTCTCAGAAACATGATTCAACGGAGTCAAATTTTACAGAGTTCTGAAGCAGACGGGTTTGCAGAGCAAAAACGAGAGCCATAAATGCACAATAATTCACAATAATTCCAGACCAGTATATATATATATATATATATTTATTTTTTTCGACATAGACAAAGGCGTGTAGCCGAAACGCGTCTGTCGGGTGTTTTTGCTGTGCGGCTAAAATAAACTGCTAAAATACGTATGTCCCAGTGTGCGCCCCATCTATGACCGGAAAGCGGAGGTCATCGCATGGGAAATATATATATATATATATTATCTACTGGCGGTCGCCAGTAGATAGTTATAGTTAGGACCTATTTTTCATAGGAAATCCGCAACATTCTATTTGAAATAACTCTTGCGTCGGTTGACGAATCTTCGCGAAATTTTCAAACTTTATGGCCCGCTCCGGTCCGCTCCTACCTTGAAAGTTTCGGGGTGATTCATCAAGCGGGGGCCGAGAAAAAAGGGGGTCCCAAAACGTGTTTTCCCCATTCATTTTCCCATAGGAAACTTTAGCCACGGAATTACACAAAATTTGGCAAAGAGGTAGTTCTTGGTTCAGAAAGAACCCTTTTTGTTAAATGGTGTAAATCCGTTCAGTAGTTACGGAGAAATTAAAAAAATAAGAGTCAAAAAATCAATTTCCCATAGGAAACTTTATGCAAGGCTACAGCCCGAACTGCTGAACGGAATTACACCAAATTTGGCAAAGAGGTAGTTCTTGGTTCAGAAAGAACCCTTTTTGTTAAATGGTGTAAATCCGTTCAGTAGTTGCTGAGAAAATCAAAAGTAAAAACACATATATATCTGGGCGGAGCCTAACCACACATGTCATCGTGAGATCTGATTGGCTGTCAGCACTTCATCCTGGAATTGCTGGCAGCCATCTTGGGACCAATGTAAATGGTAGTACCCCATTGAAATGCATTGTAGTGAATCGAAGATTTTGAGGGTTACCAAAAGGAGAACTATAAAGGGTGATAACAGACTTTAGTTACATTAGAATTCATTTGTTGATGGTACCATACTAATTTCAGGAATTGTGGTGTGTTCTAAGGTGATTTTGCCCTGTGAAAAACCTTCTGCTGGGATATTATGAATCATGTTTGAGAGAAAACTATTTTCACATGCTTGTCCCATACAGTTTTGGAAGGTGCTCCAGAAGCTAAAATGAGAGCATATTTTCTGTAAATTCACATTATCTTTCTCAGTCATGTGAGAATGAAGTCTGACATTCTCAGTAAAACATGTACATCCAACAATGGCAGAGACTGTCAGTTGATTCCTTTGTGTTCTACTGCAGCTTCCCAGAGTGTTCTAAAGAACAACTAGAGTGCTAACAGCCTTACTTATGACAAAAGTATGGCACACCTGAAGCCATCTTGATTGGAATAAACTGGTAACACTTAAAACATTTAATTTAAAAAGGAACAAAATGATGGGGTTCATTTTGTCATAGAAATTATGGTTAGTGCTGTAGAAAGAAAAATTAGGACATGTTTCAAGTATGATCTCAAATATCTTCCTGTTATATTTCAACAGGAGCAGCCTGTCAGTTGATGCCTTTGTGTTCTACTGCAGCTTCCCAGAGTGTTCTAATGAACAACTAGAGCGCTAACAGTCTTACTTATGACAAAAGTATGGCACACCTGAAGCCATCTTGATTGGAATAAACTGGTAACACTTAAAACATTTAATTTAAAAAGGAACAAAATGAGGGGGTTCATTTTGCCATAGAAATTATGGTTAGTGCTGTAGAAAGAAAAATTAGGACGTTTTAAGTGAGATCTCAAATATCTTCCTGTTATATTTCAACAGGAGCAGCCTGTCAGTTGATGCCTTTGTGTTCTACTGCAGCTTCCCAGAGTGTTCTAAAGAACAACTAGAGTGCTAACAGCCTTACTTATGACAAAAGTATGGCACACCTGAAGCCATCTTGATTGGAATAAACTGGTAACACTTAAAACATTTAATTTAAAAATGAACAAAATGAGGGGGTTCATTTTGCCATAGAAATTATGGTTAGTGCTGCAAAAAGAAAATTTAGGGCATGTTTTAAGTGAGATCTCAAATCCTCTTCTATTTCATTAGAACATTCTGACATGCAGACTAAAACAATCACTTTCAATACCAGCAGTAGACTTCCAGTTAACTCCTTGGTGAGCAGTAGCTTTACTACAGTGATCTAATGAACAACTAGAGTGCTAACATTCTGAATTTATGGCAAATGTGTGACACATCTGAATGCCTTCTTGATGGAATCAAAGTAAAAAACTGAAAGCATTTCCTACTGAGGAGACTGTAGTAAATGAGGAAATTAGGAAACTTCATAACAAATAAGTCTCCCAAGATGGCCACCAGAGAAAAAAGAGCCCAAATGTAGCACAAATATCACCCAGAGGTAGCCCACGTATAGCCCAATGACAGAAGTGTGCAAAACACTTTTTATTTTTGTTTTTTTGCAGTTTTATATAGTGCAGACTGGTCAGGTATTGGAGTGCTTTACATGAGCATTGGTTACATCACACAAGGACAAATTCATGTTGGTTGACCCCTACACTACCCAAACACCACTGCACTACCCTAAACCCTAAAACACTACCCCCAGCACGACCCCCTTCACTACCCAAACACAACTGCACTACCCTAAACTCAAAAACACTACCCCCAGCACGACCCCCTACACTACCCAAACACCACTGCACTACCCTAAACCCTAAATCTACCCCCTACACTACACAAATACCACTGCACTACCCTAAACCCTAAAACACTAGAACCCAGCACGACCCCCTACAGTACACAAACACCACTGCACTACCCTAAACCCTAAAACACTACCCCTACACTACACAAACACCATTGCACTACCCTAAACCCTAAAACACTACCCCCAGCATGACCCCCTATACTACACAAACACCACTGCACTACCCTAAACCCTAAAACACTACCCCAGCACGACCCCCTACACTACCCAAACACCACTGCACTACCCTAAACCCTAAAACACTACCCCCAGCACGACTCCCTACACTACACAAACACCACTGCACTACCCTAAACCCTAGAAAAGAAACCCCCACCCCATGCCCAATCCCCCTTACCTCTCACTCCTCGTGGTTCCTCTCTCCTCGTGGTTCCTGCTTCACGTCGTCTCTGAGGGGCGGTGCACGTCGTTGTGAGGAAACGGAACAGCCTCTGTTTCCTTACAACGCCATGGATCGTCTACATGTTTTTTAGAACGCATGGTCATTTACCATACATACCTTTACAACAAAATTCGTTGTAAAGGCATGCGTGGTAAATGACCATGCGTTCTAAAAATGCGTAGTAATGACTTTGTGATGTACAACGCATGCGTGGTAATGCATGCGTTGTAATGGTATCGCAAAGTAAAAAAGTTGTTGTAACGGCTGTTTACCAATCGAAGCTGGCCCCTGTTCTTCAGTGAAACGTTTATTTGATTAATTAGGAGGAAGGAATGTGTTTTTTTTACCGAAAAGTGCATTCCCGGCTGTTGTATTGTGAAAGTGTCCGCGTGGCCTGGTTTCACTTCCGGTGAGAGAGTGGAAGAGTCTGTTTGGATCTAATGGAGTTCTGTTGTTGGAAGGGGCCGGTGCAACATGTCATCAGAAAACATAGCTAAAGGAAAGCGTCCTCCCTGAAGTGTGGAGCAGTGCCATGAGAGGTCAACGAGTGTGCATCCCACCGCAGTATGACCGTACCGCGTGACCCATGTGCCACCTCCAGGGTACGGGAGGCAGAAGCGGCATCGCAGGTCCTCTTGAAGACCGTTGTAGCACTAATTCTACATTTTGGTACTAGGGCATTTTAACTTTGTTGTTCCTGCCAGATACAAAGAGAAGATCCTGTGTTATTCAGTGCCCTCGTTACCTTTTTTGTGGGTTGTGGTGCTTGTCACTTCGCTGCCTCGCCGGTGCACACGACTGGGCACCCCACCTCGTGTGCCATCTGCAGGGCCTCTGCCCTCGGATCACTGGTTTCGGTTTCTGGAGTGGCAACATAAACAGTTGCTCCCAAAGGACTAGCCTGAACACTTAGGTGAATATCCCCTGCACCAGCATTCCACGGAAATTCTTTCCTAGCTCTCCCACGTCAACGAGGATGTCAAAATAGCACGGCTCCGCTCGCGACACCGTATGACGTCATCGGAGCCATAAGAGAACCTCGTCGGCGTGCTGACGTCAGTTCCACCCATTTTTTCCGTGCCACCGAGGCAAACAGGGGACCGAGACATTTTCACATGTATACATAGTATAATAAATATATATATATTCACTGAAAAAACCATAGGTTTCAGGCACGTTATAGTTAGAAATTAGCATTTAAAAAACCTTAGAAATTCACTGAAAAAACCATAGGTTTCAGGCACGTTATAGTTAGAAATTAGCATTTAAAAACCTTAGAAATTCACTGAAAAAACCATAGGTTTCAGGGGCGTTATAGTTAGTTGGACATTTCACTCGTACACAACCATAGAAATTCCCCGTTATAGTTAGTTCAGCTAACTATAACTCGCGCGCCCGCAATGCACTGCTGATGACGTCACATATTACATCACTCATGACATGGTCAGTGACATCACTCATGACATCACTGATGACATCTCAAATGACATCACTGATGACATCACTGATGACATCATCCAGTGAATGTGTGTTTTTCTGAAAATTAAATATGTTTTATATATGTATATCTCAAGGTCGATGGAAGAATAAATGGGTATATAAGTGTCTAAATGGATGATTTTGTTTTGTAAAATTGATTGTATAACTGACTAAGTGTATCTTAGTGAATACATGGGTTAGTGAGTAATGTTTAAATATGAAAATATCTGTATCAGTCTCTCACTTTGTGTATAAGTGGCTGCATGGGTTGGTGAGTAGCTACATGAGTGTCTCTATGGGTTATTAGTTGGTTTTTGAGTATCAGTATGAGTGTCTGAGTGTCTGTATGGTTCGGTGGGGGTATTACTTAGTGCATAGATGCATGAATGAGTGACTCACTGTTTGTATGTGTTGAAGACAGCATGTGTGCAGGACTGTATAGGTGGATGAGTATGTGTATGGGTGTGTTAGTGAGTGAATGACTGTCTCAATAGTGTCTTTATGAGTAACTACATATGTTTTAAACTAGTATATGTGAGTATTGGTGTATATAAGTGAGTATATGTGAGAGTGAGAGATTGGAAGAGTTCCTGTACAAATAAGTAGGTTTTTCTATAAGTGATTGTTTAAGAGAGTAAGTATGTGTAAGTTTCTGTAGAAGTAAGTGTGGTAGTGTGTGTATAACTGTATATGCAAGTAAATGGATGTTTGATACTTTGTTTGCATGTGTGACTATGTGTGTGAGTAACTCTATGGATGAGTGGCGGTGTGTAACAGGATGTATAGGTGTATGAGTACATATGATGAGTAAGTACATGTATGAGTGACTATAGGGACTGTTGGTGAATGAGTGGATGTGTGTGTAGATCTTGGAATTACTGAATAGGTGTGTTGTAACTGGTATTGCTATGTCCATTGTTTTGAAAATGTTAGTTTGTATTTTTGAGTGTGTGTATCAAAGGTTATATTAGGGTGAGAGGAGGTCTGCCACTCTATCACAAGGATGATGTCATCAGTGATGTCATTTGAGATGTCATCAGTGATGTCATGCGTGATGTCACTGACCATGTCATGAGTGATGTAATATGTGACGTCATCAGCAGTGCATTGCGGGCGCGCGAGTTATAGTTAGCTAAACTAACTATAACGGGGGAATTTCTATGGTTTTGTACGAGTGAAATGTCCAACTAACTATAACGCCCCTGAAACCTATGTTTTTTTCAGTGAATATATATATATATATACATATTAATGCATGAGAGCACTGCCTAATCTTGTTGAAAATACATATTTTCTTTTTTTTGTGAGCACAGATGTAAAGGATGACTAATGAGTATTTTGGAGTATGTCTTTTATTTTTATGGTATTTTGTATATTAAGATGTGGTGAAAATGGCGCCTCTTAGATTGAAAAGGCCTGTTGAACAGCCAAAACGCATCTCTCGGAGTTGCAGGGTCGGGAGACCCAACACATTAAAATGCTTTTGATCTTTTCAGTCTTCATGTGCGTGCTCTCATATATACATATATATATATATATATATATATATATATATATATATATATATATATATATATATATAAATAACCTACATTTTGAACTGATATGGCTTGCTTCCTAGCATACAATTTCTTAATTCATTTGTTTTATTACTTCCTGCCGTCTCATGTTTTCCCGCGCTGTAGAAGTGCAATATGAATGCTTTCTATGCAACAATCTGAATCCAGATTGAAATGTATAATAATTTGTATTCTTTCATTTTAGAAACAGCACTTTAAAATGATATAATGCATCTAAAGCAGAGTACATGTGCATCACATTGACACATATCTCGATTTTTTCATTTGGCACTCTGCAATCAATTTCCTTTGACATTTTGAGCAGTTCTTAGAACAGGATTATGAAGGATATGATTTCCTTGTATTATTGTATAAAGCCTGTTATTCGCACAGCAGCAGAGAATACAACAGATTCAAGAGCAGTGCTGGTGATGGCAGGAGACAGACATGCTGCTCCTTTCTTGCGATTCACACTGGAATTAATATGACAATGAAGATGTGAATTCCCTACAGCTTGAGGCTGGCAGGTGACTGTGGTGCATTCTGTTCACAAGAAAACCTCTGAATTCTCTGATGACGTGCTAGATTATGCACTACCAGGAGCCAACAAGGTAAAGTAACAGCATTCCTCTTTTCAAAGTCTATTCTATTAGAGTGATGATCATACTTAAACCAAAGGTCATCTCTGTCAGTAACCTTTGCGTGGAAGATGCCGACCTATTATACTGCTTACACTTGCCACTGTGTCCGAAATGTTGAAATTCTCATAGTACACTGAGATGGTATGCTAACCTCCTGTGCAGGCAACCAACATGTGCAAACTTGGAGTGCTCTGTCCAAAACTACTTAGGGGCGTAGGGTGACTTTGTGTCATGCTTTATGTCCTCTTGTCATATAGGTCAGTGAAAACCTGTACAATATTATATGCACAGATGCGACTGTTGGACTTGGTCCTTCCTGCAGGATCATCCCTAAATGTCTTGCCTTCCCCCTCCTGTTTTCTGAACCCGTTTTGTTGACTTACTTTGAGCATTTTACCACTGCTAACCAGTGCTAAAGTGCATGTGCTCTCTCCCTAAAACATGGTAGAATTAGCTTATACACTATTGGCATATTTATTTGCTTGTAAGTTCCTGGTAAAGTAGCACTACCTGTGCCAAGGCCCTGCAAGCTAAATGCTACTAGTGGGCCACAGCACTGATTGTGCCATCCACTTAAGTAGAACTTTAAACATGTCTTAGGTCTGCCATTGCAGCCTGTGTGTGTGCAGTTTTAAACTGCCATTTCCATCTGGCAAAATAAACCTTTAGCCAGGACCAAACCTTCATTTTTAATACATAAAAGTCACCCCTAGGGTAGACACCAAACAACCCACAGGGCAGGGTGCAATGTATTTAAAACGTAGGACATGTACTTTTAAGTTGTACCTGTCCTAGAAGTGAAAAACTCTTAAACTAGTTTTTCACTACTGCAAGGCCTACCTCTCCCATAGGATAAAATTGGAGTTAACTTATCAAATTTAATAAACTGTAATTTCCAAAGGGAAGCAGGTAACCAGATCATGTTTGATGTGTTTGGAATTGTAATGAAAAATCCTAACTTATGGTGAAGCAGGATTTTTAATCACAATTTTGAAAATGCCACTTTTAGAAATTTGACATTTCCCTGCCTTAGCTGTTTAGTGCCTGCAGCCTTCTCTGGTCACATGACTGGGTATAGTTAACAGTTGGGCTTTGTGCATTCCTCCGGGAAAGCCACATACAATGGAGAGCTTAGGTGAGCCTGGATGGGCCATCACTGGGAAGGAGGAGATATGCCTAACACCATGTATGCTTGAATAGGCTGTGTCCTCCCTCCACACAAAAGGTTGCATATTCCCTGTAGTTAGGCTGAAGGGCAGGCACCTGTGCACTTAAAACAAATACCTCTAGAAGCTTCTCCACACTTCAAAGGCACAACTGGGTATACATACTGGACCTCAAGCACCACCTCTTCAGTTCACTTCTGGACCTATGGATACACTGCCAGGAAGAAGGACTGCTGTGTTACTGAAGTGACTGCCACTCTGCTGGATTTCTGCTCTGAAGGACTGCTACCCTGTTGTGCTGACCTACTGCCTGCTGCCCTCTTGTTTGGGTGAGAAGGATTAGACTTGCATCTAATGAACCCAGGACCCCAGAGTGACTCCAAGGGCTAGTTGGCTGGCTTCGATACTTGAACCCAAGTACCGTGAACCCAGCACCTGGAGTCTGCCATCTATTAGTCTACCCTGCCAAGTGGTGCCACCTCAGTCATGAACACTTCAAAGTGGGCTTAATGTGCTTAGCCAGCCTCTGTGAATCCAGTGGAAACCGACACATCTCCTCTGCTGCACGCTACTACCGTGAGCAGAAGCTATGCATCGTCACTGCTGCATTGATTAGACCCATCCCAAAGACCAGCATCACCTCCACAGCTGTGTAACGTGTATTCGGTGCATCCTCGTCGATGATGCCGGACTCCGCCTCGCAGCTCCTTAGAAACGACGCATCACCCTGACTGCAGGATGCATCCTTGATGCCGGACTTCGCTTCACAAGACCTGGTCGATGGGATCCTCGACGACGATGCAGGACCCGTCATCACACCCTTGCTGCTCCTTGGAACCGACACATCACTTCAGCTGCGCAACACATCTTTGATGCAGATTCTCGCAATGCTCCACAAACCAGGATGTAAGGTATTTCGTTCAGTGGGCCTAACTGGGTCCTTGTAGCATACCCGCACCATTTATCCACAGTTGGCGCTTGGTGCTTTTATGTACTATTTTCACTAAAATCTTTAAAATTGCATATCTCTGGTTCTACTGATTGGGTATTTGTCCTTTTGGACTTGTTTTGTTTATTACAAATCACTCTATTTTCTAACTTGGTGTGGGATCCTTTTAAGCCTGACTGCTCTGTGCCAAGCTACCAAAGGGTTGAGCACAGGTTAATTTAGGGTTGGCTTGAGCCCCAACCTGACAAGGATTGTGGTTGCTACTTGACTAGGGCTCGCATCCCCATCAACCAACAACCCCATTTCTTACAGTGGCACCCTAGCAGTTGTTCACAAATGGCGATTGACAGCCCTCTACTGATTCATTTCTGTCAGAATATACGCTTTGCAGGTATGAATGAGTTAATCGAGTTTTTTAATAGCTGTAGAGTTCCACAATACGAGTCAGACAGGCGCTGTTGTCTAACAATGTTTCATCAGCATGACTGGATACCGAGACGGTAGTCATGTAGTCCTTTTATAATATTCACTATTCTCCACTAGAACTGTGGAGTCATCAGCTGAAATGCATTACTATTGTTCACGCTCTACTTCTCCAAAGGAAAAAAACACAATGTGAGTGCCAGTGATTCACTAGAACAGAGTGGATTCTCTGTTCTTCAAATGTGTTTGATTATAAGAATACATTTGGCACATCCTTAGAAAAAACAATTTCTCCCTCCAGGTAATATTAAGGAAGGATCTGCAGAACTGAAGGTGCCTTAGGTATGAAGGGATAGACAGAAGCTAAGGTTAAATAATGTGAAATCCATTATCAACACATACAATTTGAATTAAATTTTGCATTTTGTGCTTGCTGGACATACATACATTTTAATATCTTTCCTGAAGTTCCTTTATTCAAAAGTAAAGTGTCACCTTATAGAAACATATGCTGTATGCTAATGTCTGCATTTTTTGAGAAAGCTACAATAGTGAACCATGCAAATGAAATCAATTGTGTTATTCTCCAATATGCTTGTGGACCAGGAATTTAAAAGTCCATACACTTTCATTTCATAGAACTTCTAACATTTTCGAGGACGCTCTGATAGCAAAATAAAAACCACTTGGATTTGGGTGCAAATTCCTGTTCACTAATTCCATGCCAGAACTGATAGATACCATTGTTAATGAAAGTTACCCTTCAAGCATTAACTAAGGATGGAACTACTCCCATAATATTTGTCAGAACAGTGCTACAAACATAGACCACAGATTGATGTAAGAACATTTATCCAAATTTCACAGAGGATTGGATCAAATACATGTTGCTCCCAGTCATGCCCTCTAGTGACTCAGTGCCCGATTACGAGACTGGAGTGTATGAGCGGGACCGCATGCCACTACCCCACTCCCACACTGCCAAACCTATGTGCGTACCACCCAACAGATTATGACTTTTACAATCACTGGTGGGCGGTTCTTTGGCGGTCTCACGGTGGTGCCTATAAAATAGGCACCGCAATCTGAATGCAAAGGTAGTACCTGTACGGCATGGACCGGTGCAGTCCATGCCGTGCAGGTACTGGGGTGCATGCACACAGGGGGGCACAACATGTGCTCCCCTGCATGCACCCCAGGGCCTTGAGACAAGAGGGGGCCTGTAGGGCCCCCTTTGTTTCCTCTCTGCCACGGTTTTCTTGAAGTAGGAACTGCCATGAAAACCGTGGCAAAGAAGAAACTCGTAATATGTTTGGGACCGCGGTGGTCCCACCAAGCATATTGCAGCCTCAAGACTGCCGCATCACCGCCAGGGTGGCGCTGCAATGGCAGTCCGACCACCCAAGTTGTAATAGGGCGGTCACACTGCCTGTGCGGCGGTGCCCTCACCACCAATGCGGCTACTGCCTTAGTCATAATCGGGCCCTCAGTCTTTAAACCCAGCATATGGTTCAGTTAAAAGTAAGAGCAGTTGATATATTCCTGACTAGTGTGCAAATGAGGACTTTTTCTGCAAGCAGATTTGCTCTGTGTTTTCTGGACTTGTCCCTTCAGTGCAGAAGGCTAAGTGTGGCTCTAGGCCACCTTATTTTGAGCTTGTTGTATTTATCTTACAAACAGCTATTTAGAAGCTGATGGAAAGGACCATCTTTTATGTGGTATTCTCTCAAATTTTGCCTTACGTTGCGAAACCTGTTTTTGGCAAAGTGCTTGTGCTCTCTACATTTCAAACAAGGTAAAGTCGGTATACACCTGATTGGCACATTTAATTTGCTTATAAGTCCCTAGTATATGGATGCACCTGTACAAAGGGCTTGCAGATTAAATGCTACTGGTTTGCTACAGCACTCATTGTGCAATCCATAGCAGTAGCACTGCAAACATGTCTCCAGACCTGTCACCACAGCCTGGGTGTGCAGTTTTAAACTGCAATTTAAACTTGGTAAAACAAACCCTTTGCCAGCGCTAAACCTTCATTTTTAATACTTATAAATCAACCCAAATGTAGGCCTTAAAAGCCCATAGGGCAGGGTGTATGGCATTTAGAAAGTAGGACAAGTATATTTAATGTTTTATATGTCCTGGTAGTGAAAAACCTCCAAATGTGTTTGCCAATAAGGCAAGGATGGCTCTCCCATAGGTTAAGACTGCTGACCACTATCACCATTAACATGTGCTAAATTCAGTTTGGAAATAGTTCGAAAAATGGCTTAAGAACTCATTTTAATAGTAAATTAAAATCTAACTTATTGGTCAAGTCTGATTTGATATTATTATTATTTTCCTGTCTAAAACCAAAAGGTTTTCCTCCTGGTATCCACCTGTCACCTGACCCTTGATGGCTCCACTGTGGTGAGATGTATATTGCTGCCACACAGTGAACAAAGGGCTCCAGTGCGAGGAGGGGGACCACCCCCTCCCCTGTCAGAATGGCTTGGAGGACTGTGCCTATCCCCTCCTGATCTTTAAATAATGCCTACCTTGTCTTTGGCAGATAAAGTTCACCCCTAGGCCTGCCAACCTTTTGTCTCTCTAGTCTGGCTGGCACCAAAACCTGTTGGATGTGAGGAACTGACCAGAACTGTTTTAGGAGGTGGCAAAGGATTACCCTTCACCCACAGGCTGGCACTAGCCATAAAGTGGACCCTACAGACCCCTCCTTGAAACCTCCTGGACCTGTAAATATTCATAAAAGGGCTTGCCCTGCTCTGCTGTCTGGAAAATCTAAAGGAAGACTGGACCTGCTTGCCTTGAACTCAGGACCCATGAAGTGATTCTCAAGGTCAATTGGCTGCCCACCTAAGTGAGTTACAGGAACACAACAAACTTCCAGAGGTCTTTCTCCCTCAACTGCTCAGCTGAGCAGTTCAAACTGGACCTGCCCTCAACGCTGCTGTTGGTCCTTATTGGAATGAGTCCTACCTCCCAAGTGGTGCTCCCAGGTTCTGGACCCTTGGCTAATGTTAGAGTGTACTCCTCCAGTCCCCAAACTGGAAGAAGTGAGACTAAGAAACGTTTTGCCTGAAGAACTGATGGAGATCTGGATCACCATTGAAGGGGGAGAGGATGTAGCCTAACTGCTAGAGAGGTCAACCTCGTAGCTGGGGATCCGGGTTCGAGTCTCAGCAGGGATGCTCAACACACTGATCTGAGCCAAATCACTTAATCTCCCTGTGCCTAACAAAATAAATCTGCCCATCTGTAATGCAACTGGTGCTCATGTAAAGCGCTCTGATACCTTTGGGTCGAGTTTGCGCTATATAAAACTCCCCAAAAAAAAGCTGTAGCCGTGGACGTGGAATTGTCGGTTGGCCTCAGCTTGCTGGTTTGCACCACTGAAGGTGATTTGACTCCCCCAAAAGTTTTTAAATCTGAACTTCGAGGGCTTCATCAGGAATGATGCCGAGCAACATCCAATCGACTTTGAGGCCTTTGTGGGCACAGATTTCAGAATTTTTCCTGCTTTAAGCTTTCTCTCTTGAAATGTGTTCTCACCCCCAGCCTCAACAAATGCTCCAATTTCTTTCGGTAGCTCCCACGTAACCAAATGATCATGGTAGGATTTTTGTTTTATTGATCCACTATATGCAGATTCCAGTTTGCATGGCACCATTGTCATTGTTTCCAGGCTCTAGATAGCAGACATAACCAGTCTCAGCTAATGTTAGTCATACCACACACAGGTGATAGCTACAAATATCTGTAGCTGACCTTAGTTTTTTGGGACTTCTGTAAATGAATGCAGCTGGCTGTCTTTAATTTGTGCTGTTAGTTGCATAGATTGATCCCTATTACTCATTTTTGAAGACTGAGACTATTTTTGTACAATCAAACTTTGACCAGGAGCAAGGAAAAAGGAAAGAAGAAGGGAGAAAGCATGGATGGAAAAGAACGTAGAAGAGTGAGCTAGAAACAGGAAGTGTAGGGTGGTGATGAAAGTAGCATCAAATGTGGTCAAGACTAGACAGCTTTGATGTTTTGCAACTCCAGCATTCTGTAGTGCTGGTGGTGGGCTCTTAAGAAATTTGCCACCCCACACTGAGTTTTTTACAAATTAATCACTGCGAAGGACAAGTCTTTCTGAGTCTTTCTTACCCAGGGCACAGCTGAAGGAGAATGACTTCTGAGTATGGAACATTGTGTCATCGAAGAGAGACCATAGATTCGAGCATCATTGGAGACTTTTAACTCAATAGTCAATCATATACAGTATGTGGCCTTAAGGGACTTCTTCTTAGTCTAGTTGACAAATTCACCATACACTGGTCTGGCCATGGCTGTAAACCATTGTGTTCCAGATAATTAGCAAAAAATACAACTGCCACAACAAGCCATGGTCACTGTGTTTTTTATTACTTCTATTTCTGCCACTATATGTGTTTTTCCACAGGACTCCTCCTACACATTTTTTTTTCTCGAAACATCTTTGCTTCATGGCTAGCTTAGGTTTAATACAATTATTTAATTCCCATATAATTTGTTTTAATAAAATTATTGGCCTTGATTTAGAAAGAAGGTAGACACAGTTTATGGCTACATAAAATCGGGATATACAAGTAATGGACTTATTCACATAATATCCACATATTGTGTGGAAATTGCACATGTAGACAATGTGCACAAATGTATTCACCAACACTATAGAGTTGAATATGTTTTCCTCACTCTGTGTGCCTCGCCAATGCACTACATATAGTACACATAGGTTTAGGTAATCAGTGGAATTTCACATTGCGCATTTTGAATTTCTTTTTCTATCTGATATATATTTTCCTCAATGCACACGTTCTGTGCACACTGTAAATTTACTTCACTTCCCTCACTTACTGAAACGCTGAAGCGCTAATACATATATATGTAGGAGGAGCATTAAAATCTGTGAGCAACTTGAAAAAAGTAAGTGGGGTAATGAGCGTTTTTTCTCATGTTTTCTCACTCCTTGTAGCGACTATAAATTAGCGCGAGTTGAGGTTTGAATGCATTCAAGTGAGAGCGTAAGGGTAGGAGAGAAAGAGGCAGTAAGATTGGTTGGAAGGTTAACGGGTGGTAACGAAGGGAAATGGAAAGAGGTTGTATGTAGAGGTGATGCGGACCATGGTACAGGAAGTGTAAATGTAGTAAGAAACAAAAAAAAGAGGCAGTATAGTTAATGATCGACTGCAAATGTGGGGTGCGTGATAGAGAAAGAGAATGGAAAGAATGGCTGAAGAGGAGAAGGCAACTATTATGGATAAGTAGAACCTTACAGGGAAAGGGCCACAATTTCATATCTTTTCCAAGGCATAAGAATTGGACAAAAGGCAAGGTATTACTCATACATGTGTGACTTACTGGTGAATCATAAAGACAGAAACATGGAAGTAACACATGTAAAAAATGTCATCTACAACTGCAGATCTTACACAATATTATGCATATCTTCCACATTTATAAGTGCTCGCCAGGTATGTAGAAATGGGCACTCACAGGGAAGTACCACAGAAGCGGACAGAGACATGAATCACAGAGCAGGTGAACACCTAAACAGTCATTTGTGAAACAAATAGAAAGCTGGAAAAGCATAGCGCTTCTTATTTCTTTATTTTCTGAAACAGAGTTGTGTATATTTGAATAGGTGAGGTTAAGTGATGAAGCCAGGACTATGACAAATTATATATGGGAGCCCAGGAGTAACTGGGAGCGCTCTTTATAATTTCGCTTTAGGCCTGACACGCTTAAATACTTACTATGCTTCCCAGTTGGTTTTCAACACAACCTCGATCTAAGTACATGCCCGTGTTCGGGTACCTCGAAACAAACAATGATGCACTATTTGTTTTTCTGCGACTTTTATCAGCTTTTTACCAAAAGGTTTTTAGTCACTTTGCTGAAGACAAAAATGTTTAGACATTTTAACACAGCTTATACTTTTCTTAAACAACTTGAGGATGAAGAGTCTTGTGTGTGAGTGGGGCTCTTCCTTCGGCAGCCGTCCGCTCACGGGAAACAATGCTTTATTTTTATTTTATTTTTTTTAAACTCGATTGTCTTATTCAGTTTAAGCTTTGGATTGAAGATTTTATAATGTTGTATGTGTTTTATCAGGTCCACTGCTTGTTTTACACCAGGATTTTAAATCTGATGGATGAATGTATTTTATTGTACTATTCTGATCGATATTGCTGTCTATGTGCTTTTATGGCTGTTCACAGCCGATTAAAGAATAAGAAAGAAAGAAAGAAAGAATAGCAAAAATATGTTTCTCTCAGCAGTGCATAACCAGGACTATTATGAAATGTTGGATACTGAATCTATAATGCATTTTCATCTCGATAATGATTTCGCACACACTTTTCTGCAGCACTACTTCATGCTGAAATGGTCCAACTGTGGCTGGTGCAGAACCACTATTCTCATTGTAAGAAACAGTGAGTGTGAAAGAAAATCATTTCATGGTCTATTACTTCCTTGAAAAATAAAATGAAAATAAAAATACACTATAAATGTCACTCATTTCATAACCCCATGCACATGGAATCCTTGGTTAGGTAAAACAAGTGCGCTCCAGGAATGTGGGTGACTCGTGCATTATAATATGCATAACATTTGCTTAGCAGAGGTTCCTTCCTGTATTCTGTAAATTTTGTGACCCAGGTACACATTTGTGTATTTCCACCGTGCCTAAGATTAGAGTACCCATTTCCCATGTTCGACTTTCTTGAAGAAATGATCCCCCAGTGAGCAATAACTGAGCAAGAAAAGGGAATGATGACTGACATTGTTCTCTTATGGACACTGTAGGCTTGAATGGGTACCGGCATAGTTGTAATTATCTCTTGAAAGTAGAAAGATGTTGCCATGGTAACGGTGCTCCAAGATAAAAGCAGCCTTGTATATGCATTTGATAACTAAAGCTAGTGCATTGGATAAGATGCATTGTCCAAATGACAGCAGTGGGAGTGCAATTGTTTTTAAATCACCTTTCCCAAGTTCTGAAATATTTCACAACTGGACTTCTTTATATTTGAATGTGACTTCAATGTACATAAAACTGTCATTTAGTAAAGAACGCGACCCTTGGTTTCTTAGATCTGAACATGCTTAGGGATTGTGTTTTGGTTAAACAGATAGATTCACATACCTAAAATTAAAGTACTCCATCCTTATCACAAGGAAGAGAATTATGTGGCACAGCGCAGATGGTTCATTTTGTTTTCGTTTGCACTCCTAAACCTGGCGACTGATCTATAATTAGAATATTATAATTGCTACTGTGCATTTGTAACTATATTTTCCGAAATATTTGTAAATGTTCCATACTATTAAATACTTTTCAAATATCCTTTGTAGAAATATATTTCCGATTTGTGAAAGGACATCACGACTGACTTCCAAAAAGTTGTGATTATTCTGCTACTAATGGTATAATTTTCTCATGTTTTATTTATATTAATTGTTTTGTAATGTTGTGAAGAGTCGCTGCTTCGTAGCTCTTGTGAGTATGTAAACAGCGGTTTTTCGTGATTATTCATCCCTTTTCTAGGAAGATCCAGTGAATGTCAGTAAGTGTGGAGTCTCGGGCCTGGATGTCGAGGGAAGTCCATTGGGTAGTTGGACTAGTCCATAAATAGCGTATGTGCAATGTAAATGATGCATATGCAAATAGAACAGTCCATAATATGCGCAAAATAACTTATATGAATATTTCACTATTAGACAGTGACGTAGCCAGGGCTTTAAGTGGGCCGGGTCCTGACGGTACTAAGCACCGAGACGGGTCCCTGTTGGGCTCTCTATTTTTACCTCCAGCCTCACATTGAAAAAAAAAAAATCTTAACTCTGCAGCAGTACTACCCTTCACTGCTTTTGATGTAACTTCAAAGAGAATCCTTATAATTCTTTCATAGTCTCATCATGTCAGAACTGAAGCATTTTCAATGTTATATATAACGAAGCCGTAGTTGATGCTTATTTTTCATAGGCAAGTAACAACCATTGACTGGCTTAACACCAATCATGGGAAATCACAAATGTGGCTCTTGCCACGCATATGATACAGCCGTTGTCACTGACTGTTGGTAATACAGAGGCAAAAGAGGCAAACTTAAAGACATGACCAATTGTAGAAGCCAGAACATAATTTACACTTTACTGTGCCCATGCAATTTGGGGTACATTGGGGAGACTGGTAGGGAATTTCGTGTGAGGTATAGTGAACACAAGTCTGCAATTCGCACAGGTAAGATGACTGCCCCCATTGTGCAACATTGCTTTGATAAAAATCACTCTGATACAGATTTAAAATGGTACATTTTGGAGAAGGTAAGATCTAAAGCAGGTGTAGCTACAAACAGATCCGTAAACAGAGGGAAACATTTTGGATCTTCTCTTTAAATTCGGTCAAGGAAGGGCTTAATGAAGAAATCATCTGGAACACATCACAAAAATGAGACTTAGTGTTGCATTATGGTGTGTTGAATGTCAGTAGCAACATAACTGGTAGGGAACGGATGCCATGACCTTTATATAATAGCAGTAGACTTTGCAGCAGTTATGACTACTCTTTATTAATGGTATACCAGTAATGAGGATGTTAGACAGAAACTGCATCCGGTATAGCCAATGTGCGCGCAGATGATCAGCACATTGGAAACAGGTCAGCGGTCAGCCTGCCTGCCCCTATTTCACATACTGCATCATCATTGAAGGCTGTATTAAAGGTAAAATGACCTGATTGCATATTACAAGATATTTCTTATATCACCACTCTAACAAGGTAATAATATTGCCAATGTCAGAACAGCATACCACTAATACGGCGTACATGCTGTACTGGGGTATTTTCCATTCATAGATGGCACCTCTGGTGGGTCACACCGCTAACATTGATGTGGGAATAATACACCTCAAGGTACTTGATGAGATAATACAGTATAGCATGTTCTGTTCGCTTGTGAATAGGGCCCATACATTTGATGTAGTAAACTGTGGGAACGATAATCATCAGCTACATCGTTCTGATGTCCGAATTTATCTAACACCTTTCATAGAGTCAAGTTATCCATCTCTGAATGGCTTGCGTTGTAGATTTATGCCTTTATACTATCATGATACTGTTACACCACTTCAGGTTAAGGTTAACTAGTGCTCACATGCCGAAGATGTCCAGTCCCTAGGAGCTATTACACTGCATGGTCTATGATATTCAAAACTTATAACGTAAAATAAGTTAAAAGTTTGGGAACAATCACCACATCTATGTAGTCTTTGAATTCATGTGGCCTATTGATCATAGTTACACCATCGCTTTTAAGATGGCGCCCATTGTGGCACATAGTTTATAGACCAGTGTAACATAAACATGCCTTCCTATGTCATGGCGCGTTAGCGGCATTACGTTGACTACGTCCGTATTTCCGGAAATATAACGCTGCATGCTTTGTCGGCGTTTTGTGTGCATGGCGAAAGGATCGGACTCAGAACACCCATACACCATGCTGGAGGTAAGATGGGTGAAAGTACCGCGTATATTGTAGGTGACATGCAAAGTACCTGATGGGAAACTGTGCACCGCAGTGGGAGGCGTCCTGTTAGGTGGGATGTCTACAGCGTAGGCTTTGGTGTATTTTGTGCAACCAAGCCGTGGCAGGCGAGTGTTTGTGTAATCACAGCCTCTGATGCTGTGTAAGATATGGGGAAGGCATTTCTATTGCGTTCATTTTAGAACGAGTGCATTTCGCCCCTCACAAGCCTACTGGGGAAGCTATGGGCTATTGAGGCCAAAGTATGACTCGTGCTTGTAAGTATACAAGCGTATTTTAGTCAAGTACTTAGGGTCTGTTTTGTTCCCTGATTAAGTTTATATGATGCTGTCACACTTCTTGTATCCGTAGTGAGCACTATTATTACCAAATTCCATCATTAATATGCAGCTAAAATAGGGGATTGCATTGGATTATGGCACAAAGTTTAGCTATGCTGTTTATGCAGCACTCATTATTGGAGCTATGTAGTCTTCATAACAATGGGTGTTATGGAAAATGTAGCTATTGAGTGGTAGAAAAATAAACTAGTATACCAGTGCATTTAACACTGGGGCACTGTGGACTGCTGCATTATGACTCATTTTAGTCACTAGCAATATATCATGTATATCAAAGTGTCACTGTTGGGACACCTGATTTTAATATCTTTTTTTCTTGCGCCAGTGACGATATGTCAAATGAGGACTGGAGACTCAGATAAATCCTGTGACCGAACCAACTAATACCAAGAACATTTTAAAGAGGACATGACCCAATATCTCTTGACATAGGATGATATATACAAACAGGTGTGTATTCCTGCCCCTACATATCATACCATATTGGACCTCAATGACGTCCAACTATTAGAACCTGGAGTGTTCTGGTTTTAATGATAGGACACATTTCACCCACTAAGTATCTCTAAAAAGTAATTCCTTACAGGCTGTTAGGACAAACCAATTATACAGTGGGGAGTGACGAATAGATCAACCTTGTGAACTACACCCTTTTTGGATTGAGACAGTGCAGTGATACTTCACTGACATCAGGCAGATATGAATGGGACTTGGAACAAAGATAGCAGTTAGAGACTAGTTTTAGGTGAGCGGTGTCCCTAATATATTCTTTTATTTCCCACAGTGTTAAATAGAGATTCATGCATCTCGCTTAGAAGAGAGACCAAACACAATATTGATGTTGCCTCAGTTTTAGTGATCTGCAGAACAGTGGCCCTGTATGATACTCTCTCTTTGAGTGGAAGAGGTGTGGTGCAGCGGCCAGGGCAGCTGACTTCGGAGCACAGGGCTTACGGTTCGATCCACGGCTCTGGCAGCAGCTCAGCTCAGCACCTTGTGACTCTGGGCAATAGCTCACTTAATTTCCACGACGGCCCCCAGCGCCTTGAGACCCGTAAGGGTGAGTAGTTCGCGCTTTACAAATACGGATTTATTTATTATTCTCTCAGGTAGTTCTTGTAAGTTAGAGTATTGCATAATGATACGGATACCTTATTCTTCCTTGGGGATTAGTGGAACACAACATACTAACAAGCCCACTAAGAAGCCTTGTTTGCATGTGTGAAAAGAAGTCACATCCGTTATCTTATTAATTTTCACCGCGACTATGCGATAAGATCTGATAATATACTTACGAGCTAATTCTTTTTTCTTTTAAAAAAAAAACTTTCTTTTTCACCTGTCTGGTCTTTTAAGGTTTCTACATATCTATATATGATATATTTTTTTCATTTCTCCTGAATTTGAATCACCTTTTGGAGCACTTTCTGGTTCAATCAATGAATAACAAATCATATTAAACTTTGTATATGGGTTTACTGAGACATGTTTTTTTGAAAATTACAGATACCGCAACCACTCGCCCAAAATTTGTAAACCTTGATGGTCCTGAAGAAGGTGGTCGTAATTTGGCTAATACCACCGAAATGTGCGTTGACCTGTCATTGTGTGTACCCAGTCCACAACAAGGTCACGGAGACTTAAACATCTTTGTCCCTTGTATGACCATTATGTGTATGTGCTCAATCAATCAATCAGGGAATTGTAAGCGTGCTACTCACCCGTGAGGGTCTCAAGGCGCTGAGGGGAGGGTCCGCAGGTCTGTTTAGCCGAAGAGCCAGGTCTTGAGGGTCTTCCTGAAGGTGTTCAGGGAGGGGGCGCATCTGATGTCTGCCAGTAGCTCGTTCCAGGTCTTGGCTGCAATGTGAGAGAAGGATCTTCCGCCTGCTCTGGCTCTGTGGATGCGCGGGGTTTCGGCCAGTGCGAGGTTGGAAGATCGGAGGTTTCTTTTGGGTACGTGGAAGTTGATTCTGTCATTGAGGTATTTGGGTCCGTTGTTGTGTAGGCATTTGTAGGCGTGAGTGAGGATTTTGAAAGTGACTCTTTTCTCCACGGGGAGCCAGTGGAGACTTCATAGGTGTTGGCTGATGTGTTCGTGTCGGGGGATGCCGAGGACGAGTCTGGCGGCGGTGTTCTGTACTGTCTGGAGTTTGTGGAGTAGGGACTTGTTGATGCCGGCGTAGAGTGCGTTTCCATAGTCCAGTCTGCTGGTGATGAGTACGTGGGTGACTGTCTTCCTTGACTCAGGGGGGAACCACTTGAAGGTCTTGCGGAGGATGCGGAGGATGTTGAAGCAGCTGGAGGTGACGGCGTTGACCTGTCGGTTCATGGAGAGTGATGAGTCGAGTACAATGCCGAGGTTCTTGGCGTGGTCTGAGGGGGTAGGTGGGCTTCCGAGGGCGGTCGGCCACCAGGTGCTGTCCCATGCAGAAGGGGTGGTACCGAGGACGAGGACTTCTGTCTTCTCGGCGTTGAGCTTCAGGCAGCTGTTGGTCATCCAGACTGCAACGTCTTGCATTCCTTTCTGGAAGTTGAGTTTGGCAGTGGTGGGGTCTTTGGTGAGGGAGAGGATGAGCTGGGTGTCGTTGGCGTAGGATACGATGTTGAGGCCGTGTTGTCGGACAATGGCTGCGAGGGGGGCCATGTAAATGTTGAAGAGGGTGGGGCTCAGTGATGAACCCTGTGGGACTCCGCAGGTGATTTTCGTGGGGTCGGAGAGGAAGGGTGGGAGTCTGATCCTTTGGCTTCTTCCGGTGAGGAATGATCGGATCCAGTCCAGGGCTGTCCCTTGTATGCCTGCGTTGTGTAGTCTGACGACTAGTGTGCGATGGGAGACGGTGTCGAAGGCCGCTGATAGGTCGAGTAGGATGAGGGCTGCGGAGTGGCCTTGGTCCAGGAGGGTGCGGATGTCATCTGTGGCGGCGAGTAGGGCGGTCTCTGTGCTGTGGTTGCTTCGGAATACGGATTGGGACGGGTTGAGGACGGCGTTTTCTTCAATGAATCGTATCAGTTTCCTGTTGACTGTTTTCTCTGCAACTTTGGCTGCGAAGGGGAGGAGCGAGATGGGCCGATAGTTCTTGAGGTCGGTGGGGTCAGCTGTGGGCTTCTTGAGCAGGGGTCTGACTTCTGCGCGCTTCCAGTCATCTGGGAAGGTGCCTGTTTTGAAGGGGGTGTTGATGGTGCGTTGTAGTTCGGGTGCGATGGCGGCCACGGCTCTGTGGTAGATGTGAGGGGGCAGGGGTCGGTGGGGGCCCCCGAGTGGATGCTTTTCATGGTCGAGGCGGTGTCTTCGGCCGTGATCGGTGTCCAGTTGGAGATGGTGGGCTGGCTGGTGTTTCTGGGGGGCTCTTGTGTGGGTTGATAGTGTGGATGGCACGAGCGAGTATGAGTGTGGATGCGAGAGGTCAGTACGAGTGTGTGGTGGATTTATAGGGGTTTGATATAGATAATATAATTTGTGTGCAAATATGCCTATGAATTGTATAACACATTTGTTAAAAAAGAAAAATTGACAAAATTATGAATATAATGTATGGTTTTTAACTTTTTTAATATAAAAAATGAAATAAATCATGCTAAAAAATAAATAAAAATATTTTTGATAAAGTAGCAATTGTTGCATGCATCATGTCTCTGATTGAATGTCAATAATCCATTGGAGCTTTTTTGCCCTTTAGGAAAGAAATATAGGTCAAGTGGGAGGTTTTTGATAGTTTGTTTGTTGTTAGTTGTCCCCTTTTTCTCCCAGACCTAAATTGTATAATTAGAGGGGGTTCCCTTCTTTAGGAGGGCAAAGCCAATAGTCCTGACTTGTTGTAGGTGTAATGTTACTTGTTTTACTATATATCTGGATGTAATGACAAAAGCAGCAAAATACCAGTCGTGCGGCACACTATGCTAAACACAGATTTTAAGGTTAGGTGTTTTAAGTCACGCCCCTTTGAGAGATCCTCCCCTTTTTTTCATCCCACTTAAAGCCCTGGGCGTAGCAATCAGTGGTGCAGTTGGTGTAGAAGCATCAGGGAAAGTGTGTGTGTGTGGGGGGGGGAAGAAGGAGGACTGGCAGATCTGCTCTGAATATAGTTAATTCACATTCTAACTGCTATAAAAAAACATACACCCTTTCTTCTGAGTTTGCTTTACAGGGAGAGGAGTGGTGGGGACCAGTGGCTGGGGCTTCAACCAGCCCCAGTGTGCTGGCACTGAGGCAAAACACTGCCGGCTGGCTCGTTCTGCATGCGTAACTTCCAGATGTTGGTGACTGGCAGCTCGCACAGTCACACAGCAGCCCCCTTCCCCCCAAGTCTTGTAAGAGGCTGTCTGCATGTGCACAGAAAGAAGGCGGGTAACTCTTGGCACGTGCAGTAGAGATGCAACGTATGCAGTAGGGTCGAGTGGGGGACATGGAGTGGCTCGCAGGGCCGGACAGCACAGCACTAGGTTCCTTGAATTATTTTTTAAACCACTCCAGGCCTTGCGTCGCACTGTCTGCCAATACACGTGGTGCGAAGTTTGCATGAAGTACCACGGAAGTGTCACTGTCTGCCCTAATGGTGCATGAGTCTCTCTAAAATCTGGTTCTTAATGGGGGCCACCGCTACTTCTGTGCCCTTGTGAGTGATGCCAAGCCATTCAGATGGCTGATGCTACAAATTCCCTGGAAGCCTTAAGCCATGTGTCGCAGCTGTGTTATCAGAAGAGAAAAGTACAGCAGGATTCGCAAATGAATCTGGAGTGTGGATAAGAATGACCAGGACATAGGGTCTGTATTAGTTTTTGCTACAGCGAGTGCTTATAGAGCCCACTCCATCCAAGGGTAAGCAAGGGGTGTGGTGGAAGGAGAGCGCCTTGGAAGCATGGAGAAGAGAGAGTGCCTGAGTGGAGGTGGCTGCTGGGATTCCCAAAGCGCAGAATGGAAGAGATTACTTGAAGATGGATAAGACAGATAATTATTGTGCAGGGAAGAAGCAAGGAGTAACTTGTGGAGGACAGAGATAGAGAAAAGAGTATCTAAAAATAATTTAATAGAGCGCATGAGGGATGGGCAAGGGAGAAATAAACTACAGCAGTACCTGTGTGTAATGGAGTAGTGTTTGCTGAAAGATGGGATGGGACAGGCAGATTACTTGAGCAGGAATGGACTTAATAACACGAGGAATAGGCATGATAGAATGTGCCTGAAAGGTGTGGTGAGTAGAGTGCTTGTATGATGAAAGAAAGTGCTTATTTGAAGGGAGACGGAATAGAATACGAAGGTGATGGAAGAATTTGATTTGAAAGTAAATATTAGCATTAGGAAAGACCTCAGTATTGTAAAATTTTGCTAAGTTCTGTCATTAATTAACAATAAAACAGGCCCAGTTAGTTTGCTCAGTTCGTGATATAGTGCCACTCAATGTGTCACACATAAGGTATAGAAATTTCACCATTGAGTGCACAACAAACTTGATAATGTTATGCATCAGGAAACTGAAAACTAGGCCTGTGTCTATGCTGGAGACAATCTTGCTATTCTTGACCTACACCTACGCTTTGGAGAAGCTTTCTCTGCCTGTCTTGCATCTATGGTCCAGGAACATTTGCTGCACCTGTCCTGTACCCATGACTTAAGGTTGCTAGTTTCTTAGGGATCTTTGCTTTACTTCTCACACACTTATTGTCTAGGAATAGTTTTTCTACCTCTTGTGACCCTTTGACTTAGGGAAATGACTCTACCTGTTCTGCACCCATGGCTCAGCGAACCTTATTTTACCTGTCCTGTTCCATGGCTTAAGGAAGCTTGGTGAACTTGGCCTGCACTTATGATTTAGAGATAGTACTCTAGCTGCACTGCACCTATGTCATGAAGGCTTGTTCTATCATCCCTGAACCCATGGCTCAGGAAATCTTGCATTTCTTGACTTGCTTATACGGTTTAGTGAAGATTTCTTGGCATTTCCACCTATGATTTAGGGACACATGATGTACTTCTCTTGCATCTTTGATTTAAGAAAGCTAGCTCTACCTGTCCCGCAACTACTGTTTGGGCATGACTGTTGGGCTTGCTGTGCACTCTAGTTAAAAGAAGCTTGCTCATACCGAAGAGTGCACCTCTTATCTGTTTATTGAGACCTGTTTTCCTACATAGTTTATAAGGAGTGAGCTTTGGTCTGTAGTTTAAACTTTGTTCTCTGACATATTACAATACGTTATGGCTAACCTGACAGGTGAAACACCACACAGGGGTTGTAAACTCTCTGCCATGCTGTCTTTTCATACTTTAAAGGAAATGTGTGCTGCCTGTCAATGGGGCTGTGGCCTTTGTTTACCAGTGCATATTCCCTGATGAGAGGCCTACAGGGTAAATACTCCCTGAATACAGGCCTATAAGGGAAATACAAGGATACACTATGTACCAAGGCCTCTAAAAGACACTATGACCAGGTCAAAGTCAGATCCATCACTTTCAAAGCCAGAAACTTGTCATTAAATTATCTGTTTACTATGCATAGGTGCAGTGGCACCTAAGTATGGTACATTTTCGGTTTGCCTTCGGCACTGGCCCAACGATTGCCATATTTACTACCAAAGTGTGGACCCAGAACACTATTTCTACACCTCTGGCACTAGATATATTTTGTTAACATTTAGTGTTTGATTTAGATTTAGTGTTGAAAATCGGATATTAACCCATAAGGATGGTGGCATCGGTGATGGTGTGAACTGTGGCTGAGTACCCACACAGTCAAACCAATCTGCAGCTAAAAGTAAACGCAGGTTTTTATAAGGAACCCCGGACAAGAAGCAAGGCCTCCTTCAGTGAAAACTGTATGCAGAACATGAATAGAAGCTCCTAAAAGAATTACTGCCAAGACTAAAATACCTTAAAATGCCATAACTAGTTTAGTTTTAAAGAAAAAACAATGTAATGGGCAGAATAAAAAGCAAAGTAAATGTGATGCATTGGCCAGGTTACATTAAATCACTAATTGATGTTTTTTTGTGTGAAAATGCAGTTTTTTGGAGGTAAACATTTAAATCCATGAATTACTTACTACGATTTTAAATAATGACCTCTAATAATTGTTCTTGTTAATGGCAGTGTAATCAAGCAAAGCTCTGCAAGCAATGTTTTTGTAAAATAGAACATTTTTAAGGAAATTACTTTACTTCAAAAAATCAAGTGCACTTATAGTTAATGATCATATTGAGAAAGAAGTAAATGAAATCAAATATCGGGATCATTGTCACATCTAGGGTGGCACCATAAGTGCTGCAGCCCTGACCGGAAACTTTACCTTACAGGCCATGTGCACGCAGCCCCCCTTCCCAAGCCTCATTAGGCCCCGGGGACCCTATCAAGAGGCAAAATTTAATTAAAAAGTGGAGGGGGCCATGGGGCACCTCTTCCCACACATTTTTAGGCCCAGGGGACCTCATCCTCTGGGGCCTATTTGAGCTCAAAATTGGAGGGGGGCCTGAGCCTTCATAGGCCCCGGGGTTCCCATTCCCCGGGCTGTACGCTAATCAGAAGGGGAGGGGGGTTGCATGGGGAATGGGCACCCTGCGCCAAATTAGACTCCTGGAGGGGTGCTTCATGCCGCGCGCCCTTCTTTTTTACCACAAGTCCCTGGGGCTTCTCAGATGCTCGGGTGAGGGGCCACATGCCCCTCCTCAAAATAAAAACTACCATTGCCCCCCTGGCCCTGGCCAACTGCTGTTTTAAAAAAAGACACACTTGAGCCTGCGCTTCTCATTAAATCTGCTGCAAATTTGTGGATCGTCTGCAAATTTGTGGCAAAATAAAAAAAAACATTTTTGGCATGGGGGTCAGTAAGTCCCACACAGCGAGATTGCTGAGAGGTCTTCAGAGGTCCCCGCCCCATTCTCCACCACTCTGCAAATGCACCTCCTAGTGCAAAACTGGTTGGGTGATGAAGTCCCCTTGGCTGCTGAGGGTCGTTGGGGCACAAGAACTCCTCCTGTTACCTCCAGCAAGTCCCACGCAGCGGGATTGCTGAGAGGTCTTCGGAGGCTCTGACCCCTTTCTCCATCACTCTACAAACACTCCTCCTAGCACACTACTGGTTGGGGTATGAAGTCCCCATGGATGCTGAGGGTCTTTGGGGGCCAAGAAGCCCTCCTGTTACCTCCAATATGTCTGACACAGTAGGATTCCTGAGAGCTGGTTATAGGCCCGCCCCCTTTCTCCACCACTCTGTAAATGCAACTTCTAGTTAAAAAACCAGAGAAATACACTCAATCAATCAATCAATGCATTTATAGAGCGCGCTACTCACCCGGGAGGGTCTCAAGGCGCTGGGGGAGGGGGGAGTTACTGCTCGAACAGCCAGGTCTTGAGCTGCTTCCTGAAGGAGAAATGGTCCTGGGTTCGCCGAAGGTGAGTGGGGAGGAGTTCCAGGTCTTGGCTGCCAGGTAGGAGAAGGATCTTCCTCCGGCGGTGGCTCTGCGGATGCGTGGTACAGTGGCGAGGGCGTAGCTGGTTGATCGTAGCTGGCGGGTGGGCGTGTAGAAGGTCATGCGGTCGTTGAGGTACTTGGGGCCCAGGTCGTGGAGGGCCTTGTGTGCGTGGGTGAGGAGTCTGAACGTGATTCTCTTGCTGACGGGGAGCCAGTGCAGGTCTTTCAGGTGTCCGGTGATGTGGCTGTGTCGGGGGATGTCCAGGATGAGTCGTGCGGAGGCGTTCTGGATGCGCTGGAGTCTTTTTGAAGTTTGGCTGTGGTTCCGGCGTAGAGGGTGTTCCCATAGTCCAGTCGGCTGGTGACGAGTGCCTGGGTGACGGTCTTCCTGGTTTCAGTGGGGATCCATCTGAAGATCTTGCGGAGCATGCGCAGGGTGTTGAAGCACGAAGATGAGACGGCGTTGACTTGTCTGGTCATCGACAAGGAGGAGTCCAGGATGAAGCCCAGGTTGCGTGCGTGGTCCGTTGGCTTGGGCGCGGTGCCCAGGGCCGGGGGCCACCAAGAGTCGTCCCAGGCGGAGGGTGATGAACCCAGGATGAGGACTTCCGTCTTGTCTGAGTTCAGTTTAAGGCGGCTGTTCCTCATCCAGTCGGTGACGCTCTCATCCCGTCGTGTAGGTTGGCTCTGGCGGTGGTGGGGTCGTTGGTGAGGGAGAGGATCAGCTGGGTGTCGTCGGCGTAGGAGATGATGTTGAGGTTGTGTTGGCGTGCGATGGCTGCGAGGGGGCTCATGTAGACGTTGAAGAGGGTAGGACTGAGTGAAGATCCTTGTGGAACGCCGCAGATGACTTCGGTGGCCTCGGATCTGAACGGGGGAGGCGGACTCTCTGGGTTCTTCCGGCGAGGAACGAGATGATCCATTCCAGTGCTTTCTCTCGGATTCCGATGTTGCTGAGGCGCTTCACTAGGGTGCGGTGGCAGACGGTGTCGAACGCCGCGGAGAGGTCCAAGAGGATGAGGGCTGCTGTTTCCCCGTTGTCGGTTAGGGTTCTGATGTCGTCGGTGGCTGCGATTAGGGCGGTCTCGGTGCTGTGGTTGGCCCGAAACCCGGACTGCGAGGGGTCGAGGGATCCATTCGTCTCGAGGAAGGCGGCAAGCTGTCTGTTGACGGTCTTCTCGATGACTTTGGCCGGAAACGGAAGGAGCGAGATGGGACGGTAGTTCTTGAGGTTGGTGGGGTCCGCCGTTGGTTTCTTCAGGAGGGCGGTAAGCTCGGCGTGCTTCCAGCTCTCCGGGAAGGTGGCGGTGTGGAAGGAGGAGTTGATGATGTCCCCGAGATGGGGTGCGATGGTGGCGTCGGCTTTGTTGAAGACGTGGTGTGGGCAGGGGTCGGTTGGTGATCCGGAGTGGATGGAGTTCATCGTGCGGGTGGTGTCTTCGGTGCTGATCGGGGTCCAGTTGCAGAGGGTGGTGGTGGCGGGCGTTGGTTCGGCGGTAGGGTGCGTGGTCTGTGCGTCGAAGCTGTTATGTATGTCGGTGATCTTGCGGTGGAAGAACGCGGCGAGTGAGTTGCAGAGGTCTTGCGAGGGGGTGATGTCGTTGTTTCCGGCGCTGGGGTTGGAGAACTCTTTGACGATGCTGAAAAGTTCCTTGCTGTCGTGGGCGTTGTTGTCCAGTCGTTCTTTGAGTGCCGACTTCTTGGTGGCACGGATCAGCTGGTGGTGTTTGCGGGTGGCGTGCTTGAGGGCGGTCCTGTTGTCTGTGGTCTGGTCGAGTCGCCAGGCTTTCTCGAGAGTGCGGCAGTTCTTCTTGGATTCCTTGAGTTCGTTGGTGAACCAAGGGGTTTTCTTGCTTCCGGGTCTGCTGGGAGGGTTTTTTAGTGGTGCGAGGTCGTCGGCGCAGGCGGTCAGCCACTTGGCGAGGTTGCTGGCTGCTTCGTTCGCACTAAAAAAACAAAGGTTACAGGGACTTTATAGTTAGAAAAAAGAATTTTAAAAACCTTAGAAATTCACTGGAAGAAACCAAAGGTTACAGGGATGTTATAGTTAGGCTCAGATTTCACTGGTAAAAAACCATAGAAATTCAGCAGTTATAGTTACCTGAGCTAACTATGTCTTATGACCCTCACATTGCACTGCTTATGACCTCACATAATACATCACTCATGACATGGTCAGTGACACCAATGATGAAATCATTTTTTTTTTTTTATTATTTTATTTATAAGTTTTCCAAAAATCATAATTAAACATGTTTACACATTTCATCAAGTCAATAATATGCGATACAGTATACAGCGACCAGTATGTACAGCACAGCATTATATGAGAATATATCCATGTCATATCTAGTTTAGCATCACTACAGAAATTAGAGCAAAGCCATTAATCATACATTAGAGTGGAATAGATCAGGGTGTGCACGCAGGTAGACTGTAAGTGGCTCCCAGAAGTTAGAGGGTTTAGCAGTCGTTGGCAGTTCTTCTGCGTATATCAAAAAATTATCTTTACAATATGTAGAGTCCGATATCCAGTGGGCTATAGTTGGTGTGATCGAACTGTCCCAATGTACGGCTACTCTTCGTTTAGCTAATAGTAACATTATGGCCGCTAATTTTTTTCTTGCAGATGTCAAGTGTGTCAAGTGGCCCCAGAGACATACCCGCGGTGCACATTCCAATTGACATTGCAGTATTTCATTTAATAGATGAATCACCTGTTCCCAATAGGATTTCACCTTGCCGCAAGACCATGCTAAATGCTCAAAATCTGCCTGGTTTAATTTACATCTCTTACATCTCGCATCCACTCGTAAACCAAGCCTGTGCAACTTAACTGGGGTGTGGTATATCTGGTGTAGGTATTTATAGTGGATAATGCGTAAGTTAGCATTTGGGGTGAGTAGTGCAGTAAGTGCGCATCACGATTGCCACTCATCTGCGTCTAAAGGTGTATCAAGAATCTTGTTCCATCTGTCCTGTGCTTTTTGTGTGTTAGCGCCAATTTCCCTCTGTAGAGTGCTATATAGTTTCGCTACTATGTGGGTACTGTTCGGAGCTGTAATCAGCAGTTGTAATGTTTCTAGCGTAGGGGGCTCATTTGGATAGGAGGGATAATGTTCCTGCACGGCTGCACGCAGTCTATGATAAGCGAATCTGAACAATAGCGTTTGATTACTCACAAATGATAAGTCACCCGGTGTTATAAAGGTTCCATTAGGGTACATGTCACCCATCACTGTGATACCAATGTGGGTCAGTAACTCCATGCTGTCTTTCTCTTGTGTAACTGATAAGGCCGGGTGTTGTTCCAAAGGGAGGTTCGGAGCGTACATTGGAGTCTTGTCTGTGAGGTGAGCAATGCGCGTCCATGCCAGAGATGTAGTCCGTACAGTGTTAATTTCGGATTTGGATAGGTGGGGTCTCCTATGTGGCAATATATTCGTCAGTTTGATAGGGTGAACATCACCGTCTTCTACTGCGAGATGCGGCATATAACGCACTGGGTGAAACCAGTAGCGAGCATATTGCGCTTGTGCGCATAAATAATAGAGGTATAAGTCAGGGACTGTGAATCCCCCAGCCGCGTAAGGAAGCGTCAGTGTTTGGAGACTTATTCTTGCCTGCTTTCCCGCCCATATGAGTCTAGTTATGTTGGCACGTAGACGGTTAAATACATGAGTTGGGGGGTATGGGAATGTTAGTAAATAGATAAAGTAACTTGGGCAGGATCACCATTTTAACCAGTGAGATTCTGTCCGCCAGAGATAATGGCAGTGTGATCCATCGGTCAACCTGTGTTTCTATTTTATCAATTGCAGTGCCATAGTTACTTTGAAGTACGAGTGCAGAGTCTCGATGTATCCAGATGCCTAGATATTTAATGGGTTCCTCCTGCCAGATAAAGGGGAAGTCCATCTGTGGTGAGGTCGTGTTTGCAGTTAGTGGTATTACTGCTGATTTAGTCCAGTTAATTTGAAGACCTGATTGTCGACCGTATTTTATGTATTCTCTGATTAGTGGCGATAAATTTACATTAGGGTCTCTAATATATAGCACCATGTCGTCAGCATACAATGATATTCCAATGGGACGCAATGTGAATCTCAGAGCAGTATGTGCGTACTGCTGGCGGACTTTACAAGCTAAAGGTTCGAGAGCAATTGCAAAAAGCAAGGGGGACAGTGGGCACCCCTGTCGCGTCCCTCGTTGTATCTGTATAACATCTGATATGTGCCTATTCACTTTGATACGTGCAGATGGTTTCGTGTATAGTAATTTGATCCAATTTGTCAATGACGGAGAAAGTCCAATGTGCTGTAAAACAGTGAAGAGGTAGACCCATTCAATCGAATTGGCGGCGTCAAGAAGGACCGCCACGGCCTCCAACTCGGGATTTAGTTGATGCAATAGAGCAAAGATAGTACGGAGGTTGTGTGTTGTGGATCTAGTCGGTATGAAACCACATTGGTCGGGCAGGACAATAGTTGTCATGAGAGGTTGTAAGCGGGTTGTGATAATCTTTGCTAGGATCTTAGTGACTGTGTTTATTAAAGACAGCGGCCGGTAAGATTCTGCTTTCTCCGGGTTTTTATCTGGCTTTAAGAGTGCTACTATCAAAGCTTCACGTAATGTTGGGGGGAGAGTTTGATTGTGATACGCTTCATCATAGATTTCTAGTAGGTATGGGCATAGCAGTTCTGAGTATGTTTTATAAAATTCGGCTGTGAAGCCATCCGGACCTGGCGTTTTGTTATTTGGTAGTGTTTTTATGGCCTCCTGTACCTCTTCTAAAGTAATCGGCTGTGCTAGGAATTCACGTTGCGCATTATAAAGCCATACCAAGGCAATGTCTTCAAGGTAAGATAGAATTTCCTGCGTGTGTGCAGTGTCTTGCGCTTTATATAATGTGCCATACGTGTCCATGAAAGTGCATAAGATTCCAGCTGTATCATAATGTGATTTGTTGTTATCATCTACCATTTGGAGAATAATGTGTTGTTTATGTTGTATGCGAATTTTATTCGCAAGGGTGTGGCCTGGTCTGCCTCCCTCCCCCATCTTGCGTGCTGTGTGGCGTTTAGTTATGTACTTCATTTCATCATCTGCTAGATCATTATAATTAGTGATTTCTTGTCGTATGTCCCCTAAAATAGTTGCGTTACGAGTGGCATCGTATTCTGTTTCTAGTTTAATGCGTGTTTCACATTTCTTCAGCTGCCTGCGGATGTCTCTAAGGATCCCTGCCGTAGTGCTTATGCAAATACCTCGTAGGGTCGCCTTGAATGCTTCCCACAGGGTGCCCACACTGTCAACTGATAGCTTATTAAGGGTAAAATAGTCCTCTATTGCCGAGTGAATCGTTTCCACATATAGTGGATCTAAAAGGGAGTTGGCATTAAAGCGCCACACAAATGGTGGTGGAGCATACGTTGGTATTTGCAGGGTTAGCAAAACTGGATTATGGTCTGATAGTGTTTTTGGGAGGTGTTTGACTTCAGTAGTCCATGTGCACATTCGGTCCGTGAGTATCCAATAGTCAAGTCTGGACCAGCTATTATGGACAGTTGAGGAGTGGGTGCTTTCAAGTGTTTGCGGGTTACGCATACGCCATATATCCTGCATTTTGAATTCTGACATACCATTTAAAACTACTTCAACTGCTCGTTGGTGGTGCTCGGTTGTGTTTTGTGACCTTTCACAGGTGCTATCTAGGGCTATATTGAGGTCCCCACCCCATACAAGTTCCATTATTGGCAGACCTCGTATCTCCGTGCATATGTTCATGTAAAAGTCAGGATCATCTATGTTGGGGCCATATGAGTTGATTAGGCCTACTCTGGTACCTCGCAGTAGGCCAGTGATGATAACATATCGCCCGTTTGTCCGTGATTGTGCGTTCTAACACAAACTGTGTTCCTTTTCTTATCAGGGTAATAACCCCACGTGCATAATTAGAGTATGATGATGAGATCGTTAGTTCTGCCCAGCGCTTTCCCAGTCTGTCGGCTTTGCATTGCAATAGGTGTGTTTCTTGGAGCATAGCTATGTCTATAGCATGTCTATCCAGGTAGGCGAATACTTGGTGGATTTTTCTAGGATTATTAAGTCCTCGTATATTCCAGGTGACTAATTTCAGTGGGATAGGGTTGTTTCTAGTGTGTGTCAATGTGTCTCCAGATATAGCATTTAAGAGATAGGTCTTTGCTCGCATTGCGCACTAGTAGTGTCATCAGGGGCATGTGTAGATAAGTAGTGAATGCGTGCCATACTTCAATGTTTATTAATGTCTGTATCGTGACGTGAGAGTGTACAGTATGTAGAACATTATTGATCCCATTTTTGTCCCCCACCCATCCCTCCCACTTCGTCATCCCAATTATGACGAAGACACACCCCATGAACAAACAAAGTTTCCCCTCTCTCACCCAACCCAGTGGGGCAGATAGGAAAATTGGTGTGGTATACACAATGGGGCAAGAGCTGCCAGCCGGATACCCTGGCGACTAGTGTCATCCAGAACTAACACAGTATATCGTAATCGGATAGGCATCAACATTAGTATATTAACTTAAACACTTTTAAAGAAGGATATGGGCATTATTACAGTTCGCAATATTTGTGGCCCAGCCAACTCTCAGACAGAGAACTACAACATTCACTTATCTGTAACAATATGTAGGTAAGTAGGTATAGTCCGTAGTATGCATCGTCGTATGGATGTAATGCAGGTCAGAGTGGTACACTACTCAACATCTGAGGTAGTCGTATGGTCCTCTGGGTTTCCTCTGGGCGATTTTCAGCGCGGCTGTTGAAGGCCCTTGTGCTGTATATATTTGAGCACATCTTTTGGTTCAGTGTAGATCACGGCCCTCCCTCCATCAGTCACTTTCAGCTTAGCTGGGTAGAGCATAGCATATGGAATATTGTGATCTCTGAGCGTATTTTTAACAGCCACAAATTTTTTCTGGGCCTCCTGTACCTGTGGAGTGAAATCGGGGTAAATGGAAATGTCCATGCCTTGATAGTGTAGAGTACCCATCTCTCGGGCTTTACGGAGAGCTGCATCGCGGTCTCTGTAATTTAGGACTTTAGCAATAATTGGGCGCGGTCTAGAACCTGGTGGAGGAGGAGGGGCTAGTGATCTATGGGCTCTTTCTACTATAAAGACAGCAGAGAAGGTGTCCTTGCCCATAAGATTGATAAGTAACTGTTCAATGTAGCGTTCCATGGGTCCCGTGTTGGTCGTTTCCACAATTCCCATGAGGCGTAGGTTATTGCGACGTGACCACGCTTCAAGGTCTTCTGTCTTTGCCATGAGTGCCTTCAGGTGGTTATCTATCTTGCCATGCCTGGTCTCCAGCTGTTTCTGGGCATCTTCCGTGTCTGAAATGCGCCGCTCCGCCATGTCAATGCGCTCAGTGTGCTTGTCTAATCTTTCAGACATGCGATCCACTCGATATGTTAAGGAGTCTATTTTGCCGTCTATGTTAGCTAGGGAGGCTTGTATTGTGGTGAACATGGCCTGAATATCACCAGTATCAGGTCTACCAGTGATGGACGTCGGTTGCTGCGAATCACCCTGTCCATCTAGGTCACTTTCTGCTTTTATTTTGGGCTGCTCAAAGTTTATTTTAGGCTGATTCCTGTCGGGTTTACCCATGGTGCTATAGGGTATAGCAAATCCGCCTTTGCCGATGGTATGATGTAGATTTTCCCCAGTACCCAGAGAAGTAGATAGGTGAGGGTGTGGCCAATGATGACATCATTGATGACATATTAAATGACATCACTGATGACATCATCCTCAGAACCACTCACACACCCATTCACACCCTCATACAATCTCTCATATGTTCACTCACACACCCACACAATCACTCACATACCCATTCACAGACCCATATCAGTACTCACACACCCACTCACTCCTCTAAAGAGCCACTCACAAACCCACTCACTCATTTGTACAGTCACTCACACAACCATTCACTCACCCATACAGTCACTCATACAACCAGTCACTTACCCCTACATCCAGTCACATATCCACACACTCACCCATACAGCTACTCACACGCCCACTTATTTACCTACACAGCCACTCACACAGCCACTCACTCATCCATACAAGCACTCACACACTCACTAACACACCCACACAATCACTTAGAAACCCATTCACACCTCCACAGAAGCACTCTCACTTCCACTCACTCACCTATACATCCATTCACACACTCACTCTGCAATACAGCCACTCACACACCAACTCACTTAACCAAACACCCACTCAAACAGCTGCTCACTCACCCATACAGTCACTTACACACCGAGTCATTCACTCATACATCCATTCAGACACCCATTCACTTACCCATACAGTCACTGACACATCCACTCACTTTCCAATACAGCCACTCACACAGCAACTCACACACCCACGTATACACCTATACAGCCACTCACACACCTATAAACAAAAGGATACATACTGTCACACAGCCACTCACATAATATATGTTAGAAGCAGTATCGCTCAGACGTAGTGCACCTAGTATGCTAATTTAACAATAAGTTAGTATATATGTTTAACATTCATAAACTCTTAGAAAATACTTACACTCACTAGATCATGTCATCAGTGATGTCACCGGTGATGTCATTTGAGATGTCATCAATGATGTCACTGGCCATGTCACGAGTGATGTAATATGTGAGGTCATAATCAGTGCATTGCGTGGTCGTAAGTTATAGCTGGCTCCGGTAACTATAACTGTTGAACTTCGATGGTTTTGCACAAGTGAAATCCGAGCCTAACCACTCTGTCTCTGTAACATTTGTTTTTTTCAGTGAATTTCTAAGGTTGTTTTAAATCTATTTCCTTACTATAATGTCCCTGTAACCTTTGTTTTTTTCAGTGAATATATATATATATATATATATATATATATATATATACACACACACATATATATATATAAATATATATATACACACACACACACACATATATATATATATACCGCAAACCAGGCTCACCCTTCCGTAATCCCAACGAAGAGCACTCACGGAGTTTTTTTAAGTTTGATACTTTATTGTGCAAAAACCCCCCCTGACAGACGCGTTTCGCCACACGGCTTCTTCAATGTCAGTTACTCTTTCATTGACGTACATATTTAAAGAACTTCAAACATCACATGGTCACAATGAAAGGTCAAAATGAAAGATGGACTTACGCTTCATTGGATACCACTTCATGGCGGCCATCTTAAAACATGTAATTAAAAGTGCAATGTTATAAAGTGCTTTGTGCTGTGCAAATTCCATTAAAAACACTAATCTCCTAATGTGTGCAAAGCTGTTGATGACAAGCAAATACATGTTTTGTACATTTTAAAATTTCATTTACAATAAGAATTCATATATATGTAACAGTTATTAAAACATGTATTTACACCGTGTAAGAATTATCTGAATATAAATTCATATATATACACAGTCAGCGCCTACTCTATTATGAATTAATGTTTCATATAACATTTTTCTCAGTGCAAATAGAGTAGGAGGCTATTCTCACTCTAAATAAAATACTAGAGCAAAAGTCATCAGTTTGCCACCATAATTGTGCCCTGTATGGGCAATTGAAAATTCAAGTCTACAGGAGTTAAGACAATATTAAGCTAAAAATTCCATTCAAGTAAGGATATCATCGTTATTGACCTATTTTACTCCAGGTGTACCCACATCTCTTCATCATTATTTAGCCCAATCGGCATCTTAGTCTGGAGATCAATGATATATTTGGACTCCAAGATCCGAAGTTGTTGCACCCTATTGCCACCTCTCTCCTTTTTATCAATCTGGTCTATACAATAAAAACTTAGGAGGTCCCTGTTGCTCTGATGGAATTTTTCAAAATGACGAGCAACAGGGTAAGTTAGATCTTTATTAGTGATGGCTCGCATATGTTCTAAAATGCGTTTTTTTGTGGGGTGAATCGTACTGCCTATATAGCGCTTGGAACATGGGCATATTAAACAATAAACAGTAAAATCGGAGTTGCAATTTAGGAACTTTTTTTTTTTTTAATAGTGCGGACAGGTCTAGGATCCCCTGGCCTGCCTGGATAATTGACAACTTTATTACTCTGTTTGCAGGCTTTACATCGTTGACATGGAAAGAAACCCGCTATGCCTAGACGATTTACAGGTCTGGGGGTTCGGTTAAAATGACTATGAATCAAATGATCACCAATTGATTGACACCGTTTATATGTAATGAGTGGGCAATTTGGGAGGTTTTTCTTTAAAATGTTGTCTGTCTGCAGGATATGCCAATTCTTTTTAAAGATCTGTGAGATTTTATTAGATTTTTCGTTATAGCTAGTTATCATTCTCACCGGGCCTAGTCCTGTATCTTTATTCGGGCCTTTCGTTACCAATAGGTCCCTTCGATTGATCTGTTCAACCTTACTTACTGCTAGATTAAGATCTGTATTTGTATAGCCTCTTTGTCTAAAGCGGTTAAGAGTTTGATCTTTTGCTTCTTTGTAACTCTGCACTGTAGTGCAGTTACGTTTAAGTCGCATCAACTCACCAAACGGTATGTTTTTATGAGGCTTTTAGGATGGTGGCTTCCTGCATGTAAGACTGCGTTACCCGCTGTGGGTTTTCTATATAATCGGGTTAGCAGGATAGAATTTTCGATGAAAACCTCCACATCTAAATAGGTCACCGATTTGTCACTGATACAACTTGTAAATTTCAGATTCAAATCATTGTTGTTTAGTGAGGCCACATATTCCTCAGCCGAGGAGCGGCTCCCCCGCCATACAACAAAAAGATCATCGATGTACCTAGCCCACAGTGTTATATTATCAATCCAGGCGTCATGTGTTTCCCCCAAAGCCACGTGCTTCTCCCACCAGCCCACGAAAAGATTCGCGTAGCTGGGGGCGAAGCACGTGCCCATCGCGGTCCCACGTTGTTGATGATAGATTTGGCCCGCAAAGGTAAACATGTTGTTATTTAAGCAGAAGCTAATCATGTCAAACAGCATCTTATTATATTTTTGAAATTTGAGTTGTCTTTTGTTAAGGAACCACTCCACAGCTTTCAAGCCATCTGAGTGTTTAATACATGTGTATAGGCTTGTTATATCTAGAGTGATTAACAGCATGTCATTTTCCCATACAATACCCTCAATCAGTCTTAAGAAATCTTGAGTATCTCGAACATAGGAGGCCAAATCCCTAACTAAAGGTGACAGGAAGGAATCAATATAAATGGCAGTATTTTCTAAAAGACTGCCTATAGAGGCAACAATAGGCCTGCCTGGTGGATTTTCTGGATTCTTATGTATCTTTGGCAGGTGATAGAAAGTGGGTAAGATTGGCATATCACAATACAAGAATAAGTATTCATCTTGTCCCAACATCCCATCATTTTTCCAGTCCTGTAATAGTTTGTGATAAGTACTAATACAAGCTAGGTAATCTTTCCTGTATATCGGACTGTAACATTCTGTTTCCTCCAGTTGTCTCATGGCTTCTTATTCATAATCTTGTTTATTAAAAATCACCATATTACCTCCTTTATCGGAGGGTTTGATTTCAATATTGGTATCTTCCCTTAGTGCCTTCAGGGCCTCCCATTGTTTTCTTGGTAAACTGTAATGTCGATTTCCCTTAGCACTTTGTTTGGCCAAATTCTTTAAATCCGCAATGACTGCCTCGTTGAATACATCGATTGCGTCAAAAGGAGTTTGTGGAATTGTTCTCGATTTTCTCTTAAATTTGCTATGACCCCCTTTTTGAGTAATACCAATTTCCTCTAGATAATCATTAATATTGATATCTGCTCTGCTTGTCGAGGTATCCAAACTTTGTAATACTAGCAGTGTCTGTAGATCATGTCCTGTCAGTGATTCCTGATCAATATTATCATGATTTTGTTCCTCTGTTTGCATACTACTCGATCTTTTTTCCGGATGGAGCAAAAAAATCTTCTGTAGTTTTAGCTTTCTGATATATTTGAAGAGATCTATCCGAGTCTCCACATAATTATATCCTGAGGTTGGACAAAAGGAAGGACCCAATTGTAAGACTTTAATCTCATCCTGAGTTAATACTTTTGCGGAGAGATTGATCACAGTTTTTTCCTCTGTCTCATTTACCACTTGCCCCTCCTCCCTCTGCTGCGTGTTATTCTTGGTGTAGGGGTTTCTTCTCCTGCTTTTCCTACCCCTCCTTGTTTTCCGCTTTTTACATTTTTCGTTTTTAATTGTTGTGGAGGGTGGGTACACGGTGCTGGTCTTTGACGTGTTTCCCTTATTAGCTGATATTCTTGAAAATAAGGGGTTTCTAGATTTGCCCTTCCTTGGTCCATGTTAGTTGATTGTTCACCATCCGAAGTGTCTACCTCTGATTCCGAGGTGTCTTTGTTTTTATTGACATTTGCTCCTTGTTGGTTCAAGGACTTACGTGGTTCATCAAATTTGCGGGCAAATGTTAAAATACGACCAGTTAGATAGTCCTGCTCATCCCTTTGAAATTTTAACTGTTTGCGGCGTCTTATAACTGCCTCATAATCTTTCAGACGCGTCATCATGGCACTCTTTAATTCATCACTGTATTTAGCATCCTTTTCTTTACTTATTAGTTCCTCCAATCTCTTAATTTCAGCTGAGACTTTTTCATGATCGCTCCATGCATACTTGATTAATATTTTCACCATTCCTTTAGCAGACTCCGTTGTGTGGTCTGCCCATTCCTTTAGGAGATGTGGGTCAGGGTTCTCATAGGACGGCACTATAAAGATGCGGAGGCCTCTTGGTATACGATCACAGTCTATATACCTCTGCAATGAGGTGGCCTCCCACCATTTTCGTAGTTCTCTCTCGTAAGCTTTTTCCAACGATTGAAATAAAATTACTAGGTTTGGTGGAGAGGATCCTACAGCCGCATCTGTTGAGGATTGTAATTGTTTAGTCCCTGTTCTTGGTTTAAAAATATCCTTAGCCGCTTCTTCTCTCTCCCGCAGACTCAACATTTTCTCTAGAATTCAAATGGCACAGTTCTGTCTCTTTTTCGACCGGCAGGGGGTTACTTGCACAAATAATATGACTCCTCGGGGTAAAGACTCTGATCCTATCATTACTGGTGACAACAACAGCGAGACTCACTCACCGGAAAATCGGCATCGGCGTCGCAGTATCCGCGTTCTCCACTCGGAATCCACGACGTCTCCGCCGCCGGCAACAGAATTCCCGCGTTCTTTGTAATCCATACGATCTCCGGAACCGTTGTGCTTTCACAGCAGTTGCTTCGTTTTCATAAAGAGTCCTCGGGCTGGCGGCCAAATTATTTTAGCACACAGAACGTCACCGCCGCCGCTCCTTCCTCCCCGGGTGCTTACTTCAGCGGTGGTGAACCGCTTAATGATACCGCAAACCAGGCTCACCCTTCCGTAATCCCAACGAAGAGCACTCACGGAGTTTTTGTAAGTTTGATACTTTATTGTGCAAAACCCCCCTGACAGACGCGTTTCGCCACACGGCTTCTTCAATGTTAGTTACTCTTTCATTGACGTACATATTTAAAGAACTTCATACATCACGTGGTCACAATGAAAGGTCAAAATGAAAGATGGACTTACGCTTCATTGGATACCACTTCATGGCGGCCATCTTAAAACATGTAATTAAAAGTGCAATGTTATAAAGTGCTTTGTGCTGTGCAAATTCCATTAAAAACACTAATCTCCAAATGTGTGCAAAGCTGTTGATGTCAAGCAAATACATGTTTTGTACATTTTAAAATTTCATTTACAATAAGAATTCATATATATGCAACAGTTATTAAAACATGTATTTACACCGTGTAAGAATTATCTGAATATAAATTCATATATATACACAGTCAGCGCCTACTCTATTATGAATTAATGTTTCATATAACATTTTTCTCAGTGCAAATAGAGTAGGAGGCTATTCTCACTCTAAATAAAATACTAGAGCAATCCCACCAAGTAGAAGGGGAGGAGATAGGGAATCTAAACTGCGTAGATTAGAGACAAGATACATTCTCCAGTTTGATTCCAAAACCCCAGGGGGATTGAACCCCACGGAGGATTTGCACACATGTTTGGGGTAGATGACTACGTGTATATTGTATCTGTTTTCGGGTCGAATGTTTATGGTATTTAATTTTTATGTGATGGCAGCTCCTTTTAACCTCTACACTTTTTCTACTCTATATTACCTTTTAAATTTTTACACTGGGTTTTTTATGTACAGTGATAATGTATTTTATATTTGGTTGTTATGCATTTTTATATTTATGAATGTATATTTATATATTTATATCTATTTACATATTGATATGCAAAGAAGTGTGACAATTTCAAACCTGTTCATAACGGTGCATCAGTAGGACAGGAATTTACATTATATAAAGGCTAAAATATAGAGAATGGATTGGGGGGGGAAGTTATCGTGGTTGTATCATATATATTATTCCATATAGTCTTACAAGACAAATCTTGATAACATTGAGGATAGGTGATGCAATAGTATTATCCTCCATTTGAAACCCAGAAATAGATCTAATTCCTTAAAATCTACCGCAGGTTGCTCTGTAACTACGATAAGGGTCAATTAATACAGTAACTATCGTTGCACTTTTTATTTCCTGATTTTAACAGACACATAGTTTAGGTCAATTTCATCACGGAGGGTATTTCGCATGCACATTTGTGGATTTCATTGACATATAAAAATATTACTACATGCATGTGGCGTTAGGAAATGGGATTTAACCCGAAACACAACAATCAATTGTTTTAATTGGTGTCTCTTAACATGCATGAGAATATCATGATAATAGTTTAAAACCATTAGTGAGTCAACGGGGGTCCTTTTTAATACATTTTGGGATTCCCAGTTGTGGACAAATAAATCTTGCTTTTATTTAGTGAGACGGATTTAATAAATTCAATGCATTTATGCTAATATTATTTCAATTAGATTTTGGCGGCAGGTTAGCATTTTTATGCACTAATATCTTTTTGCAAATTTGATATTATTTTTACTGCTGTTTTTATCCTCATGTCCTTTTATACATTTTATATTGATATTAAGATATATTAATGTTTTAACTAGCGGTTGGTTTTTTAACTTTATTCATGAATTGTCAATGAACTACAAATTTTTCTATGTCTATGGGCACCTTTTGCACGTGATTGTTGGTTAATTGCACTCGTCACTTTAAAAGCGGAAGTCAACTAAAAATACAATGTCATTTGAAAAAGGCTCGGACGAGCCGAAACGTTATGGCGACATTGAGGTTTAAATAAATATAATTGCACTTATCTATTTGGTCCGTGTCCGTTGTTGCAGGGAAGAACCTTTCAGTTCAACGCGGAAAGCAGTGATATATATATATATATATATATACATATATATATATATATATATATATATATATATATATATTACGTAGCTCACCAGTGGGTTGTTCTAGTTTGGATCGTGTTTCCATAGGAAAAGCCTTTTTTGTGTTGCTAATAACTTTGGTGTCATTTGACAAATCTCCATGAAACCTTCCAAAAGAGTACTACTTTTTGATTAGTTTGCACATGGAAAGTTCCAGGGATATGTCAAGCGTGGGATGTGAAAAGGGGGTCCCAAAACACATTTTCCCTATTCATTTTTCTATAGGAACTTTAGACACAGCTACAGGCCAGGCAACTCAACGGATTTAGACCTAATTTATCAGAAAGCTAGATCTTGGTACAGAATGAGTGACTTTTGTGATTTGGTGTAAATCCATTCAGTAACTTTTGAGGAATTAATGCTCAGATCTGATTGGCTTCCTCCACTTTAACCAGTAAGTGGCGGTAGCCATCTAAGGACTTGGAACTCATTTCAGAGTCCTAAAAAATGCAAAAAAAAGACATCTCAGGCCCCTGACCTGTGCGTCACCCTGAGCCAGGTCACCAGAGGCTCAATGGTGAGTGCCAACAAGAGTGGAGAGAGGGACAACTGTGTCTGGTGCCCCTCCTCAGCCTAAAGTCCCTCACCTATTCTGTCTCTCTGGGCCAAACATCCAAACAAACACTGCAGATTGTGATGAGTCACTCAATATGGTATAAACACTGACTGATTGGGGGACTTTTATTGCATCTGTCACCTTCAGGAGCCTGGAAGCCAGCACCTTAGCCAGGATTTTTGTTTCAATGTTATAGGATTACTTAAGTGACCTTGCACGTATATAAAAATATGTCTATTAATTACACAATACTCACTAACACATTGGTATAGCTCCTACCCAGAGATATCAACAGAAATACAGAACAATACTTCAATTGTAAATACGGTAAGTAGCACAAAATGCAGTGGTCTCCAGGGGGAGACCAAACCATATGCTAAAAAAGTGGAATGTGAACTTCTAACGAAGTCGGGACTTGGACCATGAGACTCAGAGGAACTGGGGATACAAGGAACCACCCAAGGTAAGTACCCAGGAACCCCACAGAGGCTGTGTGCAGAGTGGAAACACAGACGCATGCCCAATAGAGGTCAATGTTGAAGTCTCGGTTGCAGTTTTTAAGAAGAAGGACCCTTCCCAGTGGACTCCGAAGAAGCCCAGTGGAAGACAGAAGGTTGGAGAGTCACACCACCTGTGGATACCCCAGGAACCAGGATACCTACACCAGAGAAGAAGGGTGCATAGGTGTGAAGTGATATCGGAAACTGCCGTAGACGACATTGGTGGACTTCAGAGAAGAGGCTGCTGGAGAAGACTGCTCAAGAGTCCGGTGGAATCCAAGGGTGGAAACCTTGAAGAGGAGGACCTGTAAGCAGAGGGGGCAGAGTCTATGCCACTGGGAGGTGACCAGAAGGCATGGAGGAGCAATGCCCACCGATGTGGGACTTACTGGAGGAAACAGGAAGGCTTCTTGGCCCCCAAGGACCCTCAGCAGCATAGCGGACTTCATTCCCCAACCAGTAGTGTGCCAAGAGGCACGTTGCAGAGTGGTAGAGAAAGGGGGTGGGCCTACGATGACCTCTCAGCAATCCCGCTGTGTGGGACTTATTGCAGGTAAAGGAGGGGTAGTTGGCCCCGAAGGACTCTCAGGAATCAATGGCACTTCATCCCCAAATAGTATTGCACCAGGAGGCACGTTTGGTGAAAGGGGGTGGGGCCCCTGGTGACATGCAGGAGCTGGCTTTAAAATAAATGTTTTATTAGGGAAGCGGGCTGCATGGCCCCCCTTTTAATGAGCCGATTTCGCACCAGGGGTACCTAACCCCCAGGATCAGGACTTTTTGGAATGGGGAGGGGTGCCGCATGCTCCCAATTCCTGGGCCAATATCAGCTCCAGGGACCCCATCCCCCGGAGCCGGCCTTTTTTAATTGTTTTTTATATAGGGGAGGGGGACTGTGCAGCCCACCTCCCTGGGCCGATTACAACCACAGGAAACCAATTGCCTGGGACCAGCCATTTACAGATGGGGGCGGGGGCTGCCCGCCCCCCCTTCCCCTGGGTCTGCCCATTTGTTGTGGGTGCCTTCAGGGCCCCCACTCTCCACTGGGACCACGGGGGGATCCTGAAGGCCCCCGTGGTCCCTGCCGGCTCCCGGCCTAATGCTGGTAGCCGGCATTGCTTTCACACACAGGGAGCTGCTGAAAACACAGCTCCCTGTGTGTGAAAGCAATTTTGCTCGGCTTCCAGCAAGCTAGAGCATTTTTGGTGCTTTTGCTTGCTGGGAGCGAAGCTTTTGCTGTTGCTTGGCGTGAGCGGTAAAGCTCCTGCCAATCCACAGCAAATAGCTATGTCCTGGGGGTGGGCCACCCCGGGGCATAGCAGGAGCCTGCCCTGGGAGGTGGTGATCTCCAGGGCCATGTATAGCTCCAGGAGGGGGGCATGCATCCTCCCTCCTTTCTTATTTGTAGGGTCTGCCCCAGGGAGGTGGGAGTCCCTGAGGCCCCCCACTACAATTTTATCATGGCTCCGGGAAGGTGGTTGTCCCCGGAGTCAAGGGGGGTCCAAGTGGCCCCTCCCATAAATATATATTTTTTTAATTTAAATGCATTAGCCCCAGGGAGGTGGTGGTCCTGGGGCACGGGGGTCCAAGAGTCCCCCCTGATTTGTTTTTAGATTGTAGCCCTGGGGAAGTTGTCATCCCCAGTGCAGCGGGGGCCGTATGGGCCTTCCCCACATTAATTTATACTGAAAAGCCCCAGGGAGGTGGTGGTCCTTGGGCATTAATAAGCCCCAGGAGGGGGGCTCATGCACCCCCTCCTTTGTTCACAAAAAGCCCCCGGGACCTAGCCCACCCGGGGGCCGATTACTAATGAAGCGCATTTGGCGCATTTGGCGCATTTGGTGATGCAGCGCGCGCAACGAAATTTGTTTAATTAATTTATATGTTTACTTACCTCTAATCGGCCGTAATCCGTAGTTTACTACCCCCCACCCTGCCCCTCCCCCGCCCCACGTCAGCACCCGGCAGCACTCCCACCATGGCCCGCTACTGCTCATAGGAGCAGCCCATTTGTGGGTGTGGAATTAAGCATTAATTCATGACCAACTGTGTCCTGAGATGCACGCAACTTCATTCCATCATGCCTCTGAAGAAGAAGGACTACCTTTGAAACGCGTAAGGCTGGAAATGATGGTATAGCTGCCTAAATGAATCGGCTGGCAGAATGCTGTCTGTACCTAATAAAGGCCTGTTGCCGAAATGCTGGTGTGCGGCTTACCTGCTGGGGCAGTTTGGAGCATATATATTCGTTCAGGAGGAGGTTGTGGTGGATATTGTTCGTGTTAACCAGAGACACGATACAGAGGCCCCGTCCTGCAAGTTGGCCTGGTCTTCACTGGTTCCTGCTTCGGCGGTCTTTTCACTTTCCAAGGTATTGGATTGGCCCGGGCCCGCCTCCTGATTCAAGCACAGCAAGGGCGGCTGCCATGCAGTTCGTGACTTCACGAAGGGATGGATGCATTGTCACTCCTGCCCCTGCCCGGCGGTTTTTGAATATTTGGGGGCTAGGACGTCTGGGGACCCGAGGAAGCTCCGGGATGCTCAGAAAATCAGGACAGTGATTTCCTGCCACACCGCGTGTTGCCCTGCCCCTGCTAACCCACAAGGGCATATTAGCAAGAAAATTCCCCAAGTAATACTTACCCAAAAAGGAGAACACTGGGATTTGCAGTTCGTAGTAACAGTGAGTGGTATACGGGCACATGATCTGGGGAGGAGCGGATTCCCACCAATGGGAAGGGCGCAGGACATTGTTAAACGTGGGTGTGTTAGCATTCTGAGTAATGAGGCATCTGATGAAGGCCGTCCAGGGGGAAATGCATTATGCCGTTTGACCATTAAAAATCTTCCATCGGATTCCCCGTGTGGCCTCGTTCAGGAGGAGGTTGTGGTGGATATATATATATATATATATATATATATATATATATATATATATATGTTTGTATATATTCCCCGTGCAGAAGGTTTATTCAGCGAAACAACCCAATGCCTTTCGATTGAATAACATCCTCGTTCACGGGTGTCCGCCATTATAGACAGTTGCATTTTAAAAGCAACACTTAGTCGAAACAAACAATGGTCAAAGTAATCACGCATATCAATTTGTAAAAGCAATATATTACTGATATGGTAAATTCATTAAAGATTTACAGTGTACTACACTGATCAAACACCACATTTTGCTACAATTCATTTTCCAATGATTAGTAGTACTCATCTGATATACACAGTGTAAATATACACAGGGGCTCCAAACAGGCTTGACTGTCCACTTCCCCTAACCATCAATTGATTGGCATGAACATTCAAAGAAGGTGGCGGGAACATTTTCTTCAAAAGCAGCAAAATATAAGACATAAAATAAAAAGACAAACATTTTTTTGCAATGGTTGCTATATTCACTTTGCTTCCTGAATGTCCATGCCAGCAATCATGCATCTTATACGCTGCAACAGTTACACATACTCGCGTTAATAACTGGGGCAAGCTGTGCCACTCCTGTATACTGATATGTATAGGCATCCTCCACACGCTATAAGTCAAATACTCTACCCTAATGTTCAGGTATGGTCATGGTGGTGAGAGATAAACAATATATATTTGCAGATGTTATTATGGTTATATTCAACCCAGGTTTATGACATCCAAAACAGTAGCGTAAGGACATTACTGCAGAATTATACATTATACAGAGATACACTCAAATTAAATTACCTAATACTATAGCATGCAGAATATTTTTCATGTCTAGTCATACAAATTCTAACAATGCAGCCCAAGTGGGAAAATTCAGTGGTGGCCCCTCCGTTAGGGCAGAGGAGCGCCACCCCCCCCACCAACCAAAAAATAATACAGGTTTTAAACCTGTTATATTATTGTGTTATTTTAATCCCCCTGGATCTGCCCCCAGGTCACTGACAAGTCTTGGGGGTGGGTCCAGGGGGATGACACTGTGGTGGTGGAGTGGTAGTGCACTACCTTGTCCCTTCACTTTGCGTGATGGTTTGGCAGGCCGTTTCAGGCCGTCCAAACTCTCATGCACAGTGAAGCTTTCTCCAGCCGCAGCTGCATTGCTAGGGCTGGAGAAAGCAGGCGCTGGTTCCCAGTCTGCCTGGGAGCACAAAGTCCCAGCACTCAGGCCAATCCTGATGATGCTTTCCTGCAGCGTCATGATTGGCCACAATGCATTCTGGTAGCCTGTGCAAGGAAGAGCGCGAAGCAGCGGACGGCGGCAGCGGCGATCAGGTAAGTAAATTCTTTTAAATTATTTTCATTTTGTACCCCTCCCCCCCACCTCCCCAGCTCCTTCCTCCGGCCCACTCCACCACTTTGGCAGGAAACGCGTCACTACTGGGAGAATTAAACCAAAAAGCAGAAGGTTTTGCTTCTGGAGACCGTAGATGTCCATTACGGAGTCCCAGCAGCCACCTGTATAAAAAACATAAATCTGTGAAAACTAGAAAAGCAAACTGTACTATGTATAGCAATGAGACATTCTATGCTGAACATATCACTCATGAATTGACCTCAGTGGAAGCTCAATTGGACATTCAATTCCTCCTCTGTGTTCCGACCTTGCAGTATTTTGGACTATAGCTCAATTATGTGCCTAGACTCTAACCTGAGTAGGGACCCTCCCAGTCCCCTCCCATTTTCATGGGGGTATTCTGTTAATTGCAATTCGAATCACCATTTTGCTCTGTGGAAAAATGTCAAAATACAGGATAGTAGCAATCCTTTTTCTGTGTAGCTCCCATATTTTCCAACACCCTCATTTTGATAGGTCGTACGATGCTGCCAACATATGCTTTTGCTACAGGGGCACCCCAGAACATATATCATATAGTCAGAGTTATAGCTCAAGTGCAAAGTAATATGTCTGCTGTTACATATGGGTGTGTCATTTTTCTAAGTATCACTACTGTATTTGTAGGCTTTACATTTCCTGCATTTAAAGAAGACCTTTTTGGTCAAGAAGGTCTGATTGGGGCTACTGGAAATATAATCTCTACTTATTCTATCCCTTAATGTGCCACTCCCACCATACGTAATCTTTGGATAATTTGAGATCTGCCCCTCAAGGGTAGGATCAGTTCTAAGAATAGACCAATGTTTCCCCCAAAGTCTTTCTGATGTAATTCACCTTATTGTTATAAGTCGTGGTGAACCTTGAATGTCCCAGTTTTACATCATCTTTCTTGTTCACACTCAACAATTCATCCCTGTTCACTTCTTCCACACGAATCATTGCCTTTTCAGGTATAGAGTCGGAGTAGCCCCTTTCTCTTCAAGAAAACCTTCCTTCATGCTACATTTTCTTTTGACCCTTACAAGTTCACAAAAGGGAATATTTTGTATCAAATTATGCGGTTGACTACTGTTGGCATGTAGCAGGCTATTACCAGATGTCAATTTCCTAATCCTGCCATGGTGAGTTTCACCCCATCAACTTGTACTTTGATATCAAGAAATTCCACACTTCTGTCACTAATGTTATAGGTGAATTGCAATTCCAATCATTTGGATTCAAAGACTCAACAAAACTCTTAGCCTCAAACATTGAACCCCTCCAGACAACAAAAATGTTGTTGATAAACCTGATCCAGAGCATCACATGCTGCATAAATCCAACAGTGGTGCTGAGGACCTGCGTCACCCACCTGCCCATGAACTAATTAGCATAGCTGGGGGAGAAGCAGGTACCCATAGCTGTTCCTTGTAACTGTTTGTGCAGTTTGTCATTAAACAGAAACTAGCTGTGCATCAGGCAGAAGTGTAATATATCTATCAGCATCAAGTAGCATCTCATTGTGGAAAATATTGCTTATCTTTCTGTCCTACAGCAGGCTTTGATTATGTCCAATGCAAGTTTGACTTGTTTACATTTGTGTGCAATGAAGCTAAGGAAACAGTATGCCACTGGAGTGAATGGTAACAATGATAAGTGGGTTTTGTTCATTGGGTCTGAACCTTTAAATTTGATGATTGGTGATATTGATACCTTACTTACACTATCAAAACTGGACGCTGACTGCTCAATAGAGAGGGACCCCTATCTCAATTTAGATGACCTAGGAATTGCTTTAGATATGAGCGACCCAAGTGGCTTTAAGCCGACCTCTACCTTTGTACCCAACATGCTATATGACATTATAGACACCTTCCAGGATGTTGTCATTCAGGATCTTAAAATGCTAAGGAAACAAATGGGAAACGGAAACACAACCTTGGAGTCAGTGGAAAGCCTTAAAGAGCCTGCAGAATACATAGTCATAACACCTTTGTAGAAAGGGGGATCACTGTTATCCTGACCAAAACCATGATTCTAATAGAGGGCAAGAGACAGCTCAGCGACCTAGCTTTTTATACAAGGACTGAGAGGGTGGAAGTAGTACATTCAAACAATGAGTATGAGAGTATGCTTATTGATTGGAGGAAGAAAGGTCTCACAGAATGGGAAGCATTCTTGTTTCTAAGATGCAAGTATCTTAGGACCCCCATCCTATATTTGCTACCGAAATTGCATAAAAGCATGGCAAAACCTCTGGGGTGCCCTGTTGTGTCTGCTATGGGTAGCCACATTTCATTCCAATCCATATACGGCAGGGTCAAAAAAGTTGTGTTTTGCCTTTTTAGCTCGCAGAGGAAAATTTGCTTAGGCCTACAGTAGCAACAGTTCAAAGAATTTACATCCAACTTGGCATGATAGTAGAACTTTACTCAGGAAGCATGCTTTCGTTGCTTTGGTGTAAAGCCGCCAGTAGTTTACATTCAGAAACACATTCAGGAGGTTTATTCAGGGATCTAAATATGCTAACCATCACTGGGGGTGTGTGGCCAAGATGGCTGCCTGAACAGGGCGCTCCACTCCCCGACTCACTCAATCCGATTACTTCCATCCGTCTAATCACCAGAGTTATTACAGCCTGGGTGTTCAAGGAGCAGGCGGGACTCAGCCAAGGTTGAAGGAGCTGTTCCTACTGAGCCAGGGATGCCGCCATTGCCCCAGTGGGAGATATTGGTGGGCCTCGTGGCTGGTGGCCTGTGTCTCCTGATGGTGTGGCTGTCCGTACCTTGCAACGGAGTGTCTCTGAGACCTGGCATGGGCCTGCCCATGGAAGTCATTTTAGGCTAATTATGGATTTCAACTGAGACCTCTAACTTGCTCTCTGCTACTCCTTGCACTTCCTCTGCACCCCTGGCCTCAGAGGGATAAAACATTGGCCTCCTCTGAGGCCAGGGGTCACAAAGGAAGTGCCAGGAGTAGCAGGGAGCAAGTTAGATGTTGCAGCTGTGACCCCTAACTAGCCTCAAATGGCATCCATGGGCTGCCTCGCTTGAAAACATGTCAAATTGCTCTGCGAGCCCTGTCAGAGTGAAGCAGGGGTGGGAGACATGACCACATTGTCAAATGGCTACTATGTAGGCAGCGATGGGAGTGTAGGCAGGCAGGGGTTCACTCCGGGAGTCCTCTCCCTCTGCCATGATTTACATTTGGTGCACTGCATTCTCTCTGATGGGGGGCCTGTGAGGGAGGGTGCAGGGCAGCCCACAGTGGGGAGGCTTGCCTGGAATGCGGCCTTGGTGTGGCCTGCTCTGGTGCTCTGCGTGGGAGAGGCTTGAAGGCACTGAAGTGCGCCTCAGTCTCAAATGCACTGGGTGAGCTGGGGTTGGTTCCCAGGTTAAGCTGTTGGCTGCCGGGCTGGTGTGGCTGGCTCCTTAGCATCTCTCCTGCTTAAGGCCCTACATATAGAGTCTGCCCATGAGGCAGTGGTTCTTAGACGCTGGCCTTACATTCCTCTGCTACATGGCTGTGGGGGCATGGGCCCTGGTTTCGGACTGGAAGAGTTGGCATGGCCTACACCTCCTGTCCTCTTCATTGACTGGCCTGCTGGTTTCCTGAGAGTGTAGTGACTGAATACTGTTGTGGGTACTTTGGCTATTCCTTAATTCTTATCTTCCTATGACTGGGACCTCTGGCAGATTGCAGGCTTTGCTGCGCTGAGTATTCCAACAGAAGTGAGGTGTCCCCTGTGTCTGTGCTCACTATTCACTTACTATAACTGGCCTACTTGGTAGAAACCACAGTGGATTGGTCCTAAGTGGCACTGTCTGGTAACTGATCTATTAGGGTTTCCTGCTCCTGCCTTTGCCCCCCCCCCGCTGCCGGTGCTTGCTGATTGTCTTCCTTGGCTGACATATCGCCCTTTGCAATTGCAGTGTTCTACTGGCTGTGTGTGGACTCATTTGCATGGGGGGCCCTGCCTTGATCCTTACTGATTCTGCGGCCCTCCTTTTTCTCCCCCATCATGGGCAAAATAGATAAAAAACAACACAAGATTGGGTTGTGGGCCCATAAGGACAAGACCCGCAAGACAGTGGATGAGAAGGAGGTGTTAGGGAATAATGTCAGCATTTCCGTGGAGCTACATACTCATGCATTGTTGCTGCAAATGAACAACAGCCTTCAATGTATTGATTCCAAAATTGAGCACTTAACAGATCGTCTGGATGAACTGGAAACTCATCTTATGAAGCAAGAAACATGGACCACTGATGTAGAAACAGCATATTTCCACCCCGGATTCATTAACCTTCAACTATCAAAAGCTTCGTACTGAACTCCTCAATGTAGCAACTAAGAATGAGGACTTGGAGACCCGCTCTAGGTGAAACAATTTGCATCTGGTGGGTATCCCATAGTCTTGCAACACTGGGAAGATGTAGCCTTTTGTGGAGCAATTGCTGTGTGACCTGTTTGAGTCTGACTCTTTTTCCAAATGCTTCCTGGTGGATCGCTCTCTGGGTCCATGTTCTGTGCCGGGTGCCCCCCCCAGCGCCATCATCACCAGGCTTCTAAATTATCAGGACTGCACACCCTGCTATGCTTGGCTTGAGAAAAAGGGTCCCTTCTGTACCAGGATTCTAAGCTTTCTATTTACCCTGATTTTACTTTGTAGGTGCAGGAGGCCCTGTGACCTTTTCAGAAGGTGACAGCACTTTTGCGTGAACATAATGAACCTTAAGCCATGTTGTACCCCGTGCGCCTCTGCTGCAAATTGAACGGCAAGGTGACTGTCTTTACATCTCCTTCTGAGGATCTACATAACAGCAAGGGCACCCTTGAGGGCATCCTCACCGCTGTTGCAATACACAGTCTTCCACCCCAGGCAGTAACACTGGCATCTCGGATGTTATGGGTCCTGACACTTGACTGCCTTAGGCCCAGCCATTCCTATCTTCTTCTTCGCTGGGAAGGTGCTATTTCACAGCCCCCTGGGTTTAATGTTCTGCTTCTGTATTGTTTCCATGTGACCTGGACAGCTGCCTGCTTCCCGCTGTTTTTTACCTATGCCTGTGTCGATGGATACGTGCCAGTGGTGCGCTCTTGGATCCTAGGGTATGGATGGTCTTTGCCTCCTGGGCATTGCTCTCAAGTATTCAATGTTATATTATGGTGATTAACCCTCCTCTTGTGTTATGTGGGTGGGGTGATTGACTGTATTGAGCTCACCATGTTGCACTGCACATTTTACCTATTGGTGTCTCCAATGAGTTGTGGTTTAACCTAGTTACTCTATTACTGGTATAATTCCTGTTAAGAGGGGTTTTACTGAAGTGGGTGGTAATCAGTGTGGGTGGTGGGTGGAGGGGGTTGTTCTATTTACTGTGCTGTTCATTGTATTAGCTGCTGCTCTCTTACTACCCAAGGGATCATTGTGTATTAGCCTGCTGTTGGTTGTTCTGCAACTGACAGGATATTGTTGGTCACTTGTCTTCCCATAGCTTACACTCCCAGCAGGTTTCTTTCTCAATGGGCAATTTTGTGAGCACCTCACAGCTGAAGCTAGTGTACCACTAGACTAGCCAGATCTCTTTGCTTTTTTTCGCTTCAGAGTACATCTTCGGAAACACTATCCTGATTTCCCAGTGGCGCCTCTAGGGTACAAAACCTATACCCTCCTTCTCATGGCATCTTCCTCGAGGCACCTCCTCTCTCGCCTCTATTCTTCTGCACAATCTGAATTGCAGATGGGCTCCCAGCCTCCTAGGCGTCGTTGGGAGGCAAATCTATCAATGACAAAGAGTGGGCGGGTATGAGCGGTCAGACTCAGTCCCTTTCTCCTAATGGCAAACTATGTGTTACACACTTCCGTTTAATACATCAAATCTGCTACACCCTATCCAAACATTATAAATATATACTTCATGCCCATGATAAATGCATCAGATGCCGTGGTGGAGGGGCAGACTTTCATCTCATGGATTGGAGCTTTTATGCCCCCTGACAGAATTGCCTGATGATAATAAAAAGTGTATTGCCATAGCACTGCTACTTGCTAAACGCCAAGTGACCTGCGTGTGGGTATGAGGTGGACACCCTCTATTTGAGATTGGTTAGTAGATTTGGCCCACTGTCAATAGCATTTGGATATTAACTCCATGCTGCCCCCTTCTAGTCAGCCCAAAGATTTTTGGGGCCCTGTTCAAACTTACCTATTAACACAAACATCCAATTCAGCACCATGAACTCACAGACACATTTATTATGCCTCTGGGACCCACTATCCTTGTCCGAGTATGTTGCCCCTCCTCCCTTATCGTCTCCCTTCCACTTATTTTTATTGTATTTTGAGTCTGTCATTGTTCATATGAATTCTCTTTGGCCCTTGCACTACTGTACTGTGTTTCCTTACTGTACGTTGCTTTTGATATGCATGCCACGTATGACCAGCAGTATAATTGTGCTATGAGTTTATTTAACAAAGGCTTGATTCCTTGCTATTGGTTGTATTCTGTATGGAGATGCAGATGTTGTTTTATTGTTGTAATTCATTTGGTTTGAAGACATAAATAAATACAAAATAAAAAACGCCACTGACTTAGTGGCATACCAATGGAGGAAATGGCACAGTGACGTAGCTAGAGTCAAACACAGGGGCATGGTTTGCCCACCACCACTCACTCAGACACACAATGACGGGCACACTGAGGGGCTTGAACATGATCACCATTATTTGTTCAGTGATACACTATTGGAGTGAAAAGGTGCAGAGTCATTTTCAGAGTCACACACGGGGACATGTGTTCCCTCACCAGCACTCACTCAGATGCACACAGAGAATCGTATTGAGGGACCTGAACATGCTCACCATTATTGACTTAGTGCCACATCCTTTTCATCTTGGCATGCAACAGAACTAATTCGCCATCTGACATATGTAATTGGTAATTATTCTGCTATAGGAGATTTATTTTCATTTTTCTTCTAGGAATTTTAGTTAGTGTAAGAGAATAAACTAAGCTTTGGTTTTCTAAGCAGAGTGTTTATGGACATTGTGGAGTTTCTCAAATTAAGGCAGAATCTTACAGTAGCAGCTGCTACCGATCGGGAGTGGTAGGGCAGGTGTAACAGAACAATTTTAAATAAAAATAAAAAACACTTACCTGGGCCGGCCGGCCACTGTCTCGTCTCAGTCCTCTTCTTCCTGTCTCTGTCGGCTGCAGGAAGGAGCAGGAAGCACCCGGGCTCCAGGCTCCCCATAGCCAATAACAACCGAACCACGGCACTCAGACGAGGACTTGGAGGCTTTGCATGTTCCTCACCAGGCTGAGTAATGCAGCCTGGTGGGGAAGATGCAAAGTGCACAGGACTGTTTGGCTGGCCCCAGATGGCCGGCCAAGCAGCCCAGCGCACTTAGGGGCATATTATCGACGGCCAGCGATAATTATCGCTGGCCGTTCTCAGCGTGAGAATTGTCATCGCCGGCTATCGCTGATAATTATCGCCATGCTAGCGCTGTATTAACAACGCATAGCGCAATGGCGATAATTATTCCTGCGATAGCTTGTTTTCCATGGAACATCGCTGGTTTTCAGCGATGTTCCATGTAAAACGGCGATAACCTTGCTGATACGACCCTGTGGTCGTATCAGCATAATCCATCTCCAATATTAAGTATAGGTAAGTCAGCATTTTTGCAGACGTTAGTTTTTGGCGAAAACCGCGGTTTTCGCCAAAAACTAACGTCTGCAAAAATGCCTGGGCCTCCTTGTAAATATCGCGATGTGCACATCAGCAATATTTACAAGGTTGTTCTGCCCAGTGACGCCCACTTTGCATCTCATTAGAGATGCAGATGGAGGCGTCGGGTAAAAGGGTGCTAACATGCGCTAATGCATGTTATCACCCTCTTCTTAATAGGGCGAAAACATTATCTCCGCTTTTTTGGCTTTTAAAGCCAAAAAAGCGGAGATAAGGCCCTTGATAATATGCCCCTTAAGGAGTGCAAACCACTCCTCTCCCTGCTCTGGCCAGCCCCGCCCCACCCCGAGAGCTACTCACTTCAATAGGAAAAATAAAATGATAATACCGATGATTATTATCATTTTATTTTTCCTTTTGAAGTCAGTGGGGCGACACTCCTCTGCCTTTAGCGGAAGAGCCGCCACTGGAATCTTAGATGCTTGTTGTTACAGAAGGCCTCTCCTTTCCTGCACTACTGTAAGGGTAATAGGCTGTTCACGGCTAATGCCTACAAAAAAATGTTTTTTAAAGAAAGGCTAGCCATTCAAATTAAGTCAGCTCCCATAGTGAGCTCTCTCCCTGTGTTAGACTTCCCCAGTATCTTCTCTGAGAGAAATGAATCGTAGCCCAGTGGCAACAATCCATCCACTCAGTGGGAATACACAATTAGAAGAGACAGCAGCACAGTACAATGGAAACAGCAAGGCTTCAGCTGCTCCTCAAAGGAACCAGATTGCTGCAGATGGAGAGACATTTGGAAACATGAAAACATGCAGCATGTGGCCCACGGATTTCACTTTGAGATTTTTTAAAGCAGTCCCTACATATCCTAGGAAGTGCTTTGTAAATGTTGCCAATTCTATTGAAAAGTCTGTTTGCTGCAACCTGTATGTTGCTTACGTTGTATCTCATATGTCAATTGCATTTCTGGGCCCTGTCCAAAATTTAGTTTCAGCTTTTTTTACATATTTATTCTGAAACAAATGAAAGAATTGTACACAAAAGCAGCATGGCTCAAACTATCACAATACAAAAACATTGTGATGTAAAGAGTATGTAAAAATATTAACAACTCATCGAGTAAACACAAACATATAAGTCTAGGAAAAGGCAAGCAAGCTTTATAAACATTTGAAGATCGCAAAAGTCAAAGGAACACAGTTGTTTGGTTAATCAGTTCAATATCGTCTCTTACAGCCCACTTAGCCAAAACAAACGGGCAACTAAAAGTCTATTAAACAGTGGCCTAACAGTGCTTAAAAGGCTGCATATCCCACCTCACATTGGGTGACCATGTCCATTTTAAGCAGCAATCATCAATGCCACTTTAAAATCTCTATGCTCCCTGTATAAAAGTTTGATGCATTGTCAGTTAGAAATATGTTCTGCTAAACTATGCAGTGATTTGAGCTGGACCACAAGGCAAAGTCTGTTGTTTCTAGATAGAGCACTTTCAGTGTAGCATCATAGTTTTATGGAAGTTTAGACTGATGAAATATGGGGGGCAAGTAAACACAAGAGGCAGCATGTAAGAGTGTAGGAATTACGTATAGCCACTGATAGACCGTTAATATGTTGAAAAACTACACACTGAAATAATACAAAGGAGTTAAGTTGCCAATTTTTTTTTTTAGTGCGGTAGCATATCAGGTTAATGCATCTACTGCAGAGATGCGGGTTTAACAACATGAAGATGAAAAGCTTAAATGTCAAAGGGTGAAACTCAAAGTTTTCATCTTTCAAAATATATATTAACTTAACAATAAGTCTATGTGTTAAAAGTCAATGCTGCTACCAGTCACGTCCGGCATGATTTACGGGTGGAGAGATGGGTCGCGCGTGGGGAGGCTTAAAATTAATAAAAAAAATATATATATAACTTACCTTAGCCGGCCCGATCCGGTCCCGCGTCGTCTCTGCTTCTCTGCTCCTCGCAGGAAGCAGGCAGCCTCACTCCCCTCCCCTAAGCCAATCACAACGCTGCAATAGCAGCGTTGCGATTGGTGGGGACGGCGCCCAGCCAGGCGCCTATGGGGAGACCATTTTCTCCATGTAGGCTGCATGCAGAGTGCGCATGACTGGTTTGGTCAGCCCCAGAGGGCCGACCAAACAGTCAGGGCCCGCAACATTGTGCTAGCCACTCCTCCCCTGCCCTGTTGCAGGACCACCCACCTGCCTGCCCGCTACCAAACCTTCTACTTTCTCACAGTGCGAGAAGCAGTAACATAAAATGGTATTCATACCATTTTATGTTACTGCTTTTTGTGCACTGCGAGAAAGCAGTGGGTCGACGCTCCTCCGCCCACATGGAGGAGCCGCCCCTGGCTGCTACATATAAGTGACGATTATTACAAGCACATAAGTTGTGATTTGTGGAAGAGAGCAAGGGAGAGGGGTTAGTATTGTCTACCTTTAACTAAAAGTGATGGATGCAATTTACCTATCATGCTCTCTAAGGGGAAACAGCCTTTACAACGAGGTTTTTACCGTTTTGTGCCTTAACCACGCATTTGTTAGCACACATGTTTTTACCACGTGTATGTTTTTACAATACATGCCTTTCCCATGCATTTAAGGTAAGTTGGGCAGCCTCCCCCCACAAATACTTTGTTTATATATATAAATATATATATAAAGAATGTGTGGTAATAGCATACGTTGTAAAAACATATGCGTTGTAAACAAATGCGGCGTACAAAATGCTTGCTCAAGGCATGCAATGTATTTTCCTGTGTTGTTCGGTTGTACAACCTCCCTAAGTCCTGCCTTTGGACTTTTGAACTTCTTCTGTGGTTTGAGACCTGCTAAGTAGGTGTCAGCCAATATGTGTTCTTTGGGAATGGCTTCCTCCAATACTTGATGTAGAGCTTTCTTCTGGGGGACTGGCTTGACTTGGTGTCTGGCCTCCAGACTGAACCTGGTAAGTAACATTATAATGGAGCTGTCAGATTCTGAAGTAGAATGGTTATCCTCAAAGTCCAGAAGAAAAACTTATGTGGCATAAAGTGTCACACTGCAAATTAACAGCAACATTACAGTACAACTCCCAAAATGTAAAGCATAAATAAGCATACATTCACAGGTCAGGATTTGTGGCGGTGATGAATGCCTGATTTCATGTGTGTACGAACTTCTTCCTGCAACCCATGACTCTATATATTGATTTTAGTTATCTGTTTTACTCACTGGAATATGAGAAGTATACATTTGTACTTTTCTCTTGTGCACTGTTGGTTGATCTATTTCCATCTCCTAGGCTGGAGTACAATCTAATCCGTTTTTGTTAATATCGCAGCTTTATCTAAGTGCTAAGGTCTGGCTTCAATGAGATCTCCGGAAAAAGACAAGGAAACGAGGGGCTTTACCTGGGAATTATTAGCATCCCTCTGTTAGGCAATCCTTAATTTCCCTTTTTCAGTGCTTTTCTGCTTTTGGATTTTCTATGTGCAACTCTCTGTGAGGTTTCCTGCATTGTTTTCACATACGAGTGAGCAACGCATTTGAAGTGGACTGGGATGAACTTGAATGCAATGGATTATTTACCTGAACAGCAGTATAGAGTAGGTTCACCATGTAAATCCCTACAGTCATATTGGAGATAATCAGTGCAGCACATCATTCTCCCAGAAACTGTTGCTTCAATTTACTTACTATTATAAAAGACTACAGGTGCCACACAAGATTGTGCAGTGTCACACAAGCAATGCTTAGTAAAGGATAGGGGACACTTCAGTAACTTTTTATGGATTTGTTATATGAACCCAGCAAAGGTATTCTAGGGTTGGAGAATCCATCTTTTCATTTGTTTCCCTGAATATATTTTTTATCTTTATGGATCTGGATGGCTGGTCTTTCAACCTCTAGGTAGTGAGCATAAATATCACAGGCTGGGTGAGTGCCAAATTCCATATGTGAACCTACTGCTAAAATTTGGTGTCTCACATCTATAGTAAACAATGCAACATGAGCTGTGGCATAGCTATTTCACACTTCGGGTTAGGCCGAGAAGTGACTGTGAAAACTGAATCTGTTTCTAGAACTGGAATACAAAATTTACTATGTAAAACACCTGTTAGTGTGCCTTCTAAAATTTAGACCCAGGTGCTTATTATTTTCCCAGAGGAAGACCTTCTAGCTTGTACCAAGCTACTAAGGGTAAACTCAGGAGTCCTCACAGAAACTTGTTTTTACATTTATGTGATAGATTATTTTGGCTGGGTTGGAGCCTAGCCAGAGCTGATGATTGGGAACTCTCTTCTCTTGTGTGGCAATAAAATGTTGTACCGTACTTTTCTACTTTAAGACCCAGGAACAGCGTAATCTGAGTTTCTAGCATAAAGCTCCAAGCTTATTAAAAAGGTATTAATGCAGGCAGTAAGCTGACTCTTCATCAGTCTACTGAACTCTGGAAAGATAATAGAAGTAACCTTCTTCAGAAACCAGTCCAACTACTCCCTAAACAGGGGCTGAAAAGTAGAGTTGGAGAAGGGTGCTGAAAATATCACGTGAACATTTCCAGAGCAGAAAACAAAAGAAAAGGATTAAAAACTCCTCAAGCCACAAAATTCGCACAATAAAAATATTAACTATGGGGCCGATTCACAGAACTAATCTGAGACAAAATCCTAAACTTACTACTTCTGGTATTCACAGAAGGCACTTACGATTTGTGGTATTCACAGAAATCACTTACGACTCCTAACTTTACGTCCGCAGTCGGGCCGGAATCTCCGCTCCCGGACCGTACTCTCCGCACTCGGACCGTACTCTCCGCACCCGGAGAGTACTCTCCGGCTAGGGCCGTACTCTCCGGCTCGAGCCGTAATCTCCGGCTTGGTCCGGGTGGTGGTGGTGGAGGAACTCAGAACATCATTAGACCAGGGAAAATCAGCGGCCTTACTCCTCTTGGACCTGAGTGCTGCCTTCGACACAGTAGACCACCACATATTACGAAGGATACTCTCGGCCATCGGGGTACAAGGTACTACGCTAAAGTGGTTGGCATCGTTTCTGGAGGGAAGAACATTCCAAGTATTGGAAAATACCACCCTCTCTAAAACAAAGTCACTAAGTTGTGGGGTACCACAGGGTTCCTCACTAAGCCCCACACTATTCAATGTGTATATGCAACCACTTGCGGAGATTGTCCAAGAGTTTGACATCTCCATGACGTCTTACACGGATGATACCCAGCTGGTGATCTCCCTGGACCCACAAAACAGTAGGGACTCCGAGAAATTATCACCCTGTATGGAAAAAGTCAAGGAATGGATGACAAAAAGCTGCTTAAAATTAAACAGGGACAAAACAGAGTTAATGATCCTCGGGAACAATCAAATTCCCAGGCCCTCCATAAGCTGGCCGGAATGTCTAGGCAGCCCTCCTGTACCTAAAGAAATAATCAAAAATCTGGGTTTCTGGCTAGAAAAGGACCTTTCTAAGGCAACACAAGCCAAGAAAGTCGCAGCCACCTGCTTTGGACTACTTAGAAGTCTCCAAAAAATCCTAGATCTAATTCCTATGCAGTACAGGAAGACGGTAGTCCACTCCCTGGTCACTTCGCGGCTGGATTATGGAAACGCGTTATTCCTAGAGGCACCGAAATATGGGACCCACAAACTGCAAGTGGTCCAGAATGCGGCAGCAAGGCTGCTGTGCAATATCCCTGCTCGGGAGTCGGTAAAAAAACACCTAAAAGGGCTACACTGGCTCCCAGTAGAGGCTAGAATCAAATTTAAGATTCTGGTCACGACGCATAGAGCTCTAAATAATAGGGGCCCTAGGAAAATCAAGAGTCTATTATCCCTTTATACCCCAAACAGGTATTTGAGATCAAGCTCGGAGGGACTTCTAAAACCAACTAGGGTCACAAGAGAGAGGTGGGGAGGAAGATCTTTTTCCCACCTAGCCCCCAAACTCTGGAATTCTCTACCACAGGAATTTCGGACACTGGACAAAGAACTGCAGTTTCGCAAAGCAATTAAAACATGGCTGTTCAAGCAATACCTTTAAGGTCTGTCCGATTCCATTCAACTACGTGTCTCTTAGCGCTGGAAAGCCCTAGGGCAGCCATGCGCTCTATAAATCCATATAATAATAATAATAATAATAATAAAGTGTAATCAATGGGCTGGAATGCAATTTTTACAAAAAGGAACATTAGGAATGTGTGATAAATGGTAGAGGAGGTCATGAAAAATAGTCTGGGCAGGGAAAAGGGTATGGCCAGACACTACATCATAACCCAGAAAAGTTTGCTCCTTTGTATCATGGTACAATTTGCTCTCCCCTCAGTGTTGACTGTAAAGTCAACACCACAGTCAACACTAAGGGCGCTCCCCTTAGTGTTGACTGTAGTGTTGACACCGCAGTCAACACTCAGAGGAGCGCAAATTGTGCACTGCATGTACCATGATACAAAGGAGCAAACTTTTCTGGATTATGATGTAGTGTCTGGCCATACCCTTATCTCTGCCCAGACTATTTTTCATGACCTTCTGTACCATTTATCACATTCCTAATATTCCTTTTTGTAAAAATTGCATTCCAGCCCATTGATTACACTTTATCCAGCCCGAGCCGGAGATTACGGCTCGAGCCGGAGAGTACGGCCCTAGCCGGAGAGTACTCTCCGGGTGCGGAGAGTACGGTTGAGTGCGGAGAGTACGGTCCGGGTGCGGAGATTCCGGCCCGACTGCGGACGTAAAGTTAGGAGTCGTAAGTGATTTCTGTGAATACCAAAAATCGTAAGTGCCTTCTGTGAATACCAGAAATAGTAAGTTTAGGATTTTGCCTCAGATTAGTTCTGTGAATCGGCCCCTAAGAAAATAAGCAAAGCAACGTAAATGGTAGAAATGTTCCTTAAGGCTGAAGAAACATAAGACGAAACAAGATAATCCAAAAGCAAAGCGGCGTGAGTGCAATGGAGATACAAACCCTGTGTGATGCACCATTTGTATAGCTAATGTCTATTCATCTTTAAATAGTAGTCTCCAGCTAGCATTTTGTTTGCTAACTGGGGAGACAAGCTTGTCACGTGGAATTGGGTTATTCTTCTTCTGGTTGCCTTGAACGGCTGCCATGGTGGATTGCATACACTACCACCCTCTTAACACCAAGAGTCTTTGCATACAGAATACTGAGCCCCAGAAAATAATATGTGGTCACTGGTGTCTGGCTTTACCTGTAGTTTGCCATTGTTTTGCAGTAATATCTGGGAAAAATACAAACACCATGTGTTGTATGTTCAGCTACCTTTTATGTTCCCTATTCTCCATCCTTGAAAGACAACGACCCTTTTTATTTGGTCACTGACATTTTTTGCTGAATGTTATTGTGGGTTTTTAGACTCTGCACTCAGTGAATATGCCCTGACCCCTACAACATGCAAAGATTGGCTAATCCCTGATCGGCATAGCATATTTAACTGTCCTGAAAGCCCATAGTATGCGGTGTAGAAACAATGCCCATGGCATGGAAAGTTAAATTACACCTTTGCACTTATTGAGCCATCCACTAATGTGACAAAGAAAACATGGCTTCGGGCCTTCCAATGTAGCCTAATTGCTGCTCTTTAAACCTGCAGCCCAAACTGTCTAAATAACCTCTTTTTTCACAACTTTGTTTATGATTTTGAAAACAGCAGACACAAAAGGTAGCATTAACATATCCATATACATATAGCCAATCACAGTCGACATCATGAGAGCACATAGTCCACCAGGCTTGAGAGGGAGCCCCGCAGTTGGCCCCAAGTCTGTCCATACAGTGCCCCCCACTCCTCACTCTTAAGGGTGGGGAAAAATATGTAAATGATTAATCCGCTGGCCTATCAGGCGACTACTCACTCCCCGGCTTCACAGGAAACCATATCAGAGATCCCGGATTCTCTCAAGTTTTTAGACATAGTTTGCTGAATCCCCCCAGTGTTCTGTGGTCTTTCATGTAGGTAGTGAAGGTGTACCAAATTGCATCAAATTTTGAGACCCTGTCTGGGACAATAGCAGTGAGTTTTTCCATGGCGTAAATAGCCCATACCTTCCCCCACCAACTTTGAGTGATGGTGCCTGGGGCAATTTCCGCATCTGGGCAACACTCAGGCACACAGCTAGGAGAAGGTGGGAGAATAGCCGCCCCTTGGTTGCTGTTGTGGGATATAGTCGATTCTCTCCTAGGTCTCCTAGAAGGATCAATAAAGGGTCAAGGGGTAAAGAAACGGTAATAAAAGAGTTTGTCTTAAGGAGGACTGTGTCCCAAAATGCCTGGATCTGTGGACAGGTCCACCACACGTGGAAAAAAGTGTTCCTATTTCCACACACCTTCTAGCACATCTCTGAGCCCCTAAACATCTGATGGAGCCACACGGGGGTAAGCTACCAGTGGGTCAATAATTTGTAGGCATTCTCCTTATAGTGGATACAAACAGATGACCTCGAAGCCTGCTGCCAGATAGCCCCCCTTGAATCCTCAGAAATCTTGATGTCCGGTCCTTCTCCCATTGAGTTACATAGGCATGGTTTTTGGTGGGGGGTAAGAGAGAGAATGGGATGGTACAACTAAGAAATTCTATACTATTCTATTCTATTCTATCTTATAACGCTACCGAAAGGCCTTCCGGCACTGAGACAGGCACACCTGCATAACCTAGGTGAGTCTAACTAAGCTTTGGACTACATGTGTCTTCAGTAATTTCTTGAAGGAAATGTCTGGCTGCTTTTGTCTTAGTTTAGCAGGGAGGTCATTCCACAGCTTAGCAGTCAGAAAAGCAAAGGAGCGGTCACCACACCTGGCTCTCTTGACTTTGGGGATGGTCAGCAGATAAGAGTTCTCAGAGCATAGTGATCTCCTTGGGACGTATGAGCAAAGCAGTTTTCGGATCAGAAGAGGACCTTTTCTCTGCATAGCTCAGTGGACCATGCATAGGGCCTTGAAATAGATCCTTTTTTGTATTGGGAGCCAATGAAGTGCAGCCAGTGCTTGGGCTGCAGAGTGATGTTTGGGGATCTTGAAGAGTGACTGTGCTGCGGCATTTTAAATAACCTGTAGGCACTTTAAGATGTATTGAGTGCTTCCCAGAAACAAGGATTTTCCAGTCATTATTCAGCCCTTGTATGACCCATGTATGACTACCCTTTTGGATGAAGGAGGTAGCCACTGCATGATTTTGCTTAATGTATGTGATAGTTCAAAACTAGTTGCGGACAGTTTATTGGCTTGAGTCTCCATAGTGAGTTTACTGTAAACCAAAAACAAAGACTTTTTACCGTTGCAGAAGGTACTGGCTGCTCTCTGAGGCATTGGGGCCAGATTAATTCTTTCCCACATGGTGTGTTGTTGCCAACCACCAACACTTCTGTTTCCCACTGTTAAGGTTAAGGTTCCTGGCTGGCATCCATTCAGTTACTTCCTTGAGGCAGGCTTGTAGGTCACTGGATGCCTGTTGAGATTCGGGGGTAAGTGCAAGGACAAACTGAGTATCATCAGTGTAAGAGACAAGATCTCAACCATGTGCCTGCATGATTCTTGCCAGCGGGAGGACATATACATTAAAGAGGGTTGAGCTTAGCGAGGAGTCCTGTGGGACTCTGCATCTGATGGGATATGTAGCTGAAAGTAATGGTTCCTCGCGAACTTGAAAACTTCTTTTGTTCAGAAAAGCCTTAATCTACTTGAGGGCAAAGCCCGTGATACCAGCGTTTTCCATTCTATGGACCAGGATGCAATGGGAAACAGTGTCAAAGACAACACTGATAACTGATATCCAGCATGATCATAGCCGCTGAGCCACCCCAGTCTAGGATGGCTCGGATCTCTTCAGTGGCCACCAGCAATGCGGTCTCACTGCTGTGTCCAGGTCTGAAGCCTGTTTGGGTAGGATGAAGGATAAAATGATTTTCTAAAAAGTTAGAGAGATGTGTATTAACATGCTTCTATAAGATTTGGCTAGTGATTGGGAGCAAATAAATTGGTCTATAGTTCTCAACCATCAGGGGTCTGCATGTGGTTTCTTAAGCAGAGGTTTATCTATAACATGCTTCCATGCCGAGGGAACACTACTGAGGGCCAGGGACCTATTTTGAATCTTTATTAGAATAGGTAGGATAATGTTACCAGCTATTAGTAGGACGTCAGATGGAGCTGAGTCTAATGGCTAGGCAGAATTTATGGACTTTAACCCCTTGACCGCGATCGGAATTCCGCTCGTATGCTGGACATTCCGATCGCGGGTGGGGTCGTGACGAGCTCAGCTCGTCATGCGCACAGCGCTACCGCGCAGCATGACGAGCTGAGCTCGTCATGAGCACGGAAAGGGTTAAAATGGTACTGATGTCATCTGTATTTAGGGGCAGAAAGGATGATAGTTGAACTATAGTTGTTGGTTCTTCAAATGGGATTTGGACAAAGAGATGTGATCTTTGGGATAGAGTCAAGAATACATTAGAACGCATTCCATTGCAACATATGCCTAGACAACACATGCGCTACAATGCGAATGCCAGTACCATGTTTAACCTTTACCACGAATATGCATTTACCACGCATACCTTTACAACGAATTTCTTTGTAAAAGCATGCATGTTATGGGCATATGCGAGATAAAGGTTTTCCGGATCTCTGCTACAAGTCCGGTCCCTTGTGCCCCTTCCATCCTTTTTTTTTTAAAAAGAGTACCCCCATACCAAACCCTTCTAACAAATACCCCTACCCTACCCTGAACCCTAAAAACAGACCCCTCGCGACTCCCTTTCCCCCCCAACCCCTGAAACTTCTTCAAAGTACCCTGCCTCTGAGCCCTAGAGGCGGAACCCTAGCCCCCTGCCCCCCTTCCCCCTGCCCATCTAAAAACTACCCCTCCCTTGCCCTTAGCCCTAAAAGGGAACCTTTTAACAAATACCCCTCCCCTGCCCTGAATCCTATAAACGGACCCCTGCGCAATTCCGTTCCTCCCTCCCCCCAGCCCTTCTTCAAACTACCCCACCCCGGTTCCCTAGAAGTGGACCCCTAACCCCCCACCTCTCCGGCACCCAGCCGCTCTAAAAACTACCCCTTGCCTGCCCTTAAATACATTAAAACATAAGTACATTCAAACACATTAATTTAAAATCCCCCTTACTTCTCCACGACGTCACCTCTCCAGCTCTTCTGAGAGCGACGCATGTCGTACAGAAGAAGCGGAAGGGTCCGTTTCCTCTGAGGACGCCTATAGGCCACCCTTACCACACACATACCTTTTCCACACATAGCTTTATAACATAAAGGCATGCATGGTAAAGGCTGTGCGTCGTAACGGTGCATGCGTTGTAATGCATGCGTGGTTAAGTATATGCGAGGAAACAGCCGCGTTGTAATGGCTGCCCCCCCCCCCTTTGATAATCTGACTGTTCTTTTTCTCAATCTACTTTAAGACAATTATGAGCAGAGAAGTGCTTTATTCTCAGAGATATCGTCATGGGGGCTACAAATAAGACTTTGTATGGAAATTTCCTGTCTTCTCTAGTCTTATACCTCTCTTGTCGTTTCCTCCTACACACGGCCATTTAGAAACTTCTGGGGCATTGAGTTCCAAGAAGACTGCAGGGTAATTACATTGTGACCCATGACATCTTGGACTAAACATCGTAGTTGTAATCTTTTATTTATCAACATAATGCATTCTGAGAGTTGTCGACTCGATTTACTTCTAACGGACCAATTAGACAAGCGCACAGGTGAACATTGTGAAATCGATGGCCCTGTCTGGAATCTGTTCTCCTTGCTGACCTGGGGCATGTATAATGAACTGCAGACCAGTCGGTGTGTCCCAATATAATGTTACTAGATGACCCTACATGACCCGGAACACTATGATCCAGTTCAGTTTTTCCTTCCTACAATTATTATTGAGTATGACAGTCCCCAGACAGTCCATATGAGGCAGCTTGAGTGAACTAGAAGTACAACTCCTAAGGGGCTTTGGATTTTTAAATAGAAGTCCGGATTGAAACATGATGTTCTTAACTACACAACGACATCTGGGAATTTTATCATACGTTTGTGCATATGTACCAAACCTTAATTATGATTCCTTTGCAAACTAAGGAGAATATATATTGTACTTGTTGCTTATGACTAACTAACACTGTATGCTGCAATCTCATAATTATGACTGTGTAGAAAAGATGTGAAGGTTATGCTGCTATTAAAGAGTTTAACATGGCAGAATGCATTAATTGATGGATTTGTGGACAGTGCACGCTTATTTCCAGACTAGAAATTAATTCTTCTTATTTAAGGGTCCATCTGGGGCTGATGTCATAGCAACAGTGAAGAATTCCTCTTCGTGCAGACTCCAGTGCCTGCACATTTTAAGTTACTGTTTCAATAGATTCTTTGTTTTATTGCTTGGAGCAGTGCTACTTTTAATCATAACATATTGCCTGTGAACAGCGTTGCCATGCTCGCTGTTGATGTTGACCCTTTCCACTATTAACTTGAAGTCATTTTAAGATGAATTAACAGATTTATAACTAGGGAGTTTTATTCAGATGTAATAGCCATACAGGTGTTTATGCTGATCCACTTCTTTTTTGAATCTTTTGACTAAAAAAGTACAGTGCCAGTGCTGGACAATGTTGCACCAGTGCTGCTGCAAATTTGCACTGACCAATCGGTGAGAAGTGACATAAGCACCAATTGAGAAATGGAAAACAAATAAATAACAGTCTGTCGGTGTACATGCCTTTTTTTTCCTGCAATTGGGCATAGCAAATGTCTGTGCAAAAGTGCATGACTTGGTCAAATTCTATGTGATCCAGAATAGATCTATGCAGCTAAACCGGCTCCTGACATTTGTTGGTCAGGCCGTTCTGACATTAAGCAAATACATATTTTGCACTAATTAATAGAAGTGTTGTACATTATACAATCAAATGTAAGATTTGCGTGGTGTAAGAGAAGCCCTATTTGTATCTGAATTGTGTTAGACCCGGGTGACCTGTGTAGGTCAAGAAGAGGCAGATCTGTGTAGACTATCTGCAAAAGATCCATTTACATAAGATGAATCTAAATAGAACTCATTTGCATAAACAAGGGATAACCTGAGCATATGGTTTAGTTCAGGCCCACCTTGATCTGTGGTGGACACTCCTAGTATAAAAAGATATGTTGGGGGCGAGCATTCTTGCTTTTCAAATGGCGGTGACAGAAGCCTGAAGATGAAAGTGCTGGCATTTTCTGGCAAGAGATAAAAAGACAGGTTAACAACACAGATGATTAATTAATTCACCTGACCTGACATTAAGAAAATATTATCTATCTAAAACCCAAAAGGGTGATACCTCACAATTCGACGTAAGTGCAGTGAAGGTTAAGCATACCATTAGCATTTTGTTACTTATACCCATAAAAAGACATATGAGCAGTGTAAATTTAGAAACTTTGCAGGACGGTTCACCAGGTCTCAAGGTATCAAATCTCCACTACTAACAAAAAAGGATGATCGGTAATTCTCATGTGGTTCATGGAGGGGTGGGGTAGATTGTTATCAAAGAAGGACATAAAGTTCCTATACTTCCACATGCATTATGTAGATTGTCTCATTTGCATAGGAGTGTGACCCCATGCAAATCACGGAATCCCATTAATGAGTGTGTGTGTACCCTTATTCGCACTCTTGGGGAAAGGCTCCAAGGAGAGTCAAAGAATAATTGCGGATCGATAGATGTGTAGACCATGTGTATGTTCCTCGAGCAGCTTGTAGGCTCCCTCCAAGGGCGCTGCAGAGACCTGCATCAAGGATGGCTGCTCTCAAACCACACTGCCAGTGTGGGGGGGTTACCATTTCCACCTTCTGTCTAGGTGCTAATTGTGTACAGGTACAGTTAGAACATCACGGGCTGATCTGTAGACATGGGGTCACTGTACTGTATGTTCTATGTTGATTGGCAAAAAAATCTTAAAAACAATGTCGTCCTAACCATTGCGTCACATAATAAATACACCAAGGTAAGTAGACGTTAAGAACATTAACTTCACTAGTTAGAAATCGTAAATATATACTTATGCCGTAATGTAGTATGTAGTAAATGATGTACAGTTGCAATATTTTTTAGGTTGATGTCCGACTCACCAGAATGACACAGAGCAAACTATTAGCCAGCCGCGGCTCATTCAGGTAATATCGGTGGGGCGATAGGGCCGGGTGGGGGGGTGATTTAGACAGACGAATAGGAGGGATAATTAATTAATTATTTAATTTTCCCTCATGGTCGTTTGTCAAAATACCCCTTCCACCTGGCCCTACCGCCCCACTGCACTTACCTGCACGGGCCGCGGCTGCTATTAGCTCTTGTGAATGGGGCACCCTTCACCCTGGAGCATGGAGGCTGCACCCAGACTCGAGAGGACCATTAGAACGTCCGTCAAGATCCTGCCTGGAATGCCATCTGCACAGAGACGCCGAGTGGCAGTTCATCTCCTGCTACATGTCTGTCTGCTGCCCTGTCTCCTGCACTGGCCTTTCCACTGACTGTGGTCACCTGTGTATGAGAAGGCAGAGTTTGTTTTACTTAATTGGTGCATTGCCCCAGTGTTTGTATGTCACACTTGTGAGTGAACACATGCACGCAGAAGATTCATGTTCTCAAATAGGACTGCTGCAGTGCAAATGTTCTGTTATTTTATTATTTCATTTGTAGTGAGTTTTTAGTTTAAACAGGTTATTAGGTACTAAAATCAGACACCAAATTCAAAATTATCCAAAACGAATCAATATTTGAAAAGAAAATATTCATAAGTACAGAGCATATTTTACCTTAAAAATGTATGTACAATATATCTCTATCAAGACCAATGTTGTGATCCACATGGCTCACAAAGCCTTCTGAAGGGATTGCATTTATCTATATATCAGGTAGAAACACAAGAGTTTTCTGACCATCACCCAAGACCTCGCCCATGGGCGGCCCAGGAGGTGAGGTTTTCATAGTCACCTACCTTAGATTGCAAAAAACGGCCTTAAATACTATCCTTTATCTAATGAAAGGGGCCCGCGAACAGGAAAATGTCTTTTTGCCTGGAGCTCTGAAAATCCTTGCACCTGGAGTCTTCTTTCCCATCTTCAAAAAGCCACTCTGACCATTTCTGTCTTTCAAAACTTTGAAGAAATTTCCAGGAGGGAAATAATGTGGTGATCCACATGGAACGGTCCAGAGGCATTCATGCCGCAATTATCCTCTGTGGTTATTGCTGTTGTGTCTGGATTTTGAGATTTGTATTGCTGTTGCTGTTGAGTGAACTCAGATGAAAGGTCTTATGTCCACCAGATTTTCATGAAACAATGTATGCATATAAAATACATTCTGGTGATTTCCTATTGTTAGAAATGGGGGTCTCTGGTTGGCAGAGGTAGGTACCTTTGTCCAAATAGGGACCCTTGCTTCTAGTCAAGGTAAGGGGGATACACTCCTAAAATAACCCCTGCTCACCCCCTTGGTAGCTTGGCACGAGCAGACAGGCTTATCTCAGAGGCAGTGTGTAAAGCATTTGTGAACCCAGACAGTAATACAGTGAAAGCACTACAAATGGAAACCACACCAGTTTAGAAAAATAAGTAATCTTTATCTAAACCAAAACAAGACCAAACGACAAAAATCCACAATACAGTAATAAAAATATGACTTTCAGATAGTAGAAATAGCTCAGTTTAAGCAAATTGCAGATGCGACCCTTTTGTCACAAAGTACCTGGGATGCGTCACGCAAACAAACAAAACAAGCCGCAGGGAAGGTGATGCGTCGGTTCCTTGCTCCGGTGGAGGTGATGCGTCGGTTCCTTACTGCAGCGCAGGGGAGGTGATGCGCCGGTTCCTTACCGGAGAGGAGGTGATGCATCGGTTTCTTACTGCGTGGGGAGGTGATGCGTCGGTTTCTTACTGCGTCCCCCAACGATGCGACAGACTTGGCGCCTCGATGCGATGCAACGATCCAGTGACCATGCTTGAACTCGTGCAGCCGCACAGCATGCCTTGCGTCGAACTCGGTGCAATGATCTTGGACTTCGGAGATCGTGCACACGATGCGGCGTGCAGTGATTTCCCGAGACACAGCAGGTGCTGCAACGGTTTCTTCGGCGATGCGTCGGAAACAGGTGCGGATGCGTCTCGCTTCTTCGATGTTGCATGGTTTTTCCAGCTCCCAGTGGAAAACAGTCTCTAGCGGTCCAGAACAGCAGCAGGTACCTCTTTGCAGGTTATAATTCCCAGCAAGGAAATTCAGGGGAGCTGGTGGTGAAGTCTTTGTGTCCCTGAGACTTTAGAACAGGAGGCAAGCTCAGTTTCAAGCCCTTAGAGATCTTCTTTCAAGCAGTTGACAAAGCAAACAGCAAAGTCCTTTTCTCCTTTCCTTGGCAGCAAGCATTCACTGCAGGCCAACCCCAGACAGCAAACAGCACAGGGGCAGTATTCCTCCTCTGCTTCTCCGGCTCTTCTCCTTGACAAAGGTTCCGCTTGATTCCCAGAAGTGATCTAAAAGTCTGGGGTCTGGGCTCCTCTTTTTATACATCAAAATCCTTTGGTCTCTGAAGGCAGAGAGTGTCTGTACCCAGCCAAAACCAGTTCTGTCCTCACTGGTGCAGCTTCCTGGCAGGAGGCGGAGACAGCAGTGTTGAAGGCAGACCAGGCGCATTCAGGTGAAAGGAAATCTCCTCCCCCTAGTCTAAATGCAGCCCAGGTCTATTCAGCCCAGCCCAGCCCTGACTCATCAGACTTCTGGAGCCGCTGCCCCTCTCCAGCCCCTGTCATCCAAAAGCCAGACATGCAATACACAAACCTAGCAGAGGCACACTGGATGGTTAGGCAAGAAAATACCTACTTTCTAAAAGTGGTATTTTCAAACACAGAATGTAAAAATCACCCTTACTAAAAGATGCATTTTAACATTCTGAGTTCAGGCATACTAAACTTTATTTTTCTACCTTGTTCCCAGGGCCAGTTATGTTTATAAGATGTTATAATGGAGTCCCACACACAGCAAAAACACAGGAGGCAAAGGCAAAAAAATGTAGGGGAGACCCACGCCAATGGTGCCAGGTCTAACACCTATTATTTCTGCAAATAGGCACATGCACAAAGATGTAGTCTCCCCTGTGCACAAACATATGAAATTCAGAAGATACTGGGGCATACTTACTAGAGAAGTGGCGGAGCGTGGCATTAGCCTCCTTGGCTTAACACCACGCTCCACCACTTCTGAAACACAGAACACAACACAACAATATGGTGCAGCCCTTGCGTTTCCCCCTGCGCTGGCGCTAAATTTAGCAGCCTAGCGCCAGCGCAGGCACCCTTGCACCATAGTGCAAGGGTGTCTGTGTTGAGAGGAAGATTGCTTATGTGCAGGAAGGTGTCCCTTCCTGCACATAGACAATCTTTAAATGGCATTTTGCAACTTCTATGTGTGCTGCTTATTGCAGCACACATAGAAGTTGCAAAACGTAATTTTTTTAATTGATTGTTTATGTGCAGGAAGGGACACCTTCCTTCAAATAAACAATCAAAGGCCTTTTGCTATTTCTATGTGTGCTGCACAATGCAGCACACATGTAAACAGCAAAAACGAGGAGAAATTAAACACTGTTTAAGACCAGGTTTTCCCTAGTCTTAATTTTGGCATGGTCTCATATTTACGCCGCCCTTGTAAATATGGGGCAGCATCAAAATCAATGGGTGTTGAGGTGGAACGCCCACCGGAACACCCATTGCCCCCCCTTTCACGCTAAGTATAGCGTGAAAGTGGGCCTTATTTACAAGGCAGCGTTAAGCCACGTTAATGCCTTGTAAATAAGGCGAAGCACATATCATCACAGGAACGTCACTAAAAGTGACGTTCCTGTGGCGACAGGGGCTTGTAAATAAGCCCTAATGTTTGTAGAACTTGAGCATTTTGCAGTGGCTGGGTGACGAGTACATCTTTGTGCACCTCATCTTCGTATACAAATATGCAGGAACTGGATGTACTCACCAGATGCAATCTATTCATTCAACAATTTGCACGACAAGGTGCATAGACATAAACTTGGTGGACAAAGCAGGCCTTCTTCGTGCCAACTTGTATATTTACCATTGATTCAGTGGTTAAAAAAAATATTATTGCTCCGTATTAATGAGGTGCACGAACGTAGGCCCTCAAACAAGCTTCAAGTTTAACAGAGATCAGAATGGCGTCTTCCATCTTGTGTAATTGATTTCCACCAGCCGTAAATGCTGATGCGGACGCATAATGTCGTTGCATCCCATTGTGATTAAGACATTTAAACCACGTCCCCAAATCCCATGTTGATGCCTTGACACTTTCTGATCGAACATGGAAGTTGCATTCTGTTGCATCTCCATCTGAAAATCAACATATTCAAATGTTTCTGCATCTGCGCCGTTGCGTTATGTGGATACACTAATTATTGTCTTTCTTCATATATATTTGAAAACTTGTGGCAACAGTAAACAGGGACAGAAGGCAATATAACATTTCCAAATTAACGTATGCAAACACTTCTAACTTCAACAGCAGGGTCTCTCATAATTGTCTTATTTTCAAACACAATCCGCCTCTTTCAATGTGCAGAGAGTGCACTAAAAGTGTGTGGGAATCAGATTACCGCACATTTGAACAGTTTGTGCTGAGTGATGTCATTATCGCTATCGGTTATTACCTCTGCTTTCTAAATGAGCACTAGTATAGAAGGGTCTATGGCTGAAGTAAATGTTTTGCAGCAAATCCATCTTGCAAAACAAAACAAAAAGTTTGAGATTTTAAAATGTTAAATTTAGAAGATTTTTACTTTGTAGTCTAGATTTACCTGCATTACAAAAATGTGTTGCTATAGTTTGAAGGCTTAATCAAAATAGGACTTTTATATATCTTGACCCGTAATTCTTGGACCTTCTATGCATCAGAATCCATAAAGGCTTCAAGGATCTACAATTAAAAAAAAACAGATCTGCTTGGAATAGGGAGGATTTTTAATTTTTCTCTTTTTCTAGTGTTCGACTGATAATCTGAAGATCCTAGCAATCCGATTTGCTGGTAACATCTGAAAATTATGGTTGCATCGGAATTAGAAATCCTGGTTGGAAAGTCCAAAGGAAGACAAAGAGTACTGGCCCCAATTGTAACAACTGGGGTATTTTGCCACTGGTGTCCAAGGGCCCCCATACTACAAAACCCTATCTAGGAAACAAGTGCACTTGACTCATAGGGAAGAGAGGCAAAGTAGGCCAAGGTTTACTTAGGGGAGATACTCTGGGCTGGAGACTGAGGGGCATATTTTCAAATTTGGCAGTGCTGTGCTCCGACATTTTCAAAATGCAGGGATGCGCCATATTCACAAGAATAGGGAGCACCCCTGTGTTTTCCCTAGCGCTGGCACTAAATTTAGCTGCCTAGCGCCAATGCAGGCACCCTTGCACCATAGTGCAAGGGTGCCTGCGTTGCCGGGAATGATTGTTTATGTGCAGGAAGATGTCCCTTTCTGCACATATACAATCACTAATGGCGATTTGTTACTTCTATGTGTGCTGCAAAATGCAGTACACACAGAAGTAGTAAATCGTCATTATTTAATGGTTGTTAATGTGCAGAAGGGACACCTTTGTGCACATAAACAGTCATCAATGGCATTTTCTCTTCTCTTTGTGTGCTGCATTCTGCAGCACACATAGAAAAGCAAAAACGAGGAGAAATAAAATTATTTCTCCTCGTTTCACCATTCTAGCGCCTGCTCGAGCATGGCATTAGTTTTTGACACTGCCTCAGATTTACACCTCCTTCTTAATCTGGGGCAGCGTCAAAAGCACTGGGTGCTGTGGTGGAATGCTCACAGCAACACCCATTGCATGCCCTTTTCATGCTAAGTGATTCGTGTAAAGGGGCCTTATTTACAAGGCGGCGTTAAGCCACAAAAAGTGGCTTAACACCGCTTTCTAGAGATGGAGAAGGGCATATCGCCACCAGAACGTGGCTAAAAGTGAAGTTCTGGTTGCGACATACCCTTGTAAATATGCCCCTCAGCGTTCACCAACACAATAAACAATCCTTAATAAATCACTGTCCAATCAATTGTTTTCCTTATTAAAAAAAGAAAACTGCTTTGTTGCACACAGTACTAAATGCTACACACAAATTATAAAATATATACAAAAATGGCAGGTGAAACTACCAATGGTGACATCCAATAAAGGCCTCACAACCAATAGGGGGTGCATATCAAAGAAAGTTCTCAAAGGTCCAGTAATACAGTAAATTTACCCCAGGCGCCTGACTTGGAGGAACCTCTAACGGTCTGCACACTAGCAAGTCCCAACCCTAAAAAGACAATATCCCCCATGGGCCTCACACAACATGAGAGATATATTTAATAAAGGTCAAGCTACTGGCTTTGTAAGGGTGTCACCACAGTAATTATAAACAAAATTCAAAACTCAAAACAGAGTGCAATCAATATTAAACTATTTCAGGGCGGTACCACTTTTAATGAAACAACAATGTATATATTAATGTATTTTTAACAATGTTAACATCCATGAAGTTTCCAATGTACAATTGTTTGTTGTAGGAGCTTTTCTTCTCCCTTGAACCTGGCTGCAGAGCAAAACCTTGTAATCAATAAACGCCTCCCCTCCTCTGCAGTGGTCTCTTCCCGAACCACTGCAGGGTAACTCTTTCTTCTTCTTTTAATAAATGCACACTTAAACACATGTATTTCTAAAAACCTGGTGCCCCTGTCTTCAAGTGTGGGGCACCTTTCCAATCCCCCACTAGGTTTCATTAGAGGCCGCCTGGCCAATGTTCTCCTCTCAGTGTCATTGGGGAAGCGTCAGCTGGTTCTGCCTCCTCCCACATCTCCCTGTCCAAAGGTTATTCTCACACTGGAAGGTGGGAGGGGAGAGCACAGTGGTGTTTTCATGGCCTAAGAAAGACTCTGCCTCACAAGCCACACCTCGCAGGTCCTGGCCTGCACGGGCACAATTTAAAATTGTTGAGCATGTCACACTTGGGACAATGACTTCCTCCAGGGTACTGAATTTGTCAATGTAGGGAGAGGGGTGCCACACACCTCTTCACTGACTTGGCCCTAGGGACTCTAGTCTTCAATGAGGGTTAATTAAAAACAAAAAATTATGGTAGGGGTTTTCTCGACCCAGTGCCTAAGGTACCGATGAGCAGCCTGAAAATGAGAGGCAGAACAACAGTTGATTTTTTTTTAGGCCCAGTTTGGACTATTTTTCACGCTATTTGTTGTATTTTAATCAAGGTGGTCAGGTTTCGCGACGAAAACTACTGGATTTATACCTCTTGGCCTCTAAACTTTCAAATTGTGTCGAAAGTGATTTCTCAACTGCTATCCCTGCAACGAGAGAGTGCTCAGAACCCACCCTCCTGCTTTTTAACACCCCATAGTCTGTTGTTCAAGCTGGTGTTGCAGCTCCAGCTCACAGCTCCCCTTTTCAGCACTGGGGAGCTGTGTACCTCTGCTTTTGTCTGGGCTCCTGATAAACACCTTCGCCATAGGTCTTTCTTCAGCACTTTGTGTCCCACAAGGCAGATTACGCACTCTGCATGCAGCTCCCAGGCCACATGTCTTCTTGGCCACTTGCAGGGCACCTGTGTGTCCAGCCTGTTTGCCCAGCAGGAGTCTGAGACGTTCTTCTCCAGAGCTATCCCGACAGTACCAGTCCTCTAAAGACACTCTCTTGTGTGACCAGCAGTCTACGCTGAACTTTATCTCATAGGGATTTGGGGGGCCAGGGGCAAGAAGTTTTAATGTTCAGTATTACCACAGCACCCAAGGGGGCATGTTTACGAGTCCCTTGCGCGCCGGAGCGTCACTTTTTGTGACGCTTCATTGGCGCAAATTACCATATCATATCTATGAGGCCACGCAAAGCCACTATGCATGGCTTTGAATGGCCTCATAGATATGGAGTAAGGCAAGGCAGTAGAAATCGCAGCGCTGCCTTACTCTGCGCTCAGGAGGCATTCCATGGGCATTGAATGTGGGTTTTCCCATGCAACACCCATGGATTTTGACACATCACCAGATTTGCAAGAGCATGTAAACCTAAGGAAGTGCCAAAATCTTAAACCTCCCAAGGTGAGGCGTAACGAGGAGAAATAACTTAATTTCTCCTCAATGTTTCCTCCGTCTATGTGTGCTGCTTCCTGCAGCACACAAAGAAAGAGGAAAACTCCTGATAAAATTGTTTCTGTGCAGAAAGGTGCTCCTTCCTGCACAAAAACAATCTTGCCAACAACACAAGCACCCTTACACCATGGTGCAAGGGTGCCCGCATTGGCGCAAGGCTGCTGAAATGGTGGCAGCACAGAGGGAAAGGACAGGAATGCACAGTATTGCATAAATACAGTGCATTCCTGCCCTTTCCCTTTGGTGCAGGGCAGCACAGCAAGCTGACTTGCTGTGCAGCCCTACGCCAAATCCCCATCTATGAGGGCCATTAAGCGCTATTATCGCTGACTAAGGTGGATTTTCTGCTTGGACTGGAAAGGTGAAAGTGAAACTGCCCTCAAGGCAATATAGGAATTCATCACACTTCGCCGTAAAGTGTAAAATTCCCCAACTTCGCTGGTATAGTGTTCCCGGTCTCCTGCTCTTAATCTGCTCCTCTTTCTTTCCCATTATGACAAGAAGTGCAATTTGTGTCCAAAATTGCAGCTCTATAAATCATCTGTGGTAAAGCTAAATGATAGCACCCTCTGCTGAATATGAAGAGGGGCCACTGAGTCTCCCATTTGTCACAATTATTCATTGTTCCTAGGCTGAACTTGCCCCCCTAAAGGTTGTGGGCACATGAAGAGTTGGGCCCCCATGCTGTAAGGGCTTCAGGGGCTGCCAGAGATGTTTTAAGGCAAGGGCAAAATGGGCTTCAACCCAGGGCCCCAGCCTTTCAGGGGGGCTCTGATAGTGCCAGCTCTTTTTTGCAGAAAGTCTTGCCCTGATACTTTGAATAATTCTTAAACAATTTGTTTTAAGTAAGTTTTCCTGTAATTCGATTTTAATGTGGGTTAATGTCCTCATTTTGCAGAGAAATGTTGTGTTTAAGTTTCATGCAACATCCATAAAAAATATTCTTTAGATCAAAACAGGACCTCACATGTGAGAAATGGGAGGGCATCTCATCGACTATTTGAAGTAATATTAGTGAGCTGCTGCTGTGTCACAATATTGAAAACATACCTCACAAGCCCTGGATATAGATGTAAAAACATTTTGATTGTGGAGGAGTGTGCCTGTGCACTGTCAGTGACCTGGACAAAGAGGACATGAAAGAGCTAAAATTGGATCATAAATTCAAATCTGTTCGGAACAGGGGACTCAAAATGTTTGTTCCAAAGTGCCCAAAATCCTTAAGGTGTCACTGGGGGCTGCACGCAGGGCCGGACTGGGAACTGAAACCATCCCTGGCAAAGAGCTCGGCCGGCCCGGGGGGGGGGGGGGAGTTGCTAGCAGAGAGCTTTGTGCCACTTTTGTTGCTGCTGGCTGATATACTCTGCAAAACCGGCCCCCGGTAACAAAAACGGCCCACCAGAGGTGTAAAGCAGGTCCCCACCCTGGCGGCCCACCGGGGAAACGCCTGGTGCCCGCTACAGCCAGTCCGGCCCTCGCTGCAAAGGCCTGTCTTACTCGCCTGCCACAAATGCACAATTGTTATTTGTGCAGGACTGCGGTCACGATCAGTATTTACAATGCGCTGGATCGGAGGGCCGGAGTGGGCTCGGAGTGTAATGTTTCAAGAGCACTGGCGCCAATTCTGCTATAGGTTTTCATTCAGAAATGTACCAGTGTGAGGTAAGCTCTGGCCCAAAACAGACAATATCTTCGATTCAAGCCGTTCAGACTTGTTTTAATTAGAACTTGGTCGCTTGCTTTTTTGTTTTTTTCACTAAGTATTTTCGATATTCATAATTATTCTTCTTAGTTTGAAGTGATTTTATTTGTTAAGAAAATAAGACATAATACAGTAATCAAAAGAATATTACATAAGTACAGAATGATACAGCTAAAATAATTTATAATTATTCTTCTAATTTATTTTCTGTTCCCTAAAAAGATCACGTTTGTATCGAGGCATGTTTACCCAGATATAGAATGCTACCCCCAAGTGCATTGCCTTCAACGAATTTGTGTATTGCTTCGATTTCCTCAGGCGTGCTTGCAGCTCTCCGAGGAATTTGTTGATATTGCCTCAGTCACCTGCTTGGTTCTCAGAGTTGGGGGCGAGGAGTGTTTTATATATTCAGACTCTTGCAAGTAAACACTGTCTCACACCCTCGAGTCATATATCAGACAAGAACTACGTTGGGGGATTATATGCAGAATGCAAATTAGAAATGTCTTCAGTGAAGGTAAAGCATGGTTTCTGATAATAAAGTTCATTGTGTTTTGAGAGTCATTATACTGCATATGGTTGTTTCCAATTGTACTAATATTATAGTGTATGGTTGACATTTATAAAACCGGAAATTCAGCCTCGACTTTTTTAAATCTGTTTTTTTAAGAGCTTTAATTTACGATTTTCAATTGACACATTTAGAAGCCCAATATGAAATTGTGTCAAGCAAACAAAAGTCGCATAACTCTTCCCTCCAAATCTCATTGTCAACATAGACATGGTACCTGCTCGCTCCTCCCAAGGCATATCCACCAACAGCAGTTTAACGTCAATTACATATATATTCCATTCTGTCACAAGAAATATACATGGGACTGAATTCTTGTGCTCCTCATATGGTATTATAACTCTCACAGGAGAAATAATAATGTAATGGGTTCTATCTATGGCATGTCACCGTCATCGGATCTAGAGAACTCCTACATAGCATTGACCCAGACCATCAGATCATCTACCAGCTTGTCATCTTTCCTGGCGTGTTCGATACGGATCACCTCCACAAAACCCATTCCACTCTTTTGTGTCCCTCACTCATAACACAATGTTAGGCGGACATCTACCTGACATGACAATCGCTATGCGTCTTTTTGCTAACAGTTGAGTTAACCGCAGGAACGTATATTGCATTTTTTCTTTTTTGGACGGATGATGATTTCCAATACGCAAGATTGCGAAGAGACGGCCACTTGGATTCCCACTGCCCTGTTCAAACGTCAACCCAATATTCTGATACCTCCAGACAGGTACAAGTTAAACGTAGAAATGATGCTCTGTCCTACTGATTGTCGGGCACTCAGCAGATCTGGTTGTTAGACTTTACTCAGTGTAATTGGGGTCAAGTAAGTGCGATGTAAAAAGTTGAGGTGAATCAACTTGAGTCGAGCATTACTCGGAACAGTCTTCACCGTCTCACAGGCCACCATACATTTCTTATCTGTTAAGTGAGCACCTACATCATCTCTCAAGTCTGTCTAGCTTTCATTAAAACCTATTCAAAAGATGGAGGAGAAGGTTAGTTCAACATGCATGAGATTTTGGTTTGGAAAGGGGCAACATGTGTTTTTCTTTGTGTGTAGTAACTCTGCAATGATTGTAAGCGTGATAGTAATAGTGACTAGTTTTAGATACCACCTCAGCTTGCGTCTTGGTATTTCTAGGCACTATAAATAGCAGGTATCATAATCAAGTTACCATCCTTGGAAGGATGAAACTCCGTGTTGACCCCCGTGAGCTGCGGATCATGACAGATCGCAGCAGTGAGAGTTAAATTAAAGAACTAGCTTGGCATCAATTTTCACAGAGCTGAAGGTTGGCACTTATATTGTTACAAGGTCAAAGAATAATTTAAGTCCACTTGTGCTCTATTTCACTGCCACTCAAAACAAGATTTTATTGAGACTACAGTTCAATGGCGGGCTTTAGATTATCAATAGCTAATTGTTACACACTTTTTAGTAACCAATATCAGGCATTGAATAATGTGTAAGTCAGACGTGCTTAGAAGGTATGTCTCCAACGACCCTCACTGAAACATAGAGTGAAAAAATGCCTGAAAAGGGATTGAAATATTGCGAGAAGTTGGCAGTGTAAGATAAAGGAAAAAGAGGATTTATGTCATCCTTGAAGAAATACTAAGTTGTGGAATGACATTTCAAGATAAAAGGCATTAACTAGATTGGGTTTAAAGAGCTGCTAAACGCCGTTCATTTCGAGGAAACTGGCCAGTAAAAGCATTCTCAAGAACCAGTTGTACAACTTTATTTTTCTCTTAAGTCACATACAGCTGCCTAAGCTACTTACACCTCTTTCAATATAAAGTGCGCGCAGACAGATTTAACGAATATGTGGAGTGGCCCAAGTTTAAAACTATCAATGATTGCTTTTCACATTTTTTTTTTCTATATCCGTTTGCTTAATGATGCTTGATCTAAATAAATTAGCCGTAGAAGGAAAATAGTCTCTTCCTCAAAACTAGCACCTCTGTGTCACGTAAAGGTAGAGAATTAACAACTCCCGATTTAGATGGATTTGTCCCGGAGCGTGTTACTTGCATCAACTATTCCAGATTTGAGTAGAGGAGGCTGACAGTCTAACCTCAACACTGTCTTGACAGCGCAACCTGTCATCGAATTCGCCTCGGAGACAAAAACACATTTTGCAGCATTTTGTTAATTTTTGACGTTGCTGCTTTTCCAGTTATGGTTACGGTGAGTAAACGACATCCTACCAAAGTAATATTTTTCCCTCGCACTACACCAAGGAGGATGGGATTCTCAATGTATCACTCATATGTGTATATCAGCTCTGTTAAAGGACATGAGGCTCTCCTGTGATTCAAGCTATTTAGATAGAAATATCTATAGTGTAGAAACTCTCAAGTCCTGAGACTACACATTGATTTTTGTACCAAGAAAAGACAACTAGTAAATTAATTAATTCCAAGGTATTGCATTATAAATATATGAGACACTATATACCTGTTTTAGAGTTTTGTGGCGCCAAGCCCTCGGTTCAGTTACTTTATTTAGAGTCTGACAAGTTTTCAGATGGTGGTGCCCCCGCTGGCACCTTTGTCGGAAAGCGTCCACCAATGGCACGATGGAGTAGGGGCCTTCAAAGTAAGGGCATCAAACTGCCCACCCTATTTAGAGCGGACAGTCTGATGTCTTTTTTTCTGGCAATAACCGACTGGTAAAACCAATATTGACTTTGACACTCTGGGAGCAAACTACAAGGGTCTGAGGTCCATTCGTTTTTAGTTTTTTTTTCCAGAAACAAACATGCGCTTTGGAAGTTTGTTTCTAAAAGAAACAAGTTTGGGGCGCGGCTGCCCTCTATAAGGCAAAACTTTCAGTGCCTTCAGGGGAGATGCTGTGGCGGAAGCCCCTCCGAAGCCAGCTGTGTGCCATACTCTGGATGCTAAACCCTGCTAAGTTAAAAAAAATAATTGCTGTAAAGTCCAGAGGGGGTTTGAAAAAATAAGAACAATTCAAATAAATCAAAATATGAATTAAAAAATGTCCAGGTTTCCGGGATCGAGTTAATAATCTCAGAGGAGGTGGCATTACTGGCTTAAAAAACACACTCTGGTTAGGCTGACACAGTTCATAGAGAATCTCTGCTCACCCCCAAGAAGCCATGCTACAAGCAACATAAATGTCCCAAGAGAAACCTCTGTTATGTTCAAACAGTACCAACAATGTTAAAGTCAAGAAAACCACTTAATAATAATATATTTAAAGCAATTCAGACAAATTGGGAAGCATTTCATAAGCAAAAAGTAAACTTTTAAGAAAAAAGCATCTATAAAAATGAAAGCATTAACATAAAGTCTTATTTCATATTTGACCAGGATGTAGGTACAATTTCAGCCCAACTGCGATGGAGTGGAGGTCGAATATGCCAATTGGATTGTCTTGGTCAAAATTTGTATCTAGGAACTTGATCTATTTTTAGAGGTCAAATTCTTCCAACTACGCAAGGTCCAAGGCTGAAGCAGGCAATGGTCCCTTCAAGATTGATCTGTTGTCGTCAAGATTCCGCTGATTCCACTGGTTTTGACACCAATAATTCTGAGCAGGAAAAAGCTAGATTTTTTTAGCCAGCAAAGTTGCTTTGCTGTTGGGATTGAATTTCAGCCTCATTTCGATCCACGGTTTTACCTTCATACTTAGGGCCTGATTTGGAGTTTGGCAGGTGTGTTACTCTGTCACAACATGATGGATATCCCGTCCCCCTTATTACAAATGCCAAAGGATCTGATGCACTTGTAATAAGGCGGACGGGATACCCGTCACATTGTGGCAGAGTAACAAGTCTGCAAAACTCTGAATCAGAGTGAACCCTGAACATGAAGAAGATAATATCGTGAGACTTAATATCAGAGACAGAATATCGAGGGATAAACTATTGAAAGATAAGTATGTTTAGATTTTCTATACCTAACTGAATATATATATATATATATATATATATATATATATATATATATATATATATATTATCTACTGGCGGTCGCCAGTAGATAGTTATAGTTAGAACCTATTTTCCATAGGAAATCCGCGACATTCTATTTGAAATAACTATCTTGACGGTTGACGTATCTTTGCAAAATTTTCAAACTTTGTGGGGCGCTCCGGTCCGCTCCTACCCTGAAAGTCTCGGGGTGATTCGTCAAGCGGGGGCCGAGAAAAAGGGGGTCCCAAAACGCGTTTTCCCATTCATTTTTCCATAGGAAACTTTAGACACGGCTACAGCCCGAACTGCTGAACGGAATTACACCAAATTTGGCAAAGAGGTAGTTCTTAGTTCAGAAAGAACCCTTTTTCTTAAATGGTGTAAATCCGTTCAGTAGTTGCTGAGAAAATCAAAAGTAAAAGTACATATATATCTATGGGCACGGAGGATCCGCGCACCCTGAGCGCACCCTGCGCGCACCGTCCCGATCACGAGCTGCATGTTAATAGGCTGTCAGCTGGCTGTCAACATTCCGATTCAGGAAATGTTGGCAGCCATTTTATCCTCGGTAGAACCGAGGACAGAAACAAGTCGCAAAGCGCACAAAGGGAGCAGGGTAGAAACACCCTGACCCCTAGGTCTGCTCAGGGGGTCCCATAAGGACCCCTGGGCAGAAAAAGCATTTTTTTTATTTAAAAAATCGGCAGGATGCGCTCAGGGTGCGCGGATCCTGCCGATAAAAATAAAAAAATCGAAGCGCGCTCTCCCGTGCTTCGATTGTATTTGGCCCCCGGGTGGCCCAAGTCCCGGGGTCATGGTGGGGGGGTTAAATTTATGTATGGGGGGCCTCAAAGGGCCCCCCAAGCCCCGGGGACCGCCACCCCCCGGGGCTTTCATTTTAAAATGGTGCGGGAGGGCACTCGGCCCTCCCGCAGCCCCGGGACCACCACCTCCCCAGGGCTTCTTTTTAAAAAAAAAATAATAATTCCTGTGTGGGAGGGCTTGAGCCCCCCCACACGCCCCGAGACCGCCACCTCCCCGGGGCACTAAAAGTGTCTTAAATGGGGGTCCGTTTTGGACCCCCAAAGCCCCGGGACCACCACCTCCCCGGGGCTGTGCAATTTAAGGGAGGGGGCCGCGCGGCCCCCTCCTGGAGCCCTTGATGGCCCTGGGGACCGCCACCCCCAGGGCCGGCTCCTGCAGTGTCCCGGGGTGCCTACCCCGGGACACTGCTGCTTGCAATGACAGGACGGGAGCCTCGCGGCTCCGTCCTGTCATTGCAAACTGCTTTGGATTTTGGAAGAGAGAGCAGGAAACCTGCTCTCTTCCAATATCTAAAGCAAATTGCTTTTCCACATGGGGAGCTGCATGTCAGCAGCTCCCCATGTGGAAAGCAATGCCGGCTCTCGAAGGACGCGGGGAGCCGGCGGGACCGTGGGGGCATTGGGGCTCCCCTCACGGTCTCCATTATTATAGTATAGGCCCCGGGGATGGGGTCCCCGGGGAGAATATAAATTAGTGGTAGGAGCTATCAAAAATTTTACGGAGAAATAAGGAGTCGCGCACCCAGCGCGCCCGGGCACGTATTTGACGTCACGCGGGGCCTGCCACCGCGCAAGCGTCGTGTATGGTAATTCGTATGTGTTGCGTATAAGCCGGAGCAGGAATCGCGTACCGGTCGCTTAGGAAACGCGTACACACGCAATATACGTATGTTACGGGTCTAGAAACACGCACCTGTCGCATACCATACGCGGATCCTTTACGACTTCCTTAAATAGGTGGCTGGGGTACGCGTATGCGCCGCTTTCGGTATGCTTTCGGTGCGCGATTCCAAAAAAACTTTTTTAAAAAAAAATTAAACAATACAAATATCTTAAAATAAAAATATAACAGAAAAAAATTATACTATATTTTACTTTTTAATTTATTAAATTTTTTTTTTGCAAAATACACAAAAATATACAATATTGTTTAATAAATAATATATTTACAAATAAATATAAAAAACTAAAGAAATTCAGTACAAGAAACATAACTATAACTATTATGACACTTAAATATTAGCTTTTGAAAAACCTTTGAAATTCACTGAAAAAACCATAGGTTTCAGACACGTTATAGTTAGAAATTAGCATTTAAAAAACCTTTGAAATTCACTGAAAAAACCATAGGTTTTAGGGACAGTTATAGTTAGTTGGACATTTCACTCGTACAAAACCCGTGAAATTCCCCTGTTATAGTTAGTTCAGCTAACTATAACTCGCGCCCACAATGCACTGCTGATGACGTCACATATTTCATCACTCATGACATGGTCAGTGACATCACTGATGACATCACTGATGACATCTCAAATGACATCACTGATGACATCATCCACGTGATAATCTGATGCAGCTCTTCACACCCTAATATAACCTTTGATACACCCAATCTAAATTACAGACTGCCATTCGCAAAACCATAGACACTCCAACACCAATAACTACATACCCACTCACTGATTCTTAGGTCTCACACACACATCCACTCACTCACCCGTACAGTCACTCATACGTATGGTCACTCAGTACAGGACTATCATATGCACTCTTACTCCTATATAGACACTCAAACACCGCCACTCATCCATAGAGGTACTCACACACCTAGTCAGTCATGCAAATAATTAAACACACTGCCATTTACTCACCTATACAGTTATACACACACCAGCTCACTTAATCATACAAATACTAGCACATTGTTACGCTCTTATATAATCACTGATACAAGCACACACTCATCCATACAGCCACTATCACAATCACTCACTCTCGCTTATAGCTATTTATATACTCCAACACACATATATACTGCCTTTCACATATGTAGTTACTCACACATGTACCACTGGGACATACATTCACTCACTAACACACTCTTACACACACTTACCCACCCATACAGTCTATCACAGATGCACTCTTGAAACCATCCACCCAGTGAATCACCCACTCACACATCTATGCACAGTCGCACACACCCCATCCACACAAACACTCAGGCACCCATACAGATACTCAGACAACAAATCTATAACTCTTATAGACACTCATGTAGCTATTCACAAACCCATGCAGCCACTTACACAGCAACAGACAGACGGATACAGACATTGACACAGTTTAGTCAGTAACCCATGCATTCAGTAAGACACCTTTAATCACTCACTTATAGAATTAGTCACGCACCTACTAAATCATCCATACAGACACTTATACACCCACTCATTCTTCAATTCGCCTTTCCCTATATATATAAAAAATATTTAAACTTTATAGAAACACACAGTCACTGGATGATGTCATCAGTGATGTCATTTGAGATGTCATCAGTGATGTCATCAGTGATGTCACTGACCATGTCATGAGTGATGTAATATGTGACGTCATCAGCAGTGCATTGCGGGGCGCGAGTTATAGTTAGCTGAACTAACTATAACGGGGGAATTTCACGGGTTTTGTACGAGTGAAATGTCCAACTAACTATAACTGTCCCTAAAACCTATGGTTTTTTCAGTGAATATATATATATATATATATATTCAATGGTAAGTCGATGTGAAGTTATGAATAGGAAATCTATAAATCCTCTATATGCACTTGCCTTTCAATATTTTGTCCCTTGATACTTTGTCTATGAAATTAAGGTATCATAATATTTCTATTCTCAATGTTTAGTAGCACAACCTCAAAATCAAGCCCTTAGTCATTTGTTTGGTTCTCTAAATCCACCTGAGGGGCAAGTGTGGAAGCTGTAGCCGGACAAGGATCCATAAGGCTGAATATCTTCACAGTGATGTCCAGCTGAATCAAAGTTTTATATAGCAAAAAGCTCTGAATGAGACAAACCTGCTTTTCTTCCTCACTGAGCGTGCATCATCCCTCAGCAAACCTTTGTATCTTCTCCCAGATGTCTGAAAGTAGAAAACATAACTAAGTGCCACCTTTCCCCAACTGAAGAGAATGTTCATTCTCGTCACTCCAGCAGCCTCCAGATTCTCAGGTAGGCATCTAGGTACCAGGTCTCTCTCAACCAGGGCTCCAGAAGAATCTAGTCCTCTGTGGTGAGCTTGGCCCTCTTGGAGTCAGGAGTCATTCTTTTTTTATTGTCCCTGGAGCAGACAACTAGGTAAACTTCTTGACGCTTGGAGACCAGTTCCAGTTCTTCGGTGTCAGTCAGACTAAATCAGTTCTTGGTTAATCCTCTACCAGAGGGCTCTTTTTTCTTCAGATAGTGTCTTCCCAGGGTCAGGGATTTTCTGAAGAGGTGATTGTAAGGTGCCAGTGTTTTCCTGTGATTGGAGAACATCCCAGACGTATTCTTCTCCTTTTTCAGAACTTCCTCTTTGGTTCACTGAAATAGTTTCCATGAGCTTCAAGTTCAAAATTGATAAAACTTTCTTCCATCTGGAGGGTACCTGGCTCTCCTCTGGCCACTCTCCTATTTATGAGGAACAATACCCTCTGTCAGGATCGAAAACTGACTGAACTCCCTTCTGGGGTGGCTCCAGAAAAGTATTGTGCGGCTTGGGAATGAATGGGAGTAGATCCTGCCTGTGAAGCCTGTCCTTCATTCTGCCAACTGTTCCTGCCCCCTCGAGGATGAATAATCTCTGGTAAGGGGCAAGTTGTTCACAATACCTCTCCCTTCCTGTGCCCAAAGGCCAAGTCAATGACACCTGGGAGCAAGGTTATTAACTCACAGCCTGGCATGTGGATCAAGCCTCTGGGTAGATCAGAGGTAAAACTTATTCTAGATCTGCTTTGTCCTAGTCAGCACAAAGTACACTTTTATGATATTACATTTCTTCTGGAGTGATGAAAAATCTACTTTCATTCTTGGATAAACATTTTTAAACTAAGTGGAGAATAACTTTTATTTTAATTTTATTTTTTTATTTTACAGAGTTTTATACTGCGCAAACCTGACCCAAATCGGGTATCAGATCACTTTACATAGCACCAGTTGCATTACATGAGGACACATTCTTTTTTGTTAGGCACGGGGAAATTAAGGGATTTGCCCAGAATCACAGGATGTTCAGCGTCATTGCCGAGACTCGAACCCAGTTCTCCAGATTCGAGGTCGACCGCCCTAGCCGTTAGGCCAACTCCTCTCCCCGGGTACTTTGAATCATTTTGTTAGTATTTTCCTATGTACGAATATGAACTAAAGATGTTATCTACACCTTTACCTAGTCATGGAAAATCCAGCCTCACCAACACAATGAAAGCAGTTTTGGGTATTTATTCACTATGAGGCTATGCCAGTACCAACATATAGCATGGCTCCTTCTATGCTAAGTGTTCGCCACTGTGGGGTTTACAAGGCACACTTTAGGGGTGACTTATTTTATACATAAAAATAGGTTTTCCAACATGGAAAAGGAGCTTTTCCTTTGATTGTGTCACTGCACTGTTTTTAAACTGCAGCCCAGTCAGAGTACAATGGTGTTTCTGACAGCCATCTTATTTTGTCAAATATATAAGTGGATTAAATATACACTCCAAACCACATATAACATTTAATGCCCATTCCACAGGTGCAATATCTGTGCCTCCTTACAATGGCTTTACTAGAAATATACATACACCAATCGGATTAAACTAATTTCACAGTACTATTTCAGGGACAGAAGAACATGCATACTGTGGCAATGAATGGCAGTGTCACATTGTTCAAAGTTCCTTCATGAGCAAAAATAGGTTCCAGAAAAAAGGTGTATAATGTGGGCTGATCATGCAGAAAAGGTTGACTTCGTACACCAGGCAAAGAGTGTTCCAAAAACTCTAAGGCACACATTTATCAATATTTCCCTCAGCGCAGCAGGTCACCTTGCTGCTCACACTGCGTGAAAGGGCAGGAATGTGCAGTAAACAACATAATACCAGTCATTCCTGTCCTTCCTTTGTGCTGGCGCACTTTGTGTGCCTAGTGCCTTGGTGCAAGGGTGCCTGCATTGCAGACAGGATTATTTTCGTGCAGGAAGGAGCACCTTCCCGCACAAAAACAATTGTTTGAGGCATTTTCCTCTTTCTATGTGTGCAGCAGACATAGAAAGAGGAAAAAACGAGGAGAAATAAAGATATTTCTCCTTGTTAGGCCTCACCTGGGGAGGCATTTTGATGTATTGCCAGGCCTACCATTAATGGTAAATCTGGGAATGGGCCAAAATCCATGGTTGGATGCATGGGAACACCCACTCTCCACCCATGGAATGCCGCCCTGGGGCAGAGTAACTTAATGCAGCGATTTGCTCTACATTGAGTTACTTAAGGTGGCTTTGAGCGGCTTTAGAAATCTAGCTCAGTATTTGTGTCGCCCTTGCACCTCTATGTGTGGCATAAGGGTGACACAACTGCTTGATAAATATCCCCCTAAGAATCTATTTACCAGTTTGCACTAAGGCAGCAAGTGGAGATTAATGAGCAGTCATGTTTAAAGTAAACTTGAATTTTCTATAAAAATAGTTATTAGGCTTTGATATAAATGCTTAATATGAGGCCTCTATAATGCCTGTCACAAAAGAGAAATGTTCAGCTAACGTTTCACTAAAATTATTTTAGATGAGGCTAGGTATAGGGTGAGGTGTGAAGGCTGGGCTTCAAGGAGAAAGGTTCTTCCACACTTTAACACTTTGTGTTTCTCAATTCACTTATATTAGAGTAGCGCAAGGGCTTTTTATAAAAAAAAATATTAAGTTGATGAAAAATGTCCAGGTATTAGAAGGCTCAGAATAAGCAGAAAAGACGAATCAATGTACTGTGTCTGATGTACCTGTCCCTCTGTCAGGTGCATCCTTTATAGCAAACTTATCTTAAGCAGGGTTGGTTCGCAAATGAAGTCTGATGGCCTCGGTATCCTTAAATGAGATCAAGAGATGCCTGTGGTGCAGAATTCCTAATGTGATAAAAATACTTTTTGCAGGTGCTTCTGCAGCCTGAACCATCATCCCACCAACAAACTCTATTGCAACTGTTTTTATTCACACATAATTCTTTTAAAATCTATTCAAATACATATTTATTCAAGTTTTTCTCAAAACTAGAAGATAAAGTAACAGCATGCAGCAGTGAAAGAATATCAAGTAGGGCATTCAAAGTTAATTTAATAGAGAAGGTGAGAATTTACAGTATTACATCAAGCCATACACCAATATTTGTGTGAGCAGATGATTTATGAGTACCTTTTTGGAAGCAGAGGAACAAGTATGGAAAGCATGAGGTTTTCTATCAGAGAATTCCACACTGTGTCAGTCAAACTAGTGGAAGTCTGGTTTGGCAATTTGGTCTTGAATGTTTTTGTGATTCAAAATAGTAGGCAAGCTTAATTCCTTGTTGTTCTGGTCCCATCAGTCATTTTGAGTTTTTGTGTAAGTAAGATTAGGGATAGGTGATGTTGCACTAATTCTTAGGAAAACTGCTGGTTTTATAAGCATGAAGACCTGGCCTCTTGCAATACTTTTCATTGTAAGTCTCCCATTCACACCATGTTTCAAGAGATTAAATTACCGAATTTACTTTTTCTCATAGGTGTCAAAGAGACACTGCTGCTTGAGCCACCTCTAGAGCGAAACAAGCCACACAATAGGCATAAGTGATAGGAAACTACTAAATTAAACCAACTCTGGGAAGTTCAATAACTGTGATCTATGCAAGATCACACTAGTGTAAAGAAAATCATGCAAGGGTCTAGATAAGATGGCTAGTGGAGATGGATCATTTTTATAAATTGGGTTTCTGGTTGGCAAAGGTTTCCACCCTCCTCATACCATAAATTAACCTGTGTTCACCCTCTGGTAGCTTGTCACAGAGCAGGCAGGCTTAGATTAAGAGGCAATGTGTAAAGTATTTGTGAAAACACCCCAAGATATTTACACCAGTTTAGAAAAATAGCTTATATTTACATGACCAAAACAAAAAAACTCCAAAAAGTATAACCAGAGTTAAGAATTTCTAAAGAATAAATTAAAACATAGTGCTTCAAAGCACAAATCGCCAACCGGGGACATCTGGTCACGCTTGACTGGGGTATATCCAAAAGTTCAGGCCGACTACAAATTAGCGTAGGTCAGATACAGGGACCGGCCCTAGCCTTCTGAAAAGTACCTGGGATGCAGATTTAATGGAGTCAAGATGCGAGAAGCAAAGGGTGCTGCGTCATCATCTAACTGCTGGACCACAGTCGATGAGGCGGTGATGAACCGCTGAAGCAAAGGTGATGCGTTGGCACCGAGTCCCACAAAAGGTCAGTTTACGAGTCTGGCAGTCCTCAGAAAGCCAGACTCGTGGTGACACAACATTTGCCCCCCTGTGTGCATGCACCGAAGTTCCAGCACTGCATGGACTTTCAAGTCAATGCTGTGCTGGAACAGTTTTTGACGTTCCCATTGCGGTGCCTATTTTATATGCACCGCGGTGGGAACGCCAAAGGAATCGCCCGCCAATGGCTGAAAAAGTAATTATATGGACGGCGGTTCTCACACGGGTTTGGGGGTGCGGCAGCAGGTCAGCCCTGCCGCCGCACTGTCAAACACATAATCAGCCCCAGAGTTAGAGATTCATCGAAAACTGGAGACAATGCCCCGTACAGTGGCGATGTGAGGTCCACAGTCTGTGCAGCAGCATTGATGCGCTGACGTCGAGGAAGATGTACTGGTTCCAATCAGCACAATGTCGTTGATGCGTGGATTTTAGCAGTTGCAACACTTTATACCCACTTCCGAGCACCCAGGACTGGATTGACACCACTTGGCAGTGCAAGACCTCCAGCAAGCAAAGTCCTGTTGCAGGGTGATGAAAAGTCTTTGATGTCCCTCAGACTTAGAACAGGGGGCAAGCCAACATGCCTTTGTAGTCACTCTGGATTCAAGTCAGATGGTTCCAGTCCTTCCTCAGCTGGACAGAGGGTAGCAGGCAGCAGGGCAGCACAGCAGAAAAGCAGTTCTCCTAGAGCAGCAGTCCAGCAGAGTGACAGACCTTGTAGCAACACAGCAGTCCTTCCTCCTGGCAGAGTTTCTTCACAGGTCCAGTAGTGCCTGATTTGGTGGGGTCAGAGACCCAGTACTTATACCCAGTTGTGCCTTTGAAGTGGGGGTGACTTCAAAGAGGGGATTTGAAGTGCAATGAGGTCCCCCCTCCTGGCTCTGGATCCAGGCTTACTCTGTGGGGTATGCACCCCTTTCAGTTGGGACAGGACACAGCCTACCCAGGTGTAAGTGTTGACTCCTCTCTCCCATCCTGCCCAGGGTGGCCAATCAGGATGTGGATGGTCACTCAGTCACACCTAAGCTTCCTTTGTGTGTGGCTGTCTACAAGGAATGTGCAAAGTTCAGCTGTCACCCACCCCAGATGTGTATTGGAGACAGGCTGCAGGCACACAGGGCTAAGAGCAGAAAAGTGACATTTTTAAAAGGGTAGTGATAAATTAATCTTTAGTAAAGAGGATTTATCATTACCATTCAACTGGTATGAAAAATGACAGATCTACTTCATCTCAATGAGGAATTACAGCTTATAAAGTGTAATAAGGAATTCCCAATGTTAACTTATAAGCTGGGTTGGGCCTCACAATGGTGAAACAAAAATGGGTTGTTTTTTACTACTAGGACATGCAAGGCAGAGGAGTGTCGCTCAACTGCTCTAAGAGCAGTTCAAAACGGAAAAAGAAAACAATAATAGCGCCATGTCATTTTATTTTTCCGTACTGGCTTAGGTGCGGGCGGGGTTTGGGAGTCCCGAGCAGGGGGGAGGAGTGGTGTGCACTCTAAGTGTGCATGATGGTTTGGCCGGCCATCTTGGGCCAGCCAAACAGTCATGCACACTTAGCATGTGCTCCACCAGACTGTATTGCACAGCCTGGGTGGCAAACATGCACAGGCTCCCAGTCCCTGTGTGAGCGCCGAACCACGGTGTTCAGACCAATCTTGAAGCTAATGTCATGCTGGTGACAGCAGCGTTGAGATTGGCTAAGGGAGTCTGGGAGCATGTGTGCTTCCTGCTTCATCATAAGAAGAAGGACAGAGGAGCGGCGGTGGCAGTACCCAGGTAAGTGCAATTTCTTTTTTTCATTCCTGTCCCCTCCCGGCGCTGCCACCCCCGTTCAGTAGCAGCTACCACTTTGATCGTATTTCATGATTCCAAGGAAAAACAATGGTGTTATTATGTTTGGTTTTCTGCCTTACCTTCTGTATTGGGATGGGAATTGGAGATGAAAATTCTTTTGAGAGAGATTTTTTCAGGCTGACAAGCACAGCACTGTGACTGTCTCTGAAAGATCTGGCTAAGTCTAGACTCCATGGAGGAAAACAGAAGAAGGGAAGATTGGTCTAATTTTCTTGAGAAGCTGAGAAGTGATAATTTGATTGTCTCAACTGCAGGAGATTTCCCCCAAGTGCACAAGGAGTCCTTTACTTGCACTTAGTTTGAAGGATAAAGTAGTCATCCATCTTTCCAGCCATTTGTCAGTGTATCAAAAAGCAAGATTATCAGAGATCCATATAAGTATCCCTGAAGCTCCACACCCACCAGTGGGTATGTTTTTAAAGAAGACAACTGAACCACATTAAATGTAGCTCTTCATTTAAGGAAGTGGAAGACATCACCATATTTATCCTCTGAGAGGGTTTGAGAAGTAGAATCATGCGGTCAGAAATGCTAAAGGCCACCAGGAGTTTGATGAGGGACACACCCCTGATGTCAACGATCTGCAGATCATTTCCAAATATCTGCACGGTCTCTGTCTCTATTTATTTTATTTACTATGCACATTGTGCTGACCTTATCACATGGCCGCTACTAGCATTCAGCTTGTGAATATTAAAATATTCTCAGAAAGTTCCATTTACTTCAAAAAGAAAGATGAAGCTGTTGCATTCAAAATAGTCATCTTTATAGGATTTGAGCTTTCTTTGCAATTGTTTGAGCTTGAATAAGGAAGATGTCATTGAATGATTTAGTCTTTGGTACAAGACTGGGTGTTGGCATGGGCTCAAGCACCTGGCAATTGAGTGGGACTTCTTTCTGGAGTAGGCGGCACAGGCAATTGATTCAGATTGCTTCAGCGCTGTCTGAGTTGAGTGGAAAAGAGGTATCACTGTTGGTCTCATAGTTATAGTTTGAATTGTCCCTGGGTTTTACACTTTGTTTCCAAACTTAGTTCCTCCTGGAGTCTAATTAATGTTTCTTTCTGGGAAGCAATTAGGCTCCACGAGTGCAATAGGGGTTTTCTGAATGATATTGGAATTGAACCACAGAGTTTGCTTTATTTGAAGTAAAACACCATCTGCATGAGTGACACTAATGATAGATCTGTGCTGCGAGAGGTGGCCTAAATAAGGTTTGAAGATTTGTCTGAATTACAGATTTGGCAGGATATTTTCATAGATTTGGCCTATTCGTCGATGTTCTTGTTTCTTGGTGAACAAATAGAAAAGTACACTCATGCATCTGACGTCCTCATTCTCTCTTCATCTCGCTCTGTCTCCTGCCTCCCTCCCTATTTCCGGCTTCTCTCCAGAACTGCCAGAATGCACTGCCTGGGTTAATGCCTATCTGGTATTGTTTCTAGAGTCGAATGATTTGTAGTATGCATCAGTCTGGCCTCCTTGACAGAACGGAGTAGTAGAATTCAAAGGTTCATGGTTACTGCCAGTAGCCTTCCTTTTGCAGAGTTCAGAGCTCACGGAAGTTGGCGAGTGACCTCTTCTGCTTGTTGGAGTCAGATTATACACATTATTGTGGCTAGGCTCCCATCTGTCCTTTTTTCTTCCCACAAAAAGGGCCACAAAAGTAGCTCAGGGATTAGTTTTTATTTTTGAGCACGAGTATCTGACCTCTACACTGACCACTGTAACAATGAAGCATCTACAGATCAGAATACTTCTGATACTAATGTGCTGACTGGTTCTGACAAGTCACCCAGCCTTCTGGCACTCTTCTACTTTGTAAAGTGTGGGCTGTAACAAGCCACACACTTTCCCTGCTTCATTCCCGTGTTGAAGACTGCCAGCATTCCAAATGCCACATTATGTTGACTGCCAATCTGCTTTAATCAGCCTCCAGCACCCTTAAGAATAAGCTGTTGTATGGTCATAAAAATGTACTCAATTTTAATGCTCTCTAGTGCACTTGAACATGCTTACAAATACTTACAGGATGGGTAGTGCAATATTGCACCGGTCATTAAAATGACAAAAATATGTCTTTATCATTACTCAAATGCCATTTAATGAGACAAGGCAGGTGGAAAAGCAAGGGTAGAACAAGGTAGAAGAGTTGGACATATCTCATGATTCTGTGATCTGCCTTTGTAGTATATGTAGTGTGCTGCAAAGCATAGCTACTCACAAATCAATACATGTAATACATCACACCTTGATCAGAGTGCCGGGTTGGTGATAGAAACTGTGAGAACCTGGGTTGTTGGTTGACTGGGTTGTTAACCCAAGTCAAGCAACAGCCACAATCCCCCTCAGTGTGAACCACAAAAGTCACTAAATTAATCTGTGATTAACCCTCTGGTAGCTTGGAACAAAAGCAGTCAGGCTTAACTTAGAGGCAATGTGTAAAGTATTTATGCAGCACACAAAAAGTAATAAAATGAAAAATCCCACACCCAGTTAGAAAAATAGTGTATTAAATTATCTGACACTGTTGGAAATAGCCCTTTCTACAGGGTTATCACCAAACTGCTTGCTTGCCTACCTCCTCTCCTTTTTGGTGAATTCATTTTTGTTGGCTTTAGGACTCTGTACACTCAATCACTGCTAACCAGTGCTAAAGTGCTCTTCCCCTAAAGCATAGTAATACTGGCTTATACATAATTGGCATATTTAATTTACTTATAAGTCCCTAGTAAAGCGCACAACATGTGCCCAGGGACTGTAAATTAAATACTACTAGTGGGCCTGCAGCACTGATTGTTCCACCCACTTAAGTAGCCCTTTAAACATGTTTGAGGCCTGCCATTGCAGAGCCTGTGTGTGTAGTTTAAACTGCCATTTCGACCTGGCAAAAAAAACGTTTGCCAGGCTCAAACCTTCCTTTTTAATACATATAAGTCAGCCCTAAAGTAAGCCCTAGACAGCCGTAAGGACAGGGTGCAGTGTATTTAAAAAGTTGGACATGTCCTTTTAAGTCTTACATGTCCTATTTGTGAAAAACTCCTAAATTGGTTTTTCACTACTGCAAGGCTTATCTCGCCCATACAACAACATTGGAGTTGCCTTATTACATTTTATAAGAGTAATTTCCAAATGAAAAGGATCACTGGTTCATGTTTGGTGTCTCTGGAAATCTAATTTAAAATCCTAACTTATGGTTAAGTCAGATTTCAAATTACTGTTCCGAAAATGCCACTTTTAGAAAGTTGGCATTTTCTTGACTTAGCCATTTGGTTTTTGCAGCCTGACACTGCTCACATGACTTGATGTAGTTGGCAGTTGGCCTTTGTTTATTCTTCCTTGACAGCTGCACACAATGGGATCTTAGGTGTGGCTGTTAGGGCAACACTGGCAGGCTCTCTCCAACGTGAATGTGACTCTTGACACAAAACTTGAGAAGGTAAACCTTGAGCTGGACTAATCTGGGACTGTATCCAACCTGCGCTCCATCGCAGTTAGCCTGAACGTTTGAATTTGACCCTGTTCAGCAGGACCAGATAGCCACGGTTGGCACCTTTTGCTTTTAGGCACTATATTACAATATATTTTAAGAAATTCATAACTCTGGTTGTACTGATTGCAGTTTTGTTATCCTGGCTTGTTTTATTTATTAAGTTAAATTCTATTTGTCTAAACTGGTGTGGGAGCTTTTTATGTGGTGCTTTCACTGTTTTACCTTTTGAAGTATTGCACAAATACTTTACACATTGCCTCTAAGCTAAGCCTGACTGCTCTGTGACAGGCTACCAGTAGGTGGAGCACAGGTTAATTTGGGGTTTGCTTGTGCCTTACCCTGACTAGGATTGTGGTTGCTGCTTGACCCATGCTCACAGCCCAGTCAACCGGTAACCCAATTTCTAACAGACACCAAAACAACAAAGTCCAATCAGTAGAATCACAAATATGCAATTTTAAATATTTCAGGTAAGTAAAGAGCCTAAAAGCGCAAAGTGCCCCTCGCGGTTATCTGCTCATGCGAAATCGGGTGAAGGTGGGCCGGATACAGGGACCAGCTTAATCACGCTGAAAGAGTTACCTTCAAATTCCAGCGCAAAGAGTTCAGTTCATGTTGGAAAGGTCCGCGAGGAGCAGGGAGAGAATTGAGGATGGTCACCGATGTAGCGCAAAGAGCAGGCTGGGTTTCACGGACGGTCGTCGCTGTAGCGCAAAGAGCCTGTCGAGCCTTGCGTCATGCTGGAGCTTTGGGTTGGCTGTCAGCATGATCTGTCAATGCTGTAGCATGAAGATCTGGTGATGTTGGGTATTGTTGGCAGTCACTGTGCACAAACAGCCGGGTTTGCCGGAATTTTGCACTAACAGGCGGCAAGATCTTGGTGTGAATGGTCCCATTCACAAAGATCCTAAAACATAAGGAGAGCTTAAGTGAGGCCACACCAAGGGTCGAGAAGCCAACAGGCCTCAGGTAGGTGCAGTTTCAGGTCTAGTTGCACATCCAGGCAGCAGGTCAGCTGGGCATTTGCAGTGAGCCTCTGGAGCTTGTAATGTCCCTGTAGCTTAAAACAGGAGGTGATCTGGCTGAACCTTGGAGTCATTTCAGCCGGGGATGAAGGGTGCAGGTCCAGTCTTCATTTTCAGCAAGTAGGGCAGCATGCCACAGAGCAGCAGAGTATCAAGGCATCAGATTGGCGGTCCTTCTGACAGTAAAGCAGCACATCAGTGTCCAGGAGTATACTGCAGATTGGTTCTGAAAGTCCCCTTTTTATACAAGACACCTTATTTGAAGTAGGAGATGTTTGCAGAAAATTCCCCTTGAAGTGCTGACATTTCCTGCCTCCTCTGGTCTGGCTCAAAGCTGGCTTCATGAACAGAACAGGGGTGGCAAGTTCTTTGTGTGAAGGCACAGTTCCGCCTATTCAGTTCCAGGTGCGGCTGTGCCCAGCTTCGCCCCCCCCATCCTGATAGTGGATGGCCCATTCAGGCACACCTAATTTCTCTTTTGTGTGGCTGCCTGAGAGGATTAAACAAAGTCGAACATCAGAGTTCAGAGTTGCATATCTGGAAGAACATGGCAAAGTGGTTTGAAGTGTGTTAGCAGCAAACTCCTGTGTCTTTTTGTGTCCTTGCCCGAGTCACATACTTTTCTAAGAGGTACCTAACAGTTATGCTCCTAGAAAGTGATGGTGAATTTATTGTTTATATTTTAACAACCTAATCCAATGAGAGCCTTTTCTCTTTCAAGACAGCTCTGCTTTATTTACTGAAATAAGAAGTAAGCAATGAGAGTTCATTGACCAAAAGATTTCTCTCACACAGGACCACCTCTAGTGTGATGCGACCAGTGCAGTCGCAACTGATGCTGATATTGGGGAGCGTTAGAAATAACACAGATTTCAAAAGCATTTCCTGCAGAATTCCTTGTGTGTCCTGCAGTTTTAAGGCAACAATAGCAATATCAAAATAACTATGGTGATTAATGTTCCCGCTGGAAAGAGATCTTTTATGTAGTGTCAGATCCACTCATGAGAAAGTAGAGCAGAGGGTTAATATGCCTGCTGCAAAGAACATGTACCATGCAAATCACATATCTGTATTTTATGCGGATCGCTCAATAGGTTACTACTTTTGCCATAGAGATCCTTTTGTTACTTTCAGTTTATATCTTACAACCCTAATATAGCACAGTGACCTATGAATTTTCATCATACAGCTGCTTACCAACTGCATGCTAAGGTTAAAATGGTATGGTTTTTACCCAGTCTTTCATTAATCTAATATTGCTAAAAAGGGTTCATTTGGGTAGAAATACATTCTTATTAGTAAAGCCTACCACCATGGTTTTAAATCCTGAGTTTGTGCTTCTCCAGACCAAACACTCTTACAAGCCTACTAGTATTGGTAATGTGATGCTTACACATTGTAATCCTCATCTTATGCAACATTCCCTATAGACTGATTTACACATGTATGATTCGTTGGTTCTGTATAATGTGTATGTGATGTAAAGTGCTCTGACACTCTACACTGGTATGAGTAGTGCTAATAAACAAATTAAATGCATGTGTGAGATGGGCTATGGAGAGATGAGGGACACTGGTGGAGCGTGGAAGTGAGGGAATTCATGTAGAGGAAGGTTATTTTGAGCTGGGGAGACACCAACAAAGACTGTTGCAACGGGTGCCACCAGCGATAAAGCCGGCCCTGCTCTCACAGTCTCACATTACAGTGCAGTAAAAGGGATTATATGTGCGGGCCTAACAGCTAAACAGTTAGGGGTTGTTTTATTGTACCTCTAATATGATACTAACTAGTTTTCTTAACATGCCTTGTTCACCACACTATCTTGAACATGACTTGGACGAAACAAAGGATTCATGTCCCCTGACTTCTACTTGAGTCCCTTTTATAATAAAACTTCCTTGCATGGCTACCCCCGGAGGTGAGCCATTTCCAGTGACATCTACTGTCATGTAGTTTCCACTCTACGATAGGAATTGCACATTTGTGGACAGCATAACCGTTGACATTGTGCAAGACTGATTCAATGCACCCCCTCAGGATACGTCATCCTATAGACCAGCTAGCTCACAGTGCCACCATTAGCCCCCTTAACCCTAGCTGGGGAGAAAATGGATCTGGCAACCACTGAACATGACAACCTTGATCCCCCTGGAATCATGGTAACAGATTTAGAACCCTTTTGCGCAGTCACTCGTGCTCTCTTTCTCTCAGAGAAATATACAAGGAATACACAGTGGAATGTTTTCAATTGTATTGAACCAACGTGATTCTTGTATAAAATATATGTGCGGCAATGATCAATAGACAGAAGCAAATGAAAGTTATTAGAAGTATTAAAACACTGATCAGAATGAAAAGTTCCACCATTATGCTGAAACAATGTATCTATGCTAGCATATAAAACAAAAATAGAAATCTGGTGTACTCCTACTATTCGTCCCCTAATCTAAGTGTTTAGGGAGTGTGTGTGTTCTGTCAAGAATCCCCGTACTGTATGATCCAACCCACGTTACCTGAAGGGAAAGAATGTAGGTCCTTTTCATGGTCACAAGCTGGACACCCCTCGATCAGGATGCTCTGCTGACGCATGAAGAATCAGCTTGTAGAGACCTTGCAAATGACAGCAAAGCGCTCCTCTGCCAACACCTGAAAATGGATGTTAATTTATAACACAAGGCATCCTTGCCTTGGGCTAAGACCTTGGTCAGGCAACTGGTGGGGCCTGAGCAGGCTGGATTTGTTCCGGAGCGTACTCTGACATACAGTGTTTGGGGTGATACAACACACAAATCCAGAGATCAAAGGGGCAGCGGTCTTCCTTGATGCTGAGCTTCTTTATGTGTTATAGAAAGCTGTCACCATATGTATGAAACAAAAAATCACATTTGCACAATGTATGTATTAACCTTATACATGATGTGTCAAAGTGTCATGATAGTATTCTTGCGAAGTTGGTTTGTAGGTAAGTACTGTTTCCTAGAAACTAATCCGCACTGTCACGGTTGCAAATATGTGTCAAAAGTCATTGTGTGAGAGTGAAAGCAGATTTAGGAAGAAACGCATATATATGATAAAATGGCAGTGTTTCTCACTTGGCCCAACTGGGACACATTACACTATAGCTAGCTGAAGTGTCTAGAACCTACTGTTTGGAGCGCTGCACCCCCAACCATGGCAGTCCTTATCTTTTAACTATGTGTTTCTCGGAACAGAGGACTCTTTAGTCAGCAGAAGTGAGTCAACGGAGACCTGACCATTTGGGGGGGTTAAAGGGATTGTACATCTTTTAGAACTTTCAAACCGACTTATAGGGTCACATTGTAGCAAGACTCATATAGCTTAGGATTAAAACTGTTAGACCTAGAATTGAGCATTATCTAATACCCGTTAGGTAGCACTGCTGCCACATCACCAGTATAGTCAAGAGATAATTTTTCAGCCAAGGAAAATGTGTAACTTTTGGGAAGTACTTTTGGAGGACCAAGAGACCTTGTGGTACTGATCCAAGAAACAAATACCTTGCCTTCGTTAGAAAAGTGTAGAGTCTGTTTGTTTGCATATCCTAAAATTCGTACTTTGGAGACCACAATCTATACATACATAATCCATGTATGTTGAGGCTTGCTCAGATACAGCTACCTAGCAACAACTACTGGGCCTGTGCCAACTCCATGAAAAAGGGAAAAAAGAAAATTAACCGGGAGAAGGCAACAGCAGAAATTGTCAACATCCCAGCAGGCATCAGCTGACAACTGACACCTTTTCTCTGTTGGACCTCTTCTCTTTAGGTTTCTTCTGTTTAATAAAGGATTTACTATTCGGGACTGCCAGATGGAGGGTAACAATGGGGAATATTTATCCAAGTAGCAAATTTTTCTAATGCGCGTTTTGTACTCCAAAATGTATCTATAGATTTTCAAGCAAGTCCGCCTTTTTTATAAATGGTGCAGCAGCAAACATGGTTAATACCAACAAATGTTGCCAGAAGTGGGGACTGCAGCGTGTTGCCATTCCCTTTAGTAGATTTTTAGGTCTGACCTAGCAACAGCTTTTATTGTTTTGACAGCCTCATATAATTGAAAATAAATAAATAAAATATATACATATATAAATCTATGGAAGGGCTTAGGATCAGCTCTCTTCTTCCATTAGTCTGTTCAATTGTCATTCACATTTTGTCAATTGTCATTCAGCCGACCTAAGACACTGGGGGGCATATTAGCAAGGGCACTATCGCCGCTTTAGCGGCACTTTTTGCCGCTAAAGCGGCGATATTTATATCGCCCTATCAGCAAACTGTCTCTAACAGCAGTTAGCGACAGTTTGCGGGCATTAGCACCCGTTTTTTTACCGCTTTGCATGTCAGCGATATTTATCGCTAATGACATGCAAAGTGGGCGTTCCCGACGAACAAACCTGGGAAATACTCGCTAACAGGCCTATCGCCTATTAGCAAGGTGGCCATGGCCCCAGTTAGCGACGTGAAAAGTCGCGCTAACCGGGGTCATCGCCATTTATTTAACACCTGCAATTAGCAGGTGTTAGCCATACCTAACATGGGGGGGTGGATTATGCTGATACGACCACAGGGTCGTATCAGCAAGGTGTTCTCCCTTCTCCATGCAACATCGCTGTTTTTTCAGCGATGTTGGCCCATTTCCCCCGCTATCGCTGGAATATTCATCGCCATAGCGCTAATCGTTGCTAATACAGCGTTAGCGTGGCGATATATTCCAGCGATAGCCGGCGATAAAAAAAATCACGCTAAGCAGGGTTAGCGATGATTATCGCCTCTTCTTGCTAATATGCCCCTGGATCTCTTGCACATCCACCAGATCATACGTGGTATGTCCACAGTAAAAGAAGTACACTCAAGTGCTAGAAGTGGTGGGTCAATACTTGACTTTACCAATGCGGTTGCTTTTCCATTCTCTAGATTCTTCTTATGTTTGCTATAGTGGTGACCAGTGTACGTTGTACAGTATGCTGCTGGGCATGAATGGGGTATTGTGAAAAGATACAACAGTTTATTTTGTGCCTGTTTGTCACAAGCCTAAGTACACTGTTCTTAAATGACAGCTGACATGTAATGATATGTTACAGGTGACGCTCAAAATCGCCTGCATATTTGGTTAGTTTACGAAATTCTAGTAGAATAATGTGGGCCTTTATTGTGAGAGAAATGATGGCAGACTGTGGGACCCCTCCACTTGGCTAACTTGGAGGGAGTTTCCCCATATATGCCAAGCTATTGAGAAGTGTATTCCCTGGCGTTATTTTTGCAATCGTATTGTTGAAGTTTGAATTATTACCATTTTGATTTGTATGCCCTAAAACTATATATTGTATGTTTTATCCTTATTTGCTGCCAGCGTCAGAAGCAATACATTCCAGAGGCTGTTGCTCTCCCCTGACTCTCAGCCACTCTGCATTCCGGCTTGTCAACTCACCTATGATACGATTATGTGAATTATGAAATATCTCAGATTCACATTCAGGCATTCTACGCCTTTAGGAAGCTTAAATCATCCACAGACAAGGGCAAATTTATAAAAATGACTATACGCATAGATCAACAGGGCATCGATTACCACAGCACACAGGAAAGGCCCTCTGTGTGCTTCGAGACATCCCTTCATGCTCAAAATAAATAGCCAGAAGAAAGTCAACGAGGATGGATGCATCTTAATTGGGGTCACAACGTTTAACTCTTCTAGTCTGTAACAATCAATGAAATAATTGCCGCCCCACAGTTCAAACAGGCAAAAAGAAGCAACACAAATCCGGCTATGCAAATCCCAAAATGAGTGCGCGTGGTGATCGAGGCTAACTTTGCCTGACTTTTCAAAAACATAAGAACCGATCTTAGTAAATTGCCATACTTACTTATCTCTCGGTTCGGCTGGACAGAGTTACTTAAATTAAAAATGTTCCCTGCATGCTGTGTATGCTTCGATCCCTCCTGGGAAAGAATCCTTTGTGCTTCCTCTTCTGTGTAGTGCTTACGCTTCATTTCATATTTTCTTCTCTCGTCCTATCTAGATCCCAATCTCTCTCGCTCTCTCTGAAGGACACCCATTCTCTTGTCCCTACTTCAAGAAAAGCAAGCTCGGGAATATTGTTTTTTTTTCATAGTTTACAATGAGGGGCGTGTGAAATAGCGTAATTATTTGTAGCAAAAAAAGTGCGTAAATTACATGAAAGTAAGGGTACATTTTGTAATATTAGCATTGAAAAGTTATTCGAGATAACTGAAAGGGAACTGACTCAAAGAGAAAATGGCTCTGGCGGGAAGTCATTTGCTCGAACTGCTCTCCCACAAGATGTTTTCAGCTCGCACAACGCTGTTGTGGCAAAGAAAGTGTACAAAATTCTGCGCGTAAAATTTTAAATGCGCGTAATATCCGTATTGGTAAACTTCTGAAATTGCGGAAATTATGCAAGCTCCCAAAAAAATAACACGGGTATATTACGTCAATCCTTAGTTGAGTACGTGTTAATAGCATCTATATTAAGTGGCTTGCAAATAATAGAGGGGCATATTAGCAAGACCGGCGATAAAATTATCGCCGTTTTAGCGGCAGGAAACTGCCGCTAGAAACGGCGATAATGGGCTTGCTAATATGCGTAATAGAAATCCAATAGAAGCCCAGGTTAGATGTGCAGGACATCTAACCTGGGCTTCTATTAGAATTCTATAACGCATATTAGCAAGCCCATTATCGCCGTTTTAGCGGCAGTTTCCTGCCGCTAAAACGGCGATAATTTTATCGCCGGTCTTGCTAATATGCCCCATAGTCCCTTGAAAGAAAACACCCGAATGAGTGAATGAAAATTACAAGGTTTATTTTCAAAGTCACAATTTTTGTATTTTTTTGTATTTAAAACAAGCTCTTAAAAAGTTAATCATTACAAACAGCACGTTTTCATTCAGATTTGATCACAGTCTGAAATTAAGTTGTGTGAAAAGGAGCTTTCTATACAGGGTAGTAAAATGCTAACTTTGTGCCTACCTGTCATTTCTCCAGCATGCAGCTTAACGCACGCGCCTTCCAAGCTATTGATTGTTGCTACAACTAAATGAGACAACAGCAGACTGCCCCTTTAGCATTTATAATGTACGTTTTCATCCTTGACGCACTAGACAGAGAATCTCTGTTGCTTCGCGGATCACGAATGTGTAGGCAAGAAGAATAAAACAAGATGAAGCTGGCCTCCATGAAATCCTCAGAGGCAGCAGCTCTTTCAACTCTTTCCTCCTTGTGTGATTTGAAAACAGCCAGACAAACAGTTTGTCCCAATCGTGGCTATGACACCAATTAAGCGTGTTTGAAGGCATTTATAACTGAGTTTGCTAATTTATGTGATTACCGCTCAAAGGAGGAAATAATTAACAAATAGTTTTTGTGAAAAACCATTACCAATGGATTTCCATTGTGTAGAAGACTCTGATGTGAGAATAAGTGCTCCCACGGGTGTGAAAAGAGGTTTGCTCTGGTGTTGCTTGCAGTTAAATAGCACATTCGGGCTCTTTGTGTTGAGCTCTTCCACGTGATTGCTAGTCCTCGGTGCGTTTTCGGGTGATTCCAAGAACACTTCATTTTGCACAAATGGATATTTTCATTTTCAGTATGGTGGTGACGTGAATGAGACTGGGAAGAGGTGTGGCGCAGCGGCCAGGGCGGCTGACTCCGGAACACGGGGGCTCACGGTTCGATCGCCGGCGGCAGGTTAGCCCAGCACCATGTGACTGGGCAATAGCTAGCAGACGCGGTCGGTGGTAGGAGTGCCGGTCGGGCGGTGATGTGGGCGGGGAAGGGTGGGGGTAGAAACTACGGATTAAGGCCTAATACAGATAAGTAAACATTTAAATAAATAAAACGAATTTCGTTGCGCGCACTGCATCGCATTTGGCGATGCAGCGCTCACAACGAAATTCGTTTTATTTATTCAAATGTTTACTTACCTGTATTAGGCCTTAATCCGTAGTTTACTACCCCCCACCCTGCGCCTCCCCCGCCCCACGTCACCGCCCGACCGGCACTCCTACCACCGACCGCGCCTGATAGCTCGCTTAATCTTCCCGATGGCCCACAGTGCCTTGACACCCTCGGGTACTTGTTCGCGCTTTACAAATTCTGGATTTCATTTCATTTAATTTCTTCTCCCTAATGATCCACCAAGTCCATAACCACCATTAAAGAAAGCACGTAAAAAGTTCCTTTTGCTATATGGAAGCAGATCACATAAATTACATTGGTACAGGGAAAATGTCATCTTGTTTGGGCCATTTTGCATTGGTCCTGGACAATTTTACGCAGCAATATTTGCACAGACACGCAGTGGAAAAATAATATGAGCTCTGATTGACCGCTGCACAAATGACATTTTGCAGCAGTGGATGGGTGCAAATGTTGGTTCAGGACTAGAGCAATATTGCCCAACACCAATGGAAAATTACCAGACACTGGTGCAGGTTTGTGATCTGAACCTAGGCATGGACCTGCCAGTTTCTGCAGCTATGCACTCTAATGTCAGCCCTAGGCCTGACAATTTGAGCAACAATGTGGTGAATCGTTTTCTCCAATTCCTTGAAGCGACCACTCTACTTATCACTACAGAAAGCAGACAAAATGTTATAAGCCTGAGAGCCAGGACTGAAAGGCAGCTGGTGGAATAAGAAGCATCCTTTGACCATCTGACAGAAGCAGTTGGTGTGTCTTTTCAACAGTGCAGTGACGCATTATTCAGAAGTTGATCTTTCCCAAATAGGCACTTTTTGGGATCCTGCACATTTTCTATCAACAAACTGCAAAGTGAGGCCAAGAGCAGAAAAATCTATTAACAATTAGATTACCACATGAATTTAATAGCATGCTATTTTCGGAATTTCAACAAGCCACAAAGGGAAGACACAGTGCTTTAAATGCATCTGTGCCCTACTATTAGAAATGTCTGCCCATTTAAAGCACTTGGAAGAGGTATTTCAATGAATCTTCATAGAAGTATATTTTACCCAACGCAAATTCATTGTCTAGAGCCTTTTTTAACTGGTTCAGAAGCAGGCCACAGGCAATTGTGTCCCTTACTTTTCATTTATCAGTCCTGGCTTGAAAAATGCACATTTTCTAACTGAAGAAACACAGAAACTTCAATAGCGTAATTTTGCTTAAAGTATACTCGATGGAGCTGTACGAAAATTACGAAGTCATAAATGGCAAAACAATCATTGATAAATCAGCCATAAAGAAAAAATGTAAGGAGCAGTCGCGGCCGGCATAACTCACGGGTGGAGGGAGGCGGGAGATCGCACGGGGAGGAGGTCATGCGGGGGGGAGTTTTAATTTAAATTAAAAAAATGTTTTACTTACCTTAGCCGGCCCAGTCCGGTCCCGCATCGTCACTGCTTCTCTGCTCCTGACAGGAAGCAGGCAGCCTCCCTCCCCTCCCCTGATTGGCTGGGACACCGACCACACAGGCGTCTATGCGGAGGCCATTTTCTCCATGTAGGCTGCATGCAGCCTACATGGAGAAAATACAGAGTGCGTATGACTGGTTTGGTCAGCCCTAAGGCCGACCAAACAGTATTCACACTCAGAGTGGGCAAGCCACTCCTCCCCTGCCCTACAGCAGGACAGCCCACCCGCCCGCTCCCAACCAAACCCTTCTGCTCTCTCGCAGTGCGAGAAGCAGAAACATAAAATGGTATTTATAATACCATTTTATGTTTCTGCTTCTCGCACTACAAGAAAGCAGTGGGGCGATGCTCCTCCGCCCACACGGAGGAGCCGCCCCTGGTAAGGAGGATTTTTTTTTACATTTTATTTAAGCTCTTTATTATTTTCTACCAGGAAAGATCTCACCCAAGGTCACCCTTATGCATGCTGCCCCAAATGCCTCTCCTCATCCGCTCTAACTTCCTCATGCACTCCTTGTCAGCTTTTCACCTTTCTTGTTTACTGTCTTCATGCGTCCGACGCCAGAGTTGCCTTTTTTTCTGGTGTCGTAAATTAGCAGATTCCTTCACTAGAGTCTGAGACTGATGTGCCTCAAACCCCTCCATTTCTGTTTCTGTGTCTGAGGCAAAAAGAGATTTGCCGTCTTTAGAATAATTTCACCATGTAATCATACATAGAGAAGGGGCTCCTTGAATAGTGGTGGACCCATGGAGAAAGGGATGTTGGACACCCTGCTCTACCTAAACGCCCACACCTATCCTCCCCGACGGCAAGAGGCAAATCATGGGAAACCACTAACTGTGTCCTGGACAGGTTTCAGTTGGAGCCAATCTGTGGAAGAGTTCACACCAGAACTGGAAACCTATTGTGTGGAAAGATCTCCAGCACACCATGTGGTAGTAGAACTTCATCTGGCAGCCATGTGGTGGGTGAAGAAACTGTGTGTCACACGTCAGCACTGTATGATTTGGCAGGCCTAGAGAAAGACAACACACTCTCTGTTCTCTTATAGTGTATATGTGTACATGATTACAGAGTGGGGCAGTGCAGGCCTAGGGAGAAAGACAACACGCTCTCTGTTCTCTTATAGTGCATATGTGTACATGATTACAGAGTGGGGCAGTGCGCTGCATGATCTTTCTATACCTTGAGCCTGAAAATGAAAAGGGCAAGGGGTGCCATAAATGCTCTACCTTGCTATTACTTTCCTTCAGGTTTTCATTTATTTCATTATCCATGATTTGTTTTCCTCAGCAAAAATATTTGGCAAGGAAAGGTTTCATCTAAGATGATTCATCATTTGGTATTTTCACAGAACATTTTGTTCAAACCATTTAGTAAAATTTCTGTTTCCTGCTACTCTACCCGACCAAGGTCATAGAAAAGGTGTAAAAAAACATCTCTCTCAGTAACTCAATGCACACCAACTCCTAGACACCACACAATCAGGTTTCCCGCTCAACCACAGCATGGAGACTGCCCTCATCACAGCAACAACAACATCAAGCTGATCCTCAACCATGGAGACACAGTGGCCCTTATGCCACTTGACCTCTCTGCAGCTTTTGACACAGTCCCCACTCCACTCTGATCAGAAGACTTCACGAAACAGGCATACAAGGACCCACCCTCAACTGAATTTGTTCCTTCCTCAGAAGAAGAACACAAAGAGTCATCCTGACACCCTACACGCCGAAGGCTAACAACCTGAAACGCGGAGTCCCCCCAGGATCATCCCTCAGTCCAACGTTATTTGACATATACATTACTTCACTAGCAGACCTCATCAGATCTTACAACATCAACATACTCTCCTACGTGGACGATACCCAACTGATACTCTCCCTGTCAATCAACATCCCTACTACAAAAAACAGCTTTGCCATATGCATGAGCGCGGTAACCACGTGGATGAAAACCAACTGCCTCCAACTAAACACAGACAAAACTGAAGTGATGATCTTCAGAAGGAAAGCCTACACCTAGAACTCCACCTGGTGGCCAACTATCCTCTGACTCTCACCCACCCTTACAATCCCAGGCAAGAAATCTTTGAATTATCGTGGACGACAAACTCAACAAGACTGCCCAAGTAAACACAGTGACCTCCAGCTACTTCCACATCCTTAGGATGCTGCAAAAAAGATCTTCAGATGGCTTCCATGGAATACCAGGAAAATGGTTATAGAGGCCTTGATCCCCAGCAGACTTGACTACAGCAACACACTGTACTAGGAAACTCCTGAACAGGCTCTACAACATTCAAAATGCTTCAGTAAGACTCATACTCAACCTACCTTGTCATCCCCACATCACCCCATATCTCAGATAATTGCACTGGCTCTCAATCCACAAATGGACCCAGTTCAAACTGATCACAAAAACATACAAAGCACTACACAACAACAGCCCTGCATACCATAACAGCAGCATACACTTCTACACACGTTCCAGACAGCACTGCTCAGCTGGTCTCTCATTTAAATGCAGACCTCCCATCTACAAAGCCACAGCCGGAGGCTGCGCCTTCTCATATCTCTCTCCCAAAGCACGGAACAACCTCCCTTACCACATCAGAGCCTCCTTGTGGGAAATTGGGTTGGTTGAGGGGAATGTGAACTCTTCTCAAGCAACAGCCACAATCCTTTCATGGTGAACCATATATATATTAACGGTTTAGGAGACGAGCTACTTAAGTGTGGCCAAGATTTTCCTCAAGTAGGAGGTCGTCCGATACCTACTCTTTTATATGCGGACGACGCAGTCTTGATGGCTCGTACGCAAAATGGTCTCCAACGGGTTTTAGGCAGTTTTAATGATTTTATGAAGAATTTGGGTTTAAATATTAACATAACCAAAACTTTCATTATGAACTGTGGACATAGGAAATTTAGAGGTAGGGAAATATTTTTAGAAGGCAAAAAGGTATCGCAAACTTTAAGTTTTTCATATCTGGGTATCCTATTCAATGATGATGATACCTGGGCAAAAACTATAATTGCAAAGAAATACGCGTTTATGAGAGCTACAAGTGCACTTGTCACTTTTTGTAAGAATCTGGGACGTAAACCACCGAGAGAGATACTGCTAATTTATAAGGCAAAATGCCTCTCAGCTGCTATGTATGGTGCAGGGGTATGGGGGTTTGCGAATACACAAGTGATTCAATTGGTGGAGAACGTTTTTTTACGTTTTATCTTGTCTGCACCGCACAGTACCTCCACCTTTGCCTGCCATGAGGAATTGGGTTTAACATATGTTTTGGATCTTATCAAATTAGAACCCATTCTCCTCTGGCATAGGATATGGACAAAGGACAAGACAGAGTTAAATAGAACCATTATGCAAGACATAATGAAACTTGACGGGTACTGAACGATCCCTTGGATGAAGTATGTGGAAACTTTTTACAAGTAATAGGTCACCCAGAGTATTATACCAACCCCAATCAAATGACCGGAATCTCCAGAAAGGATTTAAAATTAATAGGTTTAGCGCACTTGAGTGAAGTAAGATTAGCAGATGAGCTTTCAAAACCTAGTGTGCTACATCATCAGCTAACACTCACTACTGAGGAGATAGAGTCCTATCTCTCCTTCGGTCCCAGTGGGTTTGATAGAATGTTGTTATTTAGGTTTAGACTGGGCACGATTCACAGATTAGTGTCATTCCCATTAATGAATGACTGGTCTCATAAATTACCATCGTGCCCCTGTGATTCTCAATCATCACAGAGCACAATACATGTGATGTTTTTTTGTAAATTTTATTTGAACCAAAGAAAAGTACTACTGACACCTGTACTAAGAGCATATGGCTTAAGACAGTGCCGCCCAGCACTAATTCGCTTGCAACACCTAGAAAATGCACCCATTGCGTGGAGGATTGCCCTATTTATTAAAAAAGTGCTCAGTCTTAGGAAAACAATGTGTTGAGAAAGAAATGAGCTAGCGGGAATGGCATGAGATTGATGATTTGTGTTACGGGTATATATCTTTTAATGTATTGTGGCCTGTGATTTTATTTAAAATACAAATTTGTTTGTGTGTGTTTTTATATGCTTTAATGATTGAATATGAACCAGGCGAACAAGGTTTTTTTTTGATCGATTGAAGTGTACTTAATCTTGGAAAACTATTGTAATATGAATGTTTGATTTATTACGGAACACATGATAGCAATGAACTTGTCTTTCCGAGATGATAGGGGGCGGATCTAAATGAACTAGTTTTACATTCTGATACTTTTTACTCCTACTGTGTAATGTACTGTGATCTTATGTGCTTTTATGATTTTTAAAACAGAAATCGAATAAAGCTTTGATGATGATGATGATGACTACAGCAACACACTGTACTAGGAAACTCCTGAACAGACTCTGCAACATTCAAAATGCTTCAGTAAGACTCATACTCAACCTACCTTGTCATCCCCACATCACCCCATATCTCAGATAATTGCACTGGCTCTCAATCCACAAATGGACCCAGTTCAAACTGATCACAAAAACATACAAAGCACTACACAACACCAGCCCTGCATACCATAACAGCAGCATACACTTCTACACACGTTCCAGACAGCACTGCTCAGCTGGTCTCTCATTTAAATGCAGACCTCCCATCTACAAAACCACAGCCGGAGGCTGCGCCTTCTCATATCTCTCTCCCAAAGCACGGAACAACCTCCCTTACCACATCAGAGCCTCCTTGTGGGAAATTGGGTTGGTTGAGGGGAATGTGAACTCTTCTCAAGCAACAGCCACAATCCTTTCATGGTGAACCACAAAAGTCACTAGATTAACCTGTGCTTAACCCTCTGGTAGCTTGGCACAAAATCAGTCAGGCTTCACTTAGAGGCAATGTGTAAAGTATTAATGCAACACTTAAACAGTAATAAAGTGAAAACACAAGAAAAATCCTACACCAATTTAGAACAACAGAGCAAAATCTAATAAATGATTTGACACCAAAATGACAAAAATCCAACCAGTAGAACTGGAGATATGGAATTTTAAAGATTTGAGGTAAGTATAGTGCCTCAAAGAACAAAGCGCTACTTTCTGTTATCTGGGTATGCGAGACAGAGTGAAAGTCACAAGTTCTGGCCGACCGAGAAATTTTGTGGGCAGATAGATGGACTAGGTTACTTCCATTGAAAAAGTTACCTTCTAAAGTCCAGCACAAAGAGTTATTTGAGTATTTAACTGTCTTGATAGAAAACGACCAGTAGAGGTCAGTAAAATACCAGAATTGCTGTCTGATTGTTCCACTGCCTCTATTTAACTGTCTTGATAGAAAACGACCAGTAGAGGTCAGTAAAATACCAGAATTGCTTTCTGCTGAGGGACTTTCTTTTTAATTTTTCTGGCAACTGCCTCAATTTAACTTTCTTGATAGAAAGCGACCAGCAGAGGTCAGTAAAATACCAGAATCACTTTAGCATTCTCTAGATTCCAGTACATAGAAATTATCTTCCACGAGCACCCATAGACAATAATATTGTTTTCAAATCTTGCATTTTCAGTGATATGACCACCGAAGGCCCTGATTTTATATTAAAAATAGAGCTTTGGACAATACCATTTCCCGCTGAAAGGCAATATTTCTCTCCATGTGTTCCCATACCTGGCGTGTCATGCATTTTGGTGCTTACTTTCCCTCCATGTTAAAGTACAGTAGATGTTTCAGCACCCAGGCTAATGTGCTGCACAGCTAAATACATATAAGGTCCCAAAGGCGAGACCGATTGCATTGCAAATGCTTGTTGGATTTAGCACTTGCTCCAGAAATTGGAAGGCGTTTTTGTTAGGCCTGTTTATTCTGTGCATAGACAATGTCATTACCAGGAAGACATTATTTTTGCTAATCACGAAACCAAACATGTTCATTGTTCATAATGTTGGCACGCCCTATTCTGTCCAAGTGACGAATATTATGCACCTATGCCTCTCTCATACCGTAAACATGTAGCTGCCAGAGAGGGTCTGTCCAATTCTCTACGGGAATGTGTATTGTTGCTCATTTTCCTGTGAGTACATTAACCCCTCTTATTAAAAAGGAAATTTTGAGAAATGATGGGAAATATTTTTTGTCGGGTAGTGTGTCAGCTGCGGTGTTTTCTCGAATTGCTTATTGTACTCGCTGTTTCTCCTTCCCTTAACACAATTCTAATTTTCTTGCACTAAGCAGGGGAGTTTTTATGGTTGTTCAGCCTGTGTGCCCTACCAACAATAATATCATATTGAGTTTATTCCACAGCATGATTTGAAATGCATCGACATAATAGCATTGTGTAGGCGGCTTCCGTAGACTGCTTAATTTTACAAGAATGCTTTAACGGCAGCTGGAATACCTTTAAGAGAGTAGTGATAAAATGTATGCATTTACTATTGTTTGGTATGTGATCTAGGGACGTGCCGCCCTTATTTATAACTTAATACAGTGTCGTAATGAAAGAGCCTCACCATTTGCACTTGTGCAATCACATACCTTTTTGCATTTGAGTTGCACTTGCCGCTATTTTGTGGTAGGCAGTGCCAAACTTATATATATTTTTAATCATTGGTTTCTATGGTGCAAAGAAGCCCTCCAGTCAATCGGACAGCTGACCGGAAGTACATAAGTTGCATGTAATCTACATCAAGCGATAAAAATCATTTGTTGTGGATTGAGAAGGATGCCTGCAGACAGTAATTGATCTTTACTCTGAAATCATTCGTATATTTTGTAAATGCCAATTTTGCTTATCTATGCACAGTGAGTAATATGAGTAATACCTATTGTTTATGTCTTGCACAACTGCCGTCAGTATAGCTCAATAAGGTCTGTGGGTTTGCAAACACGTGAAAGATTATGACCTTAGATATCTAGACATGTAAAAAGAAACAAACAATATAGGTATAGAAGGCATCTTGCAGACAGAGATTGAACTGATTCAAACAGTCAGTGATGGACTGAAAATGTAGTCAGATGGATAGACTGTTCGGATAATTTTTTTTCTAATGTCATTTGAATAATGCTCAGGATTGACATCATGCATACAACCTCTAGAATCAGTGGTTCTTAACCTTTTGACTTCTGTGGACCCCACTTAATCATTACTGGAACTTCGGGGACCTTCACAGAATCAATCACTATTGGGATCTTGTGACCTCCACTGAGTATTTACTGAAAAACGGATACTCCAGCGTAACCAATTTCGATGATTTAAATTGCAAAATTATCCACAAAAATACAGAAACAAACATGCATAAAATAAATACACAAATAATGAAATATTTTATTTAATTCAGGAACAAATATTTAAAAAAATCAACATTTTAATTTTCATGGGAAGGTTGGAGCTTTTCTAAATTCAATGGAGGGCACCCATTGTCCATACTATGTTCTATTTGATGTGCTTGCACTGCTTCCATGAAGCAATCTGAGGATACTAACTTAAGGGCCGATTACGATGTTGTGCGGAAACTTTCTGCCCGACTCCTTGTCGGATTCGGTTCTGACCGACTCACGATTATCAGTTCCACCCGACGATTAAGACTCTTCCGAACACCGTTCGGAAGGACTCCCATTGGCTTCTATGGGAGCCTGTGTTCCGACCGACAACACAGGCTCCTATGATGAAAAGGGGTGTCTGCGGAAAACCTTGCATCCTGTTGCGGGCAACCCATAGTGCCTGCCACACAGTGCATGGTTTTACAGGGTGGTCCCTTGGGTACCCCCCTCGACCTCAAACTGGAGGCCTCAGGATGAAGGGGGGCCTGCTAGGGGCACCCAAAGTCAGTTTCTGACAGCTTTTTCATGTGGTACAGACCGAGTCAGAAAGGCTGTCAGAATCCGACATCGTAATCGGTTAGTCGGAAACGCTGTTCGTAGAGCTGTACGAATCGGCTCTGACCAACTTGCATTCTCCGATTGCCAGTTGGAACCAATTCGGAATGACGAACGGTTCCCCTTCCGACGTGAGCATCTTAATCGGCCGGTCAGAATTGTTTCCGACCGAGTCGGGCGGATGGGTTCCGACACGGTCTAGGCTTTCCGCACAACATTGTAATCGGCCCCTATATGTTTATCCCCCTATTTCAAATTCCTTAACATTTACAGAGCGTTTTTACATTTTCAGTTTTACATCTATTTCCTTTATTTTTTAGGCACTTTATTAATCTGTTAATAATATTTAATTTTCTAAGCAGTTGGAGACCCGCTGAGCAGGTGTCGCGGACCCCTAAAGAACCCTAGGGAACCTGTGGTCATAATTATGACAGAATGCACATTTTGGGTAAAAAAATCCTGATTTGGTTCTTTACAATGCTCAAAATCTGCATGTTAGGGTCATTACCAGACATATTTCCTCCAGTAACTTTAAACAGCCAAAATTAACATGGGGAACATTTTGGGGGTGTAGTGTAAATAGCAAAACCCATAATTTCAGTAGTGATAAAAGGAGTCACCACATGCGAGAAAGTGCATTATTAGTTGGGGTTGATTTGGGTCCACCACAAGTATTAATGGCACTATCTTGTTGGGTCCATTAAAGGTTCCAAAAATATAAACCTGAACTCAACCCTTAGTGGCTATGGCACAGAGGAGACAGGCTTAACATATGAAAGCATGTAAATAAGTTCAAAAGCAGAAAACTCAACTCAATAAAATCCATTTCCAAAAATAGAGAATAATTTAATGAGCAAAATGGCACCAAAACAACAAAAATCTAATGAGGGGACCCAGAGATATTAAATTTTAAAGTATTAAATAAAAATAGCACCAAAAAAGTGTTCAGCACCATCTGCGGTCATCTAGTTGCACTTGACCGGTATCTAGGCATGATTTAAGGCCAACCGCGACGGATCATATACAAGAACCAGGTTTGACCAGGTGGTAAGTTTTACCTTCTGACTTAGGGCTAAATTTAGATCTTGATGGATTGGATACTCCATCACAAACATGATGGATATACTGTTCCCATATTACACATGCATTATATCCTATGGCTCTTTTAATAGGGCAGATGGGATATCCATCACATTTGTGACAGAGTATCTCATCCGCCAAGATCTAAATCAGGCCCTTAGTCTCTGAAATGGAATTCAAAAATCCTCAGTGGGGCAAGGTAGCAGGCTATGGCTGAAAAGGTCTCAAACTGGTTGGATATCCATTGGACGAGGTTCCATTGAAGCTGCTAACTTTTGGCAGGAAAGTCCAAGTGGGAGAAATTCAAAATTTGTACCCAACGAAGGTCCCTCCCCATCTGGATACTTTTGTGCCTTTGTTAGTGAAGAATTGCACTTTCAATTTTTTGGAGCTGGGATTCCTCCAGTAGGGCAAGGCTGCAAGCTGTAGCCGAACAGGGCTACACAAAGCCGGATAACCGCTCCATGATGTCCCACGGAAATAGATTTGCTGCTGTGGAAAAACTCAGAGTAAGAGCAACATAAATATTTGGCCAAGTGGCAATACCCCTTCATCAGATTAACATTGGCAGGTTTGTTTCTCTCCTGCCGATGTCTTAGGAGTCAAATTGTTTCCAAGCCCCAGCTTTCTCAGAATGTTAGGAGGAGTATTCTTTGGCACAGCCTTGGGTACCAAGACCTTGGGATCAGCACTTAGGGGGTCAAGCCTCACTCCAGCAGAAGCCACTCAGAGGGTCCAGGGCAGGTCCAGTTGGAATTTATCAGCAAGGCTCTTCGGGAAAATGGCTTCTAGCAGCTTGTTGTGTCTTTGTAGCTTGACAGGAGATCAGCGAATTGGCCTTTGGAGTCCACTTCTTTGCCCTCGGATACAAGTAAGAGAAGGTTCAGCCTTTCAGGTCTCCTCACAGGTCTAAAAGGCATGTGCCTTCCGTCTTCCACAGGTCCTGTAGTGTTCTGAAGAGGTTGTCCAGGGGTGCCACATTTATGCCAGGTACTATCCTGCGGAGCAACTGCTGGACACTCCCTAACCAATAGGGAAAAAGATCCCAAGGTGTAACCCTACCCAGTTTTGAAGCAGTTCCTGTGTGCCCTACAGCAATAAATCCCACAGTTGCACCCTCTACCTAAAACCAAGATGGCAGAACATTTCCTCCCCTGTACAGAGCTCCTGTGCCCATCGCATTGATGTGACCAGGCTAATGAGCAACCCCTCCTCTGTGGTCACTTCAAACCAGTTCTGGGGACAGCTCCTTTCCCACTGAGGTTGGTGCCTGACTGATTACAGGGGCAAAAGAGGGCTTTCTCCACTGTCAGCTAACATTTGCCTGTGACAAGGGTAGACTTCTTTGAAGTTAATGAAGTTGCTGTGCACAGCCTAGATGGTCATCCTGCAAGAGGAACAGAACCCTTCCACACAACCAAATCCTTTGTGACAGCTCTGGGAGTAAGTTCACATCTCATCAATGTGCTATTCAGCCCATGGGTGCACTGTCACTGTAGTGTGTGGCACGGTGAATGCTGCAGTTCAATAGTAACATTTAACTAACAGGCCCTGGGTACACTTTGCACCATACTCGGGAATTATAGGTAAATCAAATATGCCAATTAGTAGTATGGCAAATTTCAACATGTTTTAGGATTCAGTGCACCTGCACTGTAGTCTGGTTAGCAGATTTCCAGTGCACATAGTCAAATAAACAGCAGCCTGAGTCCAATACAATGAGGGAGATCATGCCAAAAGAGGCATTTCCTATACCACACATATTGAATTTAACCGGCCACTTCTAATGAGGGACTTGTGTTTTTGCCTCAAAATCTGTACTGATTAAGTTATCCTCTTGACATGATGACCTTTGAGAGCTTTGTGTACGTTAAACATGGTATTATATGATTTGAACAAGAAACCTAATGAATTCTTTGAAAATTAACTGTTTCATTGTTTTTAAACCAAAATTCATAATTCAATAAAAAGTGGGGTAGTGTTAAACATTGATTGGCGGAAATTAATAAATTATTCATTAGTGAAATTAACTACACTCATAGGGCAGAACCGTAGCTCGGCCATGGATTAAGCACAAGTGAAAAAGGCTTTGTGTTTTTTGTGGCGGAAAGAAGTATGTAAAAGAATGACAATCTAATTAATATATCCTGGGTAGAATGTGTAGTACAATCTCAAAAACATACACACAGGGGTCGATTCCGATTCGGGCCGGAAATCTCTCCGACCGAGCCGGACCCGGAGAGATTTCCGACCGAATCGGACCCGTGCAGTCCGACCGAACGAGTACGATGCGTCCGTATGTTATCGGACACGAGTCGGTCGGACTCCCATTGAACTCAATGGGAGCCGGTCGTACAACGCGTACGCGGGCTCCCATTGCCTCAATGGGTGCGAGGCGGACAAGGGCGCCCCTACAGCGAGTACGCCGCGAAGCGCTCGCGGCGTACACGCACAGGTAGGGGGACCCATGGGTCCCCCTGTGTGCGACTCGCGCGGGTACGCGCAGCAGGGGTCCGACACGGACCCCCAAAGTACGGCTCCGACAGCGAGTTCGAGTCGGACGGCGCGAGTCGGTCGGAGCGGTCGAGGTGCGCATCGTACTTACCCGGCCGGAAAACGTCTCCATTGCGCGGTGCGAATCGGGTCCGAGCGAGTCGGTCGGAGCGGTACGATCCGGGTACGAGTCGGTCGGAGCGGTCGGGTCGCCCGGACGAGTCGGTCGGCGAGTTCGCATCGTACTCGCTCGGCCGGACCCACGTACGGTTCGGTCGGGAAACAGGCTTTCGCATGGCTTTTTTCCCGACCGAATGGTATTGGGTGCGCCTCCGACCGAGATCGGAATCGGCCCCAGAGTCTTCAAACTGAGAGTGGTAACTATTACCTATTACTTTATTCACCCAGAGGCTCCTTGAACAAAAGAACAGTGGCTTCAAAAATGAGGTGCATTTTTTTTAAACAAAACAGAGAAAAGAGGCAGATTGTGGCCCAACATTTCACACAATTCCCTGACAGGAGACTCGTTGTAGCAGAAAATTTATTTCAGCAAGATATTTTCTGTGTGGATCACTCTCCCCTCTGGTATCTCCTGGGATGTTTCAGTATTCAGTAATGTGACATTTTGACAAATGTTGTCAATTTCACATAACACAAAATTCAAGAATTTCATGAATTTCGCCTGCTTAATTAAAAGTTTGCCACAGCATGGTTCAGAGATTCACACACTGGAAGGACATTTACTAAGGGAATGGTGGACAATGACACTTACATACGTACAAAATGAATCATTAACCCTGAAGTGCATAAATCTCTTGGAAAAAACTTTAAATGGGAAAATTTGCAATGATGTGACCAGCAAATGGTTCAAGACCAATTTTACCTTTTGAGATGTTTAGCATTACTCTGTCTAAACCTTAGGAGCTAGAATTGGTAAATACTGGGAATCAAAGAGATCTTAATGTATAATGAATTTGAAAGAAATGGCAGTCTACTTTCAGTGTAATAGTTTCTCAGATGCTATACAAATATGAAGGCTCCTCTAAAGCAACCAATATAAGATTGCCAATATAAGCTTGAGTCTCCCAAAAAGCTGAAGGGTTATTTTGCTGCTCCCACATTTCTCAACTGGTCCTTCCAGCTTCTGGCACCATAGGTTGACACTTAGGGCTTGATTACAAGTCTGGCAGTCTATGGACCACCAGACTCGCGGGGGAGCGGCGCTGGCAGTCTTCTGACCACCCTATTACAATTAGGCGCGGTCAGACTGCCATTTCCCTGCCGCAGTCACCAGGCAACCACCATTCCCTGGCGGCGGTGTAGAGGCAGCAATATGCTTGAGTGGACTGCTGTGGCCCCACCAAGCATATTACAAGTTTCCTTTCTGCCACGGTTTTCATGGTGGTTCCTACTCCATGAAAACCGTGGCAGAGAGGAAACAAAGAGGGCCAAGAGCCCCCTGGTGCTTCACGCTATGTGGATGCATGCAGGGTGACACAGCATGTGCCCCCCATGTGCATGCACACCAGTTACTGCACGGCATGTAATTTATAGTCCATGCCGTGCAGTAACTGCTTTTGGCGTTCCCATTGCGGTGTCCATTTTCTAATGCACCACCATGGGAACATAAAAAAAAAACGCCAGACACAAGAAACACTTGTAATCTGGCGGGCGGCCCGACCACAGGTTTGGTGGTGCGAGTGTGGGGCAGACACGGCGCCACACAGCCAAACTCGTAATCAGGCCCTGAGTTTTATCTAACAGTATGAACATCCATTAGTAAACTAGAAATTAAATGGAAGGCATTGAAGCATAAATCAGTTTGAATAAAACGACCAGGGAAGGAAGGAACAATCTGAGCCCTGTAAAAAAACATAATCCTCACGTAGCAAAACATTAGAAACAAACATTCGACATAATTCAGAAAAAAATAAACTTCTTGGCCAATCCCCCACTTCCTCCCACCCCTCCTAGATCATGATCCCCTTCATTATTTTAGTTATTGATTATGAACAATGTAACAACATCAAATAAGACATCAGATTTAATAGTACACTAGACCCAACCTGACAATCAATCCTCCCCACCATTTCTTGCTTCCTGTGTACGATTTGTTTGCTTTCCCTTGAGTCTAACCCTTCATATGCCCTAACACATAACTTTCAGTGCATCTCACACCCATATGATAATTTCTTGTTTTAATCAAATCGCTCTTCTCCCTACCCTTTTGTATGCATTCTACTTCAAAAGCCTGAAAGCTAAACTGCAAAATAAAATCTGATATTGACTACTAAAGTCAGCGGCAAGAACAGACTTGCCAAACATATTTCTAGTTTTAGACTGCCATTTTCTACAAGACAAAAGGTTGATAAGAAGTGCAATATTCGTATAATATAGAGATTGGAAAGCAGATTAACTCTACCACAAACCGAGGTGGTGCTGAATGCATTCAGAAGTGTTCTGGCGTGCACATGTGCAACTCAACTTTGGATCATTTGAAAGGTGTTCTGGACTTTGTTGTGTACATGGGTGTTAGAACTGGGGGTCTCTAGTTGGCAGAGGTAGGTACCTTTGTCCAAATAGGGACCCTTGCTTCTAGTCAGGGTAAGGGGGATACACACTTTAGATAACCCCTGCTCACCCCCTTGGTAGCTTGGCACGAGCAGACAGGCTTATCCCAAAGGCAATGTGTAAAGTATTTGTACTAACACTCACAGTAATACAGTGAAAACACCACAAAGGGACACTACACCAGTTTAGAAAAATAAAAGATCTTTACTAAACTTAAACAAGACCAAAACGACAAAAATCCAACATAGAAAACTCAGTAGAATGTCTTTAAAAAGGGGTTCTTGCAAAAATAAACTTGTAAATCTCAAATGCGACACTTTCAGTCTCAAAGTACCTGGGATGCGTAACGCAAAACAAGCAAAAGGGGCGCAGTGAAGGCGATGAGTCGGTTCTTCCTGCGCTCCGGTTCCAGTGCAACAAAATGGCGCCTTGATGCGTTGCGCTGATCCGGTACGATGCGATGAAATGGCGTCTGTGTTGCAATGCGACAGCGTAGATGCGATGCGTGCACGCCCGACGGCCGTGCGGCGAACTCGGTGAACTTCTGAGCCGCGACAGGCCCTGCGACACGCTTCTCCGGTGATGCGACGACATGCTTCTCCGGTGTTGCGGCGGCGATCAGCGGCGGTGCGCTTCCTCAGCGATGCGACGGCCCTGCGACACGCTTCTCCGGTGCTGCGACGGTGAACAGCGGCGACACGCTTCTCGATGATGCAACAGCAGCTGCTGCGGCTGCGTCACGCTTCTCCGGTGATGTGACGGCGAACAGCGGCAGCGGCGACACGCTTCTCGATGATGCAACAGCGGCTGCTGCGGCGGCGTCACGCTTCTCTGGTGATGCGATGGCGAACAGCGGCAGCGGCGACACGCTTCTCGATGATGCGACAGTGGCTGCTGCGGCAGCGTCACGCTTCTCTCTCGTTGCGTCGCGCTTCCAGCTCCCAACAGCAAGAGAGGCCTCACACACAGTTACAGGCCCTCCTGGCAGACTGGAACTCCCAGCAAGGAAGTTCAGGGAAGCTGGGGGGGAAGTCCTTTTTCTGCCTGGGACTTCAGAAACCGGAGGCCAGCTCTTCTCAGGCCCTTGGAGACTTTTCTTCAGATGGACACAGCACTTAGCAAAGTCCTTCTTGAAGCAGGGGGACACAGCACACAGCAAAGTCCTTTAGATCTCTCCTCAATAGAAACAGCAAACTGCAGGCCAGCCCTAGACACACTTGGGCAGTACTTCTCCTCAGTCTCTTCAGCTGATCTTCGTTGGCAGGGATTCCTCTTGATCAGGAAGTAGTAGTCTAAAGTTCAGGGGTTTCAGCTCTAGTATTTATACCCCAAAAGTCTTTGTTCTCCATATGTGAGGGGTCCTGGACCCAGTCCAAACCAGTTCAGGGTGCCATCTGCCAGTGCACCTCTCTTTCCTTTGTGAGTGTGGGCCAGGTTCATCAGACACACCGCAGGATGTGGAGCCAACATTGTGGAAGGCAGGCTACTCCTCCCACCACTCTCATTGCAGACAGGTCTATTCAGCCTAGTGCTGACTCACCCAGCCTCCTGCAGCCACCCCCAGCCCCTGTCACTCACAAACCAGACAGTCAATTCACAAACAGGCAGAGGCACACAGAAAGGTTGAACAAGAAGATAGCCACTTTCTAAAAGTGCTATTTCCAAACTTAGAATTTAAAAACCATCTTCACTAAAAGATGTGTTATTAAATTCTGAGTTCAGGGGTACCAGATTCCAACTTTCTATCTTGCTGCTATGGGAAGATATGCAGGTAAACATGTTACACAGCATTCCCCATGTTATCCTATGGGCAAGATAGCTTTTCAATAGTGAAAAACGAAATTGGCAGTATTTCACTATCAGGACATGTTACCCACACTAGTACATGTCCTACCTTTCACATACACTGCACCCTGCTCAGGGGGGTACCTTGGGCCTACCATAGGGGTGTCCAATGGGTAAGAAAAGGGAAGGGTTAGGCCTGGCAAGTGTGTACACTGGCCAGGACAACATGGCAGTTAGCAAACTGCGCACAGGCACTGCAGTGGCAGGCCTGAGACACTATCTTGGGGCTACTCCTGTGGGTGGCACAATCAGTGCTGCAGGCCCACTAGTAGCATTTGAATCACCAGCCCTGGCACACTCAGTGCACTTTACTAGGGACTTACTGGTAAAGCAAATATACCAATCATGGATAGCCAATCACAATAACAATTTAACCAGGGAGCACTTGCACTTTGTCACTGATCAGCAGTGGCAAAGTGCCCAAAGCACATAAACCAGCAAAAACGAATTCCAGCACAGTGTCAAAAATACAGGAGGTAGAGGCAAAAAGTCAGGGGAAACCACGCCAAGGATGCCAGGTCTAACACGTGTCCCCTCCAGCTGAAAAGTGGGGAGAACTACCCACCCTCTTGGGAGTTCTCATCACTAAGGCAGAAGAACCTGGACAGACCATCAGCATTGGCGTGTTCTGTACCAGGGCGGTGTTCCACCGTAAAGTCCATTCCCTGTAGGGAGATGGACCACCTCAACAGTTTTGGGTTCTCACCCCTCATCTGCATTAACCATCTGAGGGGCCTGTGGTCTGTCTGAACCCGGAAGTGAGTCCCAAACAAGTAGGGCCTTAGCTTCTTCAGTGCCCAGACCACAGCAAAAGCTTCCCTTTCAATTGCACCCCACCTCTGTTCCCTGGGTAGTAGCCTCCTGCTAAGGAAAGCTACGGGTTGGTCCAAGCCCTCGTCGTTCAGTTGTGAGAGTACTGCTCCCATTCCATGCTCTGAAGCATCTGTCTGCACCTCAAACTCTTTGGAGAAATCAGGCGCCTTGAGCACGGGTGCCGTGCACATGGCAGCTTTCAGGGCATCAAACGCGGACTGGCAGGCATCGGTCCAGATCACCTTCCTGGGCTGCTTCCTTGAAGTCAGCTCTGTCAAGGGGGCAACAATGGTGCCATACCCCTTGACAAATCGGCACTAATACCCGGTGAGTCCTAAAAGGCTCTCACCTCTGTCTGGGTCTTGGGGGCTCCCAAGCCAGAATGGTATCAATCTTCGCTTGGAGGGCGCCACCTGGCCGCTCCCTACCTGGTGTCCCAAGTACACCACAGATCCCTGCCCTATCTGGCACTTACTGGCCTTGATAGTGAGGCCTGCCCTTTGCAGAGCCTTCAACACTTCGCAGAGGTGTTGCAAATGTTCTTCCCAACTGGAGCTGAACACAGCAATGTCATCCAGGTATGCGGCGCTGAATTCCTCCAACCCGGACAGTACCTGGTTGACCAGTCTCTGGAAGGTGGCAGGGGCGTTCTTCAACCCAAAGGGCATGACACGGAACTGGAAGTACCCCTCTGGCATTGAAAACGCTGACCTCTCCTTGGCCCCCTCAGTTAAGGCAATCTGCCAGTACCCAGAAGTTAAATCAAACGTACTGAGTTACTGGGCAGCGCCTAACCGATCCACGAGCTCATCAGCTCTGGGGATGGGGTGTGCGTCAGTCTTGGTGACCGCATTGAGCCCACGGTAGTCCACACAAAACCTGAGTTCTGGAGTGGCACCGGGTGCAGCAGCTTTTGGTACTAAGACCACTAGGCTAGCCCACGGGCTGCTTGAGGGCTCAATCACCCCTAGCGCCAACATCTTGGAAACTTCTTCCTTGATGCTGGCCCTGACCTTGTCAGCTACCCTGTAAAAGTTCTGCTTCACAGGTAGGCTGTCCCCAGTGTCCACATCATGGACGCACCAATTGGTGACTCCTGGTGTCAGGGAGAACAGGGAGGCGAACTGACCCAACACATGGCGACAGTCCCTCTGCTGTTCTGGGGTCAGTGTGGGAGAGAGGTTTACCCCATCCACTGACCCATCTTGCTCCTCTGCTGACAGGAGGTCAGGAAGACGGTCACTTTCCTCCTCCATCCCATCATCTGTGGCAAGGAGCATTGTCACATCAGACCTCTCAAAGTGTGGCTTGAGGCGGTTCACATGTAGGACCCTCAAAGGGTTCCTGGGAGACTGCAAGTCAACCAGATAGGTGACATCGCTCTTGCGCTCCACCACCTCATATGGCCCAGTCCACCTGTCTTGGAGCGCACAAGGCTCCACTGGCGCCATCACCCACACCTTCTGCCCAGGTTGAAATTCGACCAGAGTGGCATTCTGGTCATACCATCTTTTCATTTCTTCCTGGCTAGCTTCCAGGTTCACCTGAGCAAATTTCCTGAAGCGCTGAGTCTGGTTGCGGAAGGCCAGCACATAGCTGAACACATCCTGGGGGGTCTTGCCAGGGGATTTCTCCCAACCCTCCTTCACCAGACTGAGAGGTCCTCTAACAGGGTGGCCATACAGGAGTTCAAAGGGACTGAACCCTAAGGACTTCTGAGGCACCTCCCTGTAGGCAAACAACAGGCATGGTAAGAAGACTTCCCACTTCTGTCTCATGGGCTCCGCAAGGCCCATTAACATGCCTTTCAGGGTTCAGTTGAATCTCTCAACCAACCCATTCCCTTGAGGATGGTAAGGAGTGGTAAACTTGTAAGTTACCCCACACTCCTCCAACATAGACTTCATGTACTTCGAGATGAAGTTGGTACCCCGGTCGGAGACCACCTCTCTGGGGAACCCCACACTGGAAAAGATCCCCATCAATGCACGGCCCACCACGGGGGCAGTGATTGTCCGGAGAGGGACAGCTTCTGGGTACCGGGTGGCCTGGTCCACCAAGACCAAGATAAACTTGTTGCCTAAGGCTGTCTTGGGTTCCAGAGGCTCCACAATGTCGATGCCCACCCGCTCGAAAGGGGTGCTCACCACGGGAAAGGGTTGGAGGGGAGCCTTACACTTCCCTCCACTCTTCACACTTGCCTGGCAAGTCTGGCAAGTCCTACAATGTGTACCAACGTGCGTTTTCATCTGGGGTCAGTAAAAGTGGGTGACAAGCCTTTGGTAGGTCTTGTCATGCCCCAGATGACCTGCGAGAGGCACGTCATGAGCCAGACCCATTAGGAAGGCCCTGAAGCGCTCGGGTACCACCAGCACACGGGCTGCACCGGGCTCAGTGACCTTAGGCTCACTATAGAGTAACCCATCCTCTCAGTAAATGAGATGATTCTTGGACTCACCACCTGCTGCCTGGTCTTCGGCCTGTTTCCGCATACCAATGAGAGAAGGGCATTCTCTCTGCGCCTTGCAGAACTCCTCCCTGGAGGGACCTCCTTCTTGCTGCCAATGGGTCAGCTCAGGCAGGTTTCCCAGTTCGGCTATCTGTTCCCCTGTAGGTTCCAGGGCATCCCCCTCAGGTTCTGCCTCCTCCTGGACCGTGGGAATTGTGGGGGCTGGTTTCCCACGCCCCTGCCCTTCCTCTTCCTGGCAGGTACCTGGGCCACTGTTTCAGGCTCCAGGTCCGCTTGGTTACCCCTACTGGCTGCCATTGACTGAGTGGTCACACAAACCCACTCAGGCAGACCCAACATCTCCAAATGAGCCTGGCGTTCCACCTCCCTCCATGGGGAACTCTCCAGGTCATTTCCTAGCAGACAGTCTACAGGCATGGATGGACTAACCACGACCTTTAAGGAACCTGAGACCCCCCCCCACTCAAAGGGAACTTGCGCCACTTTGCAGAGGCGCACAGAGTTGTCCGCTGCAACTACAGGGTGAAGTGCATCAGGAATGACCTGCTCCTCAGACACCCACTGACACCTCACGGATGTCACGCTGGCTCCTGTGTCTCTCAGAGTCTCCACTCTCCTCCCATTGATGGTCACCCACTGCCTGTACTTTTTAGTGTTCTCAGGCAAGTAGGACTCCTGGACCATCTCTCTGTCTCCTAGCGAGACAAGGGTCATGACTGCTTGCTCCTCCCCCTCACTGGAAACTAATTCCTCTCCCAAAGCAACACTCACTAAACCCGGTGACGGAGCACCAGTGGGTACTTGGGACTTCTTGGGGCACTTAGGGGCTATGTGGCCTCGCTCACCACACTGGTAACACCTGGAGGGACCCTGTAAGTTACGCCCGCCCTTAGGGGGCTGTGATGTCTTAGATTGGGGGGGCGGGGACTCTTTGCCCTCTGCATTATTTTGGGGCCCTTTAGAGAACTCCTTTTGATTACCTTTCTCCCCCCCACTCTTCTGCTGGGGACCCTGCCCACCTTTGGCTGTGGTACCCACAATCCCCTTGTGGACCCTGGTGCTGGTCCAGCGGTCCGCCTCCTTAGCAAGCTCACTAGGATTAGTTAACTTACTATCCAAAAGATGCTGGTGCAGCTCTGGAACACATAGACTGCTCAAGTGCTCGCAACTAATTAGCTGGCACAACCCCTCATAATCAGTAACTTTGCTGCCCTTCATCCAACCTTCCAATGCGCGGGTGTACACTCTCACACATTCAACCCAAGTGTCTGAGTCATTCTTCTTTGAGTTCCTGAACCTCACTCTATACTGTTCTGGGGTGAGCCCATACTTGAGGCATAAAGCCTCCTTCATGTTGGCATAAGTTAGGGCACCCTCCTTCTCTAAAGGTGTCAAAACTGAGGTCCCTGACGCCTCAAAATGCTTCCACAGGTCCGCCCCCCAGCTCTTTTCAGGCACCTCATGCATCCTCAAAGACACCTCATATGACTCAAACCATGCAAAAATATCCTGTCCCTTCTGGAAATTCTGCACTATATCCTTGGGGATGTATACTTTACCCCCTTGCACTGGCTGTGCGCTGCCACCATTTGAGCTGGACTCCAATTGTTTGGCCTTCAGGTCCAGCTCCCTCATGCTCAACTCATGAGCCAAAAGCAATTTCTTTTCCTCCAAGGCACGAGCCCTCTCCTTTGCCTTGTGCTGGATTTCTTTCTCCATTTCTAATTGCTTCATCTTGAGCCTCATGACTTCCAGCTCATGTTCTCTGATCTTTTGGTTCACTTCCCGCTCTTCCCGGGAGAGACTTCCTGCGGAATGGATGCTGACAGCCCTGGGGGCTGCTCCTGGCACAGGCAAATCCTGTGGCCCAAACCCATTCCCCTGGTCATCCACCTCCTCATTTGCATCATCTTCTCCTGCAGCTCCTTTGGCCTCCCACCAGGCTTTTAAGGCCTTTTGTAGCTCATCCTTCTTAGCGCTACTCCTTGTGGGACATCCCAAATCTTGGCAGAATTGTTTAAGCTGGTCTACTTTGTAGGAATACAAATCCTCAATGTAGAACTCCAATTCTGCCTTTTCACTTGCTGCATTCCCCTTCTGGGACATGATGCTTTCTTTAAGAGTTACTCAAAAATAGAACCAAAAACCAAAAAGAACACAGTATGTGGTTGCGTAGTGGTCTGCACTAAACTAGTGATGTACACCAATTACTGTGGGTCAAGTACAAATGCAAGTTCAAATCCTCACCGCTGACCACCAATGTTAGAACTGGGGGTCTCTAATTGGCAGAGGTGGGTACCTTTGTCCAAATAGGGACCCTTGCTTCTAGTCAGGGTAAGGGGGATACACACTTTAGATAACCCCTGCTCACCCCCTTGGTAACTTGGCACGAGCAGACAGGCTTATCCCAAAGGCAATGTGTAAAGTATTTGTACCAACACTCACAGTAACACAGTGAAAACACCACAAAGGGACACTACACCAGTTTAGAAAAATAAAAGATCTTAACTAAACTTAAACAAGACCAATACGACAAAAATCCAATATACAAAACTCAGTAGAATGTCTTTAAAAAGGGGTTGTTGCAAAAATAAACTTGTAGATCTCAAATGCGACACTTTCAGTCTCAAAGTACCTGGGATGCGTAACGCAAAACAAGCAAAAGGGGCGCAGTGAAGGCGATGCGTCGGTTCTTCCTGCGCTCCGCTGTGACAAAATGGCGCCTTGATGCGTTGCCCTGATCCAGTGCGATGCGATGAAATGGCGTCTGTGTTGCGTTGCGACAGCGTAGATGTGATGCGTGCACGCCCGACGGCCGTGCGGCGAACTCGGTGAACTTCTGAGCCGTGACAGGCCCTGCGACACGCTTCTCCGGTGATGCGACGACACCCTCGGTGACGGCAACACGCTTCTCCGGTGTTGCGGCGGCGATCAGCGGCGGTGTGCTTCCTCAGCGATGCGACGGCCCTGCGACACGCTTCTCCGGTGCTGTGACGGTGAACAGCGGCAGCGGCGACACGCTTCTGGATGATGCAACAGCGGCTGCTGCGGCGGCGTCACTCTTCTCCGGTGATGCGGCGGCGAACAGCGGCAGCGGCGACACGCTTCTCGATGATGCGACAGCGGCTGCTGCGGCGGCGTCACGCTTCTCCGGTGATGCGACGGCGAACAGCGTCAGCGGCGACACGCTTCTCAATGATGCGACAGCGGCTGCTGCGGCGGCGTCACGCTTCTCTCTCGTTGCGTCGCGCTTCCAGCTCCCAACAGCAAGACAGGCCTCACACACAGTTACAGGCCCTCCTGGCAGACTGGAACTCCCAGCTAGGAAGTTCAGGGAAGCTGGGGGTGAAGTCCTTTTGTGCCTGGGACTTCAGAAACAGGAGGCCAGCTCTTCTCAGGCCCTTGGAGACTTTTCTTCAGATGGACACAGCACTTAGCAAAGTCCTTCTTCAAGCAGGGGGACACAGCACACAGCAAAGTCCTTTAGATCTCTCCTCAGTAGAAACAGCAAACTGCAGGCCAGCCCTAGACACACTTGGGCAGTACTTCTCCTCAGTCTCTTCAGCTGATCTTCGTTGGCAGGGATTCCTCTTGATCAGGAAGTAGTAGTCTAAAGTTCAGGGGTTTCAGCTCTAGTATTTATACCCCAAAAGTCTTTATCCTGCATGTGTGAGGGGTCCTGGACCCAGTCCAAACCAGTTCAGGGTGCCTTCTGCCAGTGCACCTCTCTTTCCTTTTTGAGTGTGGGCCAGAGTCATCAGACACACCGCAGGATGTAGAGCCAGCATTGTGGAAGGCAGGCTACTCCTCCCACCACTCTACATGCAGACAGGTCTATTCAGCCTAGTGCTGACTCACCCAGCCTCCTGCAGCCACCCCCAGCCCTTGTCACTCAGAAACCAGACAGTCAATTCACAAACAGGCAGAGGCACACAGAAAGGTTGAACAAGAAGATAGCCACTTTCTAAAAGTGCTATTTCCAAACTTAGATTTTAAAAACCATCTTCACTAAAAGATGTGTTATTAAATTCTGAGTTCAGGGGTATCAGATTCCAGCTTTCTATCTTGCTGCTATGGGAAGATATGCAGGTAAACATGTTACACAGCATTCCCCATGTTAGCCTATGGGCAAGATAGCCTTTCAATAGTGAAAACGAAATTGGCAGTATTTCACTATCAGGACATGTTACCCACACTAGTACATGTCCTACCTTTCACATACACTGCACCCTGCCCAGGGGGTACCTTGGGCCTACCATAGGGGTGTCCAATGTGTAAGAAAAGGGAAGGGTTAGGCCTGGCAAGTGTGTACACTGGCCAGAACAACATGGCAGTTAGCAAACTGCGCACAGGCACTGCAGTGGCAGGCCTGAGACACCATCTTAGGGCTACTCCTGTGGGTGGCACAATCAGTGCTGCAGGCCCACTAGTAGCATTTGAATCACCAGCCCTGGCACACTCAGTGCACTTTACTAGGGACTTACTGGTAAAGAAAATATACCAATCATGGATAGCCAATCACAATAAAAATTTAACCAGGGAGCACTTGCACTTTGGCACTGATCAGCAGTGGCAAAGTGCCCAAAGCACCTAAACCAGCAAAAACGAATTCCAGCACAGTGTCAAAATTACAGGAGGTAGAGGCAAAAAGTCAGGGGAAACCACACCAAGGATGCCAGGTCTAACAATGGGTTAAGGCTTGCGACTTGCCACAGGTTGCCAGAACAGGACAGCACTAGCATAACGAAATTTGAGGGAGCCCCCTGCAAAATACATGGAAGGCCCCCCTCGGGACTCAGGAGCTGTCATGTCAGGGTACTGTGCTATGCGGGCCCCCTGGAGCTCGGGGCTCCCCGCACCATAGGGGCTACAGGGACCTTTGTTACGCCACTGCTGGACAGGAAGTGATATAGTTCACTGGAAGAGATTATTAATGTATGCATTCCAGTTTAGTGGATTGCACACCATTTTGTCAGTGTTGTGTACCACTTTCCATCTTGTTTTCTCTGCTCTAATACACTCTTGCCATCTCTTTTGATTCTCTCTTATTATGGGAGGTTCAAGACTCATCCTTTTTATTGATATCCTTCATTTGGCTAGCGGTCTGATGAATAAATGAATATCACTGTCTTTTTCCTTAGCTTATCTCTTCTTTTTATGAGGAAAATTCCCAGATGCATGAGTTTGGTGTTAGAGTGAAAGGTATGACCGTGTTATTTATCAGAGGTTTTCAGCCAGTATCTTTGTATGAAAGGGTATGGGCATATCATGCACATAAACGTGGCCGTCGTCTGTGTACATTTGGACAGGTGTATCATGTGTAGAACGGTGGGGGTGATAAATCAGTGTGGTAAGTATCTTTAATTGAGCCAAATGAAGTCTAGTGTTGATTGTGGATGTTGTTACGTGATCAGTGCCTTATCTAATTCCTTATCCATTAATTCTGTATTGTAATCCCTGTCCCACATATCTTACTGATAGATTAATTTTAGGCACACCGTTATATAATGTAGACTCTTGTGATATTAGCCGTAGACCCCGTTGCATCTAACATCTCTGCCCTGGTCCATCTGGAACACTATTCTGGATTCTTGAAATGTCAAGAATCTCTCGTTTTGGTGTACATCAGTAACAGTTGTGCCCCTGACCTGGACAAAGCAGGTCAATTCCATATTTTTAGCTGTCTGCCGAAATGTGGGCATTTTCCAATTGGTGCCTAACCTGGGTATGTTGTACATTTGTCCTGTAGTAATTTCATTTCCTAAAATTGCTGGCTATCATCAGCTGGGAGGTTCGTCTGGTTAATGTCAGGAGAGAATTGTCCCAATATTTGATTCTACCAGTAAGTCCCTGTCTGTGTCACTATTTTCAGAGAACTATCCCAATTCGAAACTCATATGTGCAGCTAGGTAAAATCTTCCTACAACCAGGCTTTGCATTCCAGCCTCCCAGTAAGACAGTTTTCTATGTTTTAATGCCCCTCTACTACATTTGCCACCCATATTAATGTCATCAGCATGTAGCCAACCTGTTGAAAAAGATTGTAGGTGCTGACACAAATTTTATTATTTCCAAAATGCTATTATTAAAATACAATGTGCAGAATATATGTTTAAAAATGAAGAATGTTTTAATGCAAAAATAGTAGTAGGCAACCATACTTCGAAACTATAGGCCTGTAGCCTAGAAATAAGGCCTGGATTCTTAAGTTGACATATGTAAAATGCTATGTTAACATGAAGGCACATTAACACTGAAATGTTTATTTTTTTACTTTAACTGACAGTTGTGCAAGTTGTTTTTCCTTTTTTGCTGCAGACGTTGCAACTTTAAACGTTACTGTTTAATAGTTAATGAATAGATGTTGTTGTATTAGAGGACTGATAGTGAAGTTCACACCACAGAAGATTCCAATGACACGGAGGATGATTCATGGGAAGAAGATTTGAGAAACAAGAAAGGATGTGTCATAACATTCAAGGACACATGGTTAAAGGACGATTGTACTCTGGGTGAGAAGATGGGGAGTAGACCTGTTCCTGGGAGCTTGCTGAAATCCTGTTGGTCAATGTGAAGAAAAAAGAACATTTAATGTTGCAATAGAGAAAACATGTGCTTATATTAGTGTGTGTTCCTAGTTAGGCAGATTGGATTCAGACTCTTCCATCCTTTGATGCAGAGTGGACCGATTGAGATTTTACTTATCCTTTCCCTTTTCCTGACTCTCTGAGAGGAGACTCCTTACTGACTTTCTTAGACATGTCTTTGTGCAAAGTCTTAGTCATTCCTTGATTTGCTGTTATTTGAGCTGAGAATACTTTCCAGCTCATTTTGCTAATGCTTTATGCTTATGCTGGATTCTCTCATCAGAAACTCTTCATAGGAATCTGTACTGACACCTTGAACTCTTTTTGCAATTATACTGACTTAGCTTACAATTGGGATGTTTCTTTATGGAATGCGCTTGTTACTTTTATTGTATTAATGCTAAACTTTAATTCACTTACTTGATTTATTATCAAAGACTGATTGATTGTTAAACTGTATTTATAACCTGTGGAGAATTATACTCTAATAAAAAGAATAATTACTAAAAAGATTTAAAATAAAACCCTTTAACTGAAGTAAACTCTCTTTATTGACTGAACTCAGGAAATGATAATTGGTAAGGATTTTTGTCGAGATTTAACTTTGACTTCTCAGCTGACCACAGAGATCCATCAATCTGAGATGCAAGCGGGGTTCTTGCGGATGAGTAAGTGAAAGACTGAACATGATGTTCCAGCATAGGGCCAGGATACATAATGCACTGAAATACATATAAGCATTTCAGACATATGTTTAAATGTGTCCAATATTTGCATTATGGAGTTAACCGTAGTCAACAGATTGCTCATATATATCAACATGCTATCTGCATAGAGTACACATGCTGTTTCAAGGCTATTTGCAGGACTTTTCCTGCTAGTCAAAAGCTGATTAGACAGGCCAGGGTTGATAGTTAATGGAAAGAGTGACAGGGGGCACTCTAACCTGATATTCCTCACAAGCTGCCACTTTTCAAAATTTGTTGCAGTGGTCCTGAGTCTTGCCATAGGTCTCTCTTAGTCTATACTCAGCTTATGGTTGCAGGGCTAAAATGTAGGTGTTCTAGAACTGTGAATAGGTTTTTCCATGATATAATGTTGATTGTTTTTCCAGCATCTAAGGAGGCTGGTGCAAGGACTCTGTTATCATGCACAAATCATCTAATGTTTAGACTGCATGCCATTTCTGACAAGCAGAGGAAATACCCTACCCTTGTAAGAGGAAGAAGAAATGGGAAAAGACTGAATAAGTCAAGCCCAACATGTCTTGAAGGCAGACCCCTAGATTCGGATGTGAATGGCAGACACTTAGAACATTACGTAACTCAAGGGGATTACAAAATCATTATGGCCACTCCCATAATGACAGTAAGGTCGTGGACCTAGCCAGAGACACCTACCATGACAGTGGTCAGGACTCTGGCCAGGACTGAACATGGGATTCCTTGCATTATGGCTCATTGGATGTTCCTTAACATAGGATTCATATGTACATCTCAATTTTCACAAGATCTAAGGACCAGCACACCCTATACTGAGAATGAAGGTTTGAAACATATCAATAGATTTCTTAAATTCTACAGAATTCCAAAATGTATGAATTGTTTGTACTATTGTTTCAGAGGTAATATCCATTTGGGAATGAGAGGAATAGTGAATAGGAGTTCTTCAAGTGTTACTTGAGAACTTGATGTGGGCTCTGGAAGGCTCTAAACCTATTGGAAAGATTAGATTAGAAGTTTGTAAAGCACCTGGATACTCCAAACGGAATGTCCCCGAGCTAGGTTTTCTTCCTAACCATCAACGTAGAACCGCAACCACACGCCAAGACAGTAAAGTGGTCAGGGATTGCCTGAAAAGCCAGGTTTTCAAATTCCTACGGAACAGCACTTCTGAGGGTGCATCCTAAGATCAAGTGGCAGAAGATTCCAGATTTTAGCTGCAAGAAAGCCAGAAGATCTGCCTCCCAGATGAGCTTTATGCACTTTTGAGATGGTCAACCTCGCAGTTCCCAAGGATCTAAGACTCCAATGAGGCCGATAAGGTTTAATCAAGGGGAACAGATATCTAGGACCTTTCCCATTTATGATTCTATGGCAGAAACATAGGGCATTATAAGTCACTCTGGCCTGCATAGGGAGCCAGTCAACCTTTACAAGAGCCGCACCCAGAGGGGAGCGTCTCGGAATGTTGAGTAACATACGGGCCGCTGTATTCTGTACCCTCTGCAACATTCTCATTCTTACATTGGCAGCTCCAAGTTACAGAACATTGCAGTAATCCAAGCAGGATACAATCACCGCCTGGATGATGTTCTTTTTTTTTGCTGACTGAGGTAGCAAATTTAGGATTTTTCGAAGCATCTTCAAGATGCCGAAGTAAGTGCCAGCCAGAGATGAAATTTGCTCATCAAAAGACAATGTAGTGTCAAACCACACCCCTAGACTTAGCGCCGATCCCTGCGGTACCCCTTGCAACAAGGAGTGAGTCTCCGATTTGAAGGGCTTTTGAATGACTTGAAAGGGCTGGTCTTGGAGGAAATCCGTAATCCAGTCCAAAGCGCCACCCCTCACTCCTATATCTCACAGGCGGTCCAGAAGGAGGCCGTGGGAAACCGAATCGAAGGCGGCACTAAGATCCAACAGGACCAGGGCTGCTGTCAAATGCACATATTTGTTGTACTAAATTTATATAATCAGTGATGCCAGGGAAGAATCGGTATGCGTTTGCATTCCCCTTGCCATGCCCTTATGCTTGGGAATTTAGCATAAAGTTTTTATCATTTAGGAAATTAAATCAATATAAATAAAATAGCAATTTTTTTGTTTTTCTTTGCTAACCAATGTGAAAAATGTAAGTTTTCCCACACTGATGGATTGCTTAGAGTGCTCATAATGTTAAAATATATGCTTTTGATATATTTTCCTGCACTCCTGTGGCTGCTACAAATCATCAAAATACTGGATACACAACACACATGGATTTCAGAGTTCCATCTTAAAATGAAGATACTAACCTGCATTGTTTCTGGTGTGCAGTATATAGGCATTGCAGCAATTCTGAAAAGATTTGTCATCTTGTTGTACAGGAATTGTTAAATATGTTTTCACCTACAGAGTAATAGCTCAGGGAATAAACAATCTGAAAATGAAAGGTGCTATTTTGTCTATTGTATGTGTGATCAGAAAACAACAATGCATACTATTGTTTGAAGCTGAGAAGTGAAACTAAAAAAACAAAACCTCACTTGTGAATAATGAAGTGTGACGTGTTAAGGTAACATAGATTGTTCGACAGTTCTTTGGGCTGGTAATGGGAAATTGAGATGGTCTTTTGCCTCCTGCTGCATTCAATTACATAAAATGTAATCAGCAGGTGTAAGGCATAATATTTCATCAAAGTATGGGAAAAAAGGGATGTCTTAGCCTAGCGCAAGAAGGTGTTCCTCAAATTAAGCATATTTGCCTTATGGGTGCTGACACTGTACATCTTAAATTCTTATTGTCTTGATGCATCTATAAAGTCGGTATATTAATTGATGCTCCAATAAAGTTTTTTTTTTATGGATACTTGACCATTTTTTTTTATATGATTCCAATCACTCAATCTGGTTCATAATGACTGACACACGCCATGTCCACATGTGTTTTGCAGCTAACATGACTTCTTCGGGGCTTGAGAAAATAATATTCTTACTCGTTTGTCACAAATTTTCATTCATTCAATGAGGTTGTCCTCCTAAGTTCAATGTACTGCCATTATAACTGCGTTGAATGTTCACGTTCCTTACGGACATCAAGTTGACATCTTTAAAAATGTAAATGGTAAATATAAGCTGTCACTCACCCCACGCCATCCTCAGTTAGAAAGCAGATGTTCAGCCTTTGCTTCACTAGTAGAACATGGACCACACCTTATAAAATGGAAAATGTAGCACTCAAGCTGCATGTCCCATGTTAGAACAGGCGATGGACGTTAGATTTACGTCATAAGTGTAGTGATCTGCTGATCACTGTTCTAGTTGTTGTAATGTACCAGCCACTCCCCGAGAGCTGGCTTACACCCAACCCCACACCCATCCAGCAAAGGCGTCACTGGACATGTGACCCTGCCAATAAAAGGGGCCGGGTGCACGTGCCCTGAGCCAGTTCTATTATCCCAGTACTGTGTCTGTGTGTAGTCATTTAGCATGCATGAGGGCCTAGGGCCCTGCACCATTACAATGGCGACAAGCGGGCTAATCCTGCGTGTGCAGCTGCCTTGTTTCGGTGCTTGAAGGGGGAAAGTGTGCTGCCCGTGTCCAGGGCACCCCCTGCAGCAGGTGGAAAAATCATTAGAGTGCCTGCGGGGCATGTGAAGAGCCCCGGGGTGAAGGTGAGGCGGCGGGAGCACACCCGCATCGGAAGAGCCTGCTGCCCATCCGTCTAGCGAAATGTAAAGCCCCGTGATGACAGAAGAAAATATGTGCGAGGCCGGACTGCTGAGACGCCGGCCGCCGCCGCAGACTGCTACGAGGTGGAGCGAAGCCTGATCAAACATCGGGCGGAAGGTGAGCCCTGAGTGAGGGACATCGGGGGCAGTGAAGAGAGCCGGTTGAGGGAAGGATGGAGAGCGGAGCAGCTGCCCACTTCCCCTCCCCGTGAAGAAGAACACCGCCTCCAGAACCATGCCCCGCAGTCTCCGTTAGCAGCTACTGCCCCACCCCCACGCAGCATGTGAACTGAGAGGCTGCTGCAGTGGGGGCAGTAAGGAGGAGACAGCGTGCGGCCCTCGGCCGATAATCAGGTGAAGAGGAGTCAAAATGTAGCACCCGTCCGAGACACTAGTGAGGCAGGCCTCGCTGCGAAATCAGGATGGATTGCTGGTGAGAGGTCCGTCACTCCATGAGGAAGGCGGTAGCAGAGCGGCACCGGCACGCAGCCGGTGAGGAAGAGGCAGGGTACTGGAGTATCCGTCGTACCGCCGCGACCCCTGTGCAGCCCATGAGGTGAGAAGCTACTGCGGAGGGGCACAGCAAAAGGGACAGTGTGCGGCTCGCGGTCGCTGTTAAAGTGGAGAAGAGGCACCAGCAGTATGACAGCCTCACTCGCAATGGAGTGCAAAGGCCGAGCGTACCCTCGCGCATGGCCTGCAAAGAGGAAGGAGAAGCACGACGTGAACTCAAGCCGCAGGCAGAACCACCTCAATAGAACTGTTTTCTTCCCCCCCTAAGCAATAGTTGTGAAGCTGGGAGAAGCCGTGCGAGGACAGCGGGAGGCCCCGCGCGGCCCGTAATTAAGGCAGAGGGCTGCGTTAAAAGGAATTGCTGGGAGGCACCCGCCTGGGAGGTAGTGAGTGCAGCGCACCCAGCGAGCGGCCAGCGGCGTACCTCAGCGGGGACAATATAGAGGAAAAAAACTTACTTGGAGGAGGGGAAGTCCCTCTGGGAAGTACTGTGGCGTGTAGGTGCCCCGCAGTGTGGAGTCTAGCAGCGGCCATCGGAGAAGGTGCCCTCCCCATGAGTGGGGTGAGCACGAGGCCCGCAGCGTTGGGAAGCTGAAGAGACTACGGGAAAGGAGATAAAGCAGCACCGCCATCTAGTGGCCATCTCGCAGTACTGCACCAGCTACACAAATGAAACAGCAACATTTGGCTAGAACAGAGGTCTTCAAACTTTTGGAAGTTGAGCCCCCCTAGCTGAATTTTTTTAGATGTTGGGCCCCCCCACCACCTGAGCAAAGCTGTATTGTCAACACTTGTCTGTGCATACTTCGAACAGCAAATATAAATAGAAAGTACTTTTAATTGTGTTCTAGGGCAGCCTGAATGATCCATGACTGATAATAAAAGGGAACAAAGACAGAAAAGTCACATTACTAATGAATACATACTTCTTTATTTATAACCGTATTTAGTGTCAAGACAAGCAATTTGCAGGCTGTTTAAACACATGGCTGGCATGCTTCTTTTGGCAACTTGAAGCCCTTTTAGCCCGGTGGGCGTTGCACGTCTGCTTGTGTAATTTAAAAAAAGAACTTTGTCTACTTTCTGGGAAGACCTAACCCTCCCAGGATGGGGTTAAATTCGTAAAGCTGAAATGCTTCAGCTGCAGTGGGAGGCAGGATGTCTCCTCTTCTAAAACCGAAAACAAGGAACAGACTCATTTCAGCTGCAGTGTAACTTGCAAACATTCCTACAGAGAAGTTAAAGTCTGGAAAGGTCAGCATCAACTTTAAAACTCCTGCTTTAAAATTTTGGTCCCCTTTCACAGACAGGACTTGAAGCAGCCATTTAGTTTTCTGAAGACGTACAAACCCCAAACCTGCAAGCAACTCATGATTTTGCTTTATCTATATAGCTCAAGTTGAGCCCACCCTGAGTATATAAAACCCATAACGTTTTTCCAGAACACATCCATACTGGATTTAGCTCTCCATGTGCTCTGTATTGTGCGACTTTAATAACATTCTTAAATCAATGACTCCTTCCTTTTCTCCCCTACCCGTGCTCGAGTTGATGCCACAGATGATCCTTCCTTTTTAGTTACACTGACTATAGGCACCTATTAATAGTTCAAAAATCCCACTTTTTAAGTCACACAGACAATAAGTACATATTAATGTTTATTATATTTGTTCCAGTGTTTCTTTGTGCATATTTTATTTGTTTCAACGTCTCATTGGTTATACTGTACACCATTCATTCATTCGTAGAGCTGAAATGCTTCAGCTGCAGTGGGAGGCAAGGAGTCTCCTCTGCTATGAAGTCGAACGCAAAGGAACAGGACTGTCTGTTCGTTTGCTATCGGTTTTAGCAGAGGAGAGAGACTTCCTGCCTCCCACTGCAGCTGAAGCATTTCAGCACTTCGAATAAACCCCCTCCTGGGACGGTTAATGCGTCTGCTCTTAACATGACAAAAGCACGGGCACGTAGTGCCTCGTCAATTTACCCTCCCTCCCCCCTCCAACCCTCTGTTACCGGAGTTCTACAAGAAAAAGAAACCCCATTTGAAATGGGTGAAGACTTGCGAGGCGTGACAGTGAGACGAACAAAGGTAAGATCTTAGGGTGGAGTACGTGCCCCCCCTGAGATGGTGTTGCGCCCCCCCGGGGGGGCGCGCCCCACAGATTGAAGAACTCTGGGCTAGAACATGGTGAAGGCTGCCCGGGCATAAAAATAATGCAAAAGGATGGTGCACAGAAAGACAGCTTGCATGCTGCAACAGTCTTAAGGCCAAGGGAAGTAAATGTAAAGGTAACTGGGTAACAGGAGGAAATGAAGGGGCAGCCCTAACTGCCGTGTTCCCCGTTTTTAGATGAAGCTCCCACAGGGCACAGAGCAAAGGAAACTGCTGCAGCAGAAGGACAGCTGCAGCTACCCAAAGTTGAGGTGGGAGGTGCATACAAAGAGACTAAAGCGAGAAAGTGAATGGGAATTGACTGAGGTGTCGGAGACCCCCCAAGACTTTGTCATGCAATGGGAGAAGGAAGGAAGGAAACCCCATTCAGCAAGTGACATGAGAAGGGAACCCCAAGAGGAAAGGCAGCTATGGCTGGTGAGGAAAACGCAGTGACACCTAGTGGCCATAGGTGGTTACTGCAGCAGGGAGGATAGCCCTGGGACACTATGATGCTGAACTGCCGTGTGCAGAGGGAAAGCAGAGAATCAACTGTGTTGCCTGGAGGGAAAAGCAAAAAATTAAGCAAGAGGGGAAAAGGTGCATCCAGAGAAGTAAAGACGGAACCACAAGTGGAGTGACCGAGTGCATAAGCTGCCAGAAGCGGGTGAACCATCAGGGAAAGAATTGTGAACAGTGACTGGAGAACCAGTCCGAGAAGCGGCGACCCGAGAAGAGGTCAGAAAAGCGGCGACCTGAGAAGAGGTCAGAAAAGCGGTGACCTGAGAAGAGGTCAGAAAAGCAGTGACCTGAGAAGAAGTCCAAGAAGAGGCGACCAGAGAAGAGGTCCAAGAAGCGGTGACCTAAGAAAAGGTCGGCGAAGCAGTTGACCCGAGAAGAGGTCAGAGTGACGATGACCAAAGAAGAGGTCAGAGAAGAAAGACCTGGATTAAAAGAATGAAGACTGAGAATGAATATTGACAAGAAGAAGGTTGTGATGTCAGGTCTGATCATCGTAGGAAGAGAATGTATTGTCCTAGGGGTAGGACAAGACCAGGGAGACCTGTGTGGAGTGCACATCACACAGAGAGGCCAGGTCAGTGAAGACGAGCAAAAAGATGGGACTAGACCGCGTCAAGAAGAAAAGAACAAGGAGGATTTTGAGTGGCATGACGCCACCGCGGGAAAAATGTAGAAGAAATCCCAACAAGAAGAAAGAAGACGAGAGGAGTGTGTGATCTGCCAACTCGCACACCAAAAGGCAGAGGTGACAAGTGCAAGAACAGCAGAGCACATGGAGCACAGGGCCTGGAAAACATCGGTGGCACTGGGAGCAAATATCTATCCATGAGTCTTCAGAACACCTGGTGATGGCAGAGGCGAACAGGCTGGACCATTTGTGACATCCACCTTTGGGGTCGCACGGGAGACTGGACGGTGAGACTGCTCGGACGTCCTGAAGAAGAGGATCCGACCACTCCACTCCAGACCGTGGCGACCCAGGGGCAAAGGCCTCAGGGACGCCAGTGAGAGCGGGTCCCGCCACGAGAGATAAGTTTACAGCTGCTCTTCCGCAGGTCCCAGGATGACGAAGATCTTGTGCTAAATAGCAGGAGCTAACAACTACCCTTCAGGTGGAGCTAAGGACATGAAGGTGGGACTCGTAGCGCTTCCTCCACACATCCCGAGGGTTGCGTTGGAGCGACACAGCGAAGTGCACCAGTCCAGTGGAAGCCTGGTGAGGAGGGCCTCTGGGACATCCCGTGAGAGGGGAACACCTGCGAGAGGGGCATCCTAGTGAGAGGGATGTCTTGCAACTACTCTGCCATTTCTTAGAGAGAAGCAATGCTGCCCGTGTGGGACCACCACGACAACCAGGAATGATTGGTGGAAAGTAACATCTATCCGATCCACCAGTTCTCTACCTGCTCCACACCACGAGAGATATGCCGAGAAAGACAGTGATGTCAACTTCCATGCACAGAGTTGAAAGAAGACCGGATCCGCCGGGCACCAATGAACTGTGCCAAATAGAACTGGTGGTCCCAGCTGCTGTTGTACCATCAACTTTGGTTTGCAAGCAGTGAAAGAGACTCAGCGGAAGTTTCTGTTATCTTGTTTTATTTTTGTTATATTCTCTCCCACAGGTTGGACTTTATTGTTTCCAGTTTGAATAAAGTTTGGGAGGGATGTAGTGATCTGCTGATCACTGTTCTAGTTGTTGTAATGTACCAGCCACTCCCCGAGGGCTGGCTTACACCCCACCCCACACCCATCCAGCACAGGTGTCACTGGACATGTGACCCTGCCAATGAAAGGGGCCGGGCGCACGTGCCCTGAGCCAGTTCTACTATCCCAGTACTGTGTCTGTGTGTAGTCATTTAGCGTGCATGAGGGCCTAGGGCCCTGTACCATTACAATAAGTACGTTCTTCCATTTTGTCCAGGTTTTCATTATGCAGATCAGATAGACGTCTGGTGTCCTTACTTAGGAAGAGAAAAAAGCACGACATCCTTGTTATAACCTCTTCACTAAAAGCCTGGTCCCCTCTAGATGCATAGGTGAAAAAGGACAAATGTACCCAAGTGGGTTGGCAATTGATGTTTTTGTGAAGTGCTTCAGAGTGAATAAGTGGTTACTTCATCGCACTGGCACACACATTTTAATATGCATTTATAAAACTGCGAGCCAAAATGCTGAGATGTTGATGGAGTAGGGCTAATAAATGTGTCAATAATACTTTTTATAAAAATATAAATGCTCAGAATGAATGGGAAAAACATTATCTTTTGTAAATGCGAGACACATTGGTATAATACCTTCCTGTTACTACCAAATGCTCTGTCATCAGCCCCCTAAATTTTCGTTTGTGTAACACAAGCACAAGTGTAGAAAGAGAACGAAGCCTAGGAGAAATCCTTCTCTGATCTTCACGTAATTATAAACACGCTTTTATAAATTATACATTTATATTTTTGTAAAAAACATTATTGACACATTTATGAATCCTACTACATCTTATCAGTTTGGCTCGCAGTTTGATAAATGCATATTAAAATGTGTGTGCCAGTGCGATTAAGTAACCGCCTCTTCACTCTGAAGCGCTTCCTTCTATCACCGTGGCATCTAGAGGGGCAAGAAATTGATTGCACAGTAGATGTAGGAGCAGCCCTGCTAAAGGATGCTACAACTTCTCCTTCCAGCTCCAGAACCCTAGACAGTGGCAAAAGACAAAGAAATTGCAAAAAAAATGTATATCCTTGATAAATCACCTTTACCTTTATATTTACCAGTTTTCCCCATGTATTCTGGTCTATATTGATTTTCAGCCACATTTTCTAAATATCTTTTAATTAATAGGAAACATGTTTATTAGTACAATTTTTATATCCCACAAATTAAATTAATTAGATTATATTTGCGACACCACACGTGTTACAAAATTCACAGACTAACACAGCATATACAATTAGATAAGATATGCAAATTCCTGGTAGAGCAAGCATCTCAACATCATAGGTGCTAAAGCATATATCCTAATTTCCATGGAGAATTGTGAAGCAGTGAAACGTTAATTAAAAAGCATTGATGCACATTTCGGGGAGCTACTAAAGTTGGGAAAACCACCTTCTTCAGGACAAAAGCTTTCTAATAGGCAGTCATGCAGATTTCATGGTGGCCTATAATTATACAAACATATACCGGTTAATCATATGAATAAAAAACCACATCAATATATACAAATAAATACAACTATATGCAATAAAACCATAAATAAATGACACATTTTCTTAAGGTACTCATTATACTTATACGTAGCTTTAAAATTACAATTCATTGACATTTTTGATGACTATCTCTAATGATACTATTCTTAGTTCTTCTATTTGCATTCATTTTATTTACTACCATAATACTAGGAAAAACATTGAGCATTGTTCCATGCATTATCAGTAAAACAGCTATTTCTAAAAAATAGAGGGTCACTTTATTACTCTACAACCCTTACCCCATTTCAGAATCAGGAGCTTTCTAAGTAAATGATTATTCTGACATTATTGTCCATCCTTGTTCGTAGATTCCTCTCACCTAAGCACTATGGGCTATATTTATCACAAAGTAACGCAGCGCAGTGCAGCAAGTCACCTTGCTGAGCTGCGTTACAGGGAAAAGGCAGGAATACGCTGTATTTAAAAGAATACCAATCATTCCTGTCCTTGTCACTGAGCTGGTGTCTTTTTGGCTGCCTAGCGCCAATGCAGGCGCCCTTGCACCATGGTGCAAGGGGCCTGCGTTGCAGACAGGATTGTTTTTGTGCAGGAAGGGAAACCTTCCCTCACAAAAACAATCCTGAGAGGCAAATTCCTTTTTCTATGTGTGCTGCATAATGCAGTACACATAGAAAAAGAAGTAAAGAGAATTTTTTTTTATATTTCTTCTTGTTACGCCTTACCTGGGGAGGAGTATCTTTTTGATGCATTCCCAGGTTTATCAGTTCAGGTAAATCTGGAAATGCATCAGAAACTTTGGAGGTTGCCTGGCAACACCGACGCAATGTCCATGGAATGCCTCCCTGGCGCAGAGTAAGGCATTTGAATTTGCGCTGCACTGCTTTACTTGAGGTTTATGAAGCCACTCAGGGGCACGCATTTTTGAGTTGTGTCGCTCTTGCATCACGTTGCGTGGTGCAAGAGCAATGCAACGGTGCTTGTAAATATGCCCTTATTTCTAGAACAACACAACTTGACATCATCTACACTTGTCTTTTTAGAAACCGAGAAAAGAAGAATACTCACTCAACTCATCAATGTTCATTTTTTTACACACCCAGTTTTCACGATTGAGATTAACGTCACTATAGTGTGATGCAATGTTATTTAAATTACTTCTCGTCTTGAGGTTAAGACGCATTACTCTGAAAAAAACAATTAAGTTGATGGGACATTTACCAGGGCCGCTGGAAGCTTTGCAGTTTGCTGTTTGTTTCACATCCTCATTGTTGATTGGCTGCTTTCAGTAGATTAGCATGGTCTCACATGTTGTAAAGGCTTTAACCAGTGCTCAATTTGAGCCGGTGGTTTCCGGTGCTGAGCACCGGCACTTAATCATCAACACTGGCGCTTAGCTCCAAACGTGGGATGCGGGTCTGCTGGGCATTGGCCCACATATGGTATCTGGGTCTGTATGAGCGATGTGTGTACGTGCAGCTCTTAGAGGCCCCTTGGCGAGCTACTCCGGCTCGTGGGCCTGCACAGTCATCAAAGAGCCAATCAGTGACTCAGTGGGAGGAGCTTGGCGCAATGACACTACGGGATACCTGTCAGGCCTGTGAGGTGACTCTATGCAAGGGACCTGGGGCAGTCGACGTGCCTCAGTCCCCGCAGACCAACCGAATTTATTATAGACCCTTGACCTCCTCCGGCCTGCGTTCTCCTGGTTTCTGCACAAACTCTAGTGATTTCGTTTTTATGTATTTTTCAATTAATTGGTACGTGAAGAGAGGTGTGCAAATTAACCACTGGCTTTAACATGATTTGTCCTCTGTGATGTGGATAAAGCAGGCAATTTGTCAGCAGGATCAGCTCAGTGCAGGGCAGGGGACGGACAGACGCTCATAAAGGAGAACATCTCAGAGAAGTGGGTATTTGCCACTTTACTGGCAATAAACTGGCACGGACTGCATTTGCGCTGTTGTGAGCACTAGCATTGTTTTGCTGTTTGTCATTGTTCTTTCCTGCTTATGGATTGCACACACATCTTGTAGCTAGTGGTGATTGCTGCTGCAAATTGGGAAAAGTGGCGAAATAATGCACACTCAATGGTCGCTAATCCTCTTTCTAATTTTTATTCCCCTTTTTATGCTAGTGCACATTCCGCACACAATACTCAGAAAGCCTTCACCCTGCAAAGCTAGCCTGCCTGGTGGGGGGTTGCATCGGACTGTAAATGACCCCCCCGCCCCCCGAATCATAAGGCACACACCTTTCATTAAACGGACGCTCCAAATTCGACATCTAAAGAAATCTCCGCTTGCAATGAAATGACAACCTTGACTATGTAGGCGACGGAACTAAAAGAAATGCACTGATAGCATGGCATTTAATGCAGAGCAGCGCGTGGCTCAAGGGCAGAGGCCTACAAATCACACAGCCGTGGGAGATAAGGACGCTACAAATTGCTTACAATTGATGCATGTCCTTTGATTATGCAAGTCGATGCAGAGGCTTCGCAACCTTCGCTGCACACAGGAAAATAGATGGTGACACCTGCAGAAACCAAGAAAGAAAAACGGCGAAAGGACAGTGCTTTAATACAGGAAGTAAATCATAACTAATGCATTTTTCTAGTTTGCGATATATAATGAACGGCAACTAAGCTAGCCCGTTTCACTAGTGGACGTCAGTAAAATAATGTTCATGTGATGTCTTTATTTTGCTTTGGAATTTCGGGCGTGTTTTATATTCTTGACTACTCTCACAACTTCCCAATTACTTTTGCAGGAAAATCTTCATTAATCATGGCTTGAATGTTATCGGTCTGGCAGCATTACAGCCTTAGTTGACCCTAATTATTTCCAGATGTGCTATGAGCTAATCCCAAATTTGAACCAAAATATTTAAACGACTGTAGTCTGTAATACAACATTTTTGAACTCCGTTATGCTTTCAGATAACACTGTACACTACACAGGCCGTGTTCACTACGTTAATTAAGGTATTTAAGGGGACATGCACATTACTGACATGTAAATGTCTCTTCAAGAGAAGAGTTCTGTACCTCTATCATCAGTGCCTGAGTGCTGTACACCCCCAGATTTTAATGAAATGCATGGGATTCTGCAATCCTGTAAAAATCCTGTCTCAAATTTCTTTATAATCAGCGACCAGTGACACACCCAGTCACCTATTATAAAGAAATGACGTCAGAACTCAACTGTAATAAGCTATTGCAGTTGAGATCTGACATCACAATGCCAGTTGCTAGAGCCAGGAGGGAGGGGAAAAGCAAGTCAGGTCACAGAGCATAAAGAAAGCAGCTGTTTATAGAACAAAGAAGGCATGGGTTTTCTTTGTCTTCTCTGTTTTTCTAGCTGTACAAGACAATGAGATATGTATGGCAACATGTTTATTTTTTGCACTCCTTAGGTAATTTAGAGACGTCAGAATTTTTCTGCATGTTTCTATACAATCCCAGCTACTGCACTATTTAAAAAAAAAAAAAGACTAACTTGTATTAGAGTGATTCCTGCAGCAAATATCTCACCGTTTTTTGATGTGTATAATTTTGCAGTAGAGATTGTGTTTTTAATCTTCATGTTTGCAAGCATGCTCTCTCTTTTATATGAAAGAGCTATGTATCAAGGATTTAAGTGGTTTGCGGGAAAGGTGATGGTGTGACCGTATATGATGAGGGATAAAATGCCCCCTACTGTGCATGATGAGAATATTGCAAATTATATTGGAGTTCTATAATCCTATAAAGAAACACTTGGTCTTTGGCCTCGTTCCTCTATATGCTCATGGAACTCCTTGGTGACTCACAATATCCATATAATGCATGGCGGGGAACTTTATCACATATACGATAGGTTACTTGTGATGCACTAAAATTATATAACATCTGAATCTAATTGTAATAATTGATTACAGTTGAGTTCTGATGTCACAATGCCAACTGCTAGAGCCAGCAGCTGAGGAGAAAGGCAGGTCAGGTCACGGAGCAGAATTAAAGCATTTGTTTAAAGAATTAAAATAAAACCTGGCTTTTCTTTCTTCTGCTCTGTTTTAGAAGCTGTGCAGAAAGTAGATATTCAAGGCAACATGTTTATTTTTCACACACTCCTTGGTTAATTATAGAGGAGGAAGAGACTCTCTGCATGTTTCTACTGTGCCTTAAAAAAACTAACTTGTAATAAACTACTTCTAAAATCTTTTTGCAACAACTATCTAAAAGCTTTTATGATACGCTTAATTTTTCACTAAAGATTATATTTTTATTCTTTATGTTTACAAGCTTGCTCTCTTTGTTTATATGAAAGAGGTATTGACGAAGTATTTAAGTGGTTTGTGGGAAAGGTGATGGTGTGGCCATGTATTATATAAGAAATAAAGTTCCGTACATGAAAAGGATATTTCAAGTTGCCTCAGCATTCCATAATCAGAAAAAAGAACTTGGCCTTTATCATCGTTCCACTATATGGTCTTGGAACTCCTCAGTGACTTGCAATATCCTTTTAATGTACAGAAGGGTGTACTTTATCCCATATATTATACTCGGGAGACTGCTATCCCTTTATAAAATCTTATCTCAAAATTCCTTATCACAGGTGACTTGCATTGTCTCTCGTCACCTGTAAAAATAAATAATGTAGCTGCTCAACTGTAATAAGTTATTGCAGTTGAGTGGTGATGTCATAATGCCTCCTGCTAGAGCAAGCATCCAAAGTGAAAGGCAGGTCACAAAGCTTCACTGCCATTGTAGTTTAAACAACAAAGTAAAAAGGAAAACTGTCTTTTCAATTCTCTGAACTGTTTTTACTCAAAGGAACATTGATCAGCAGAAAGGAGATTTTTATGGGAAAATGTTATTTCTGCACACTAAAAATCATTACAGCAATGCCTGGTTTCCCTTACTTTGAGCATCCAGACTCGGGACACTCTCAGAAGTAGATGAGTGCTCTACAATTCACCTCAATTCCCTCATTCAAATTTGGACAATCTCAATTTATCTACACATTATTTCATAATCTTTTAATTATACTTAAATTAAACTGATTCTAATATCTTTAGCAAAAAATGTATAAATATTTTTAGTGAGTGGATTTCCTTTGCACTACACATTCTGCTTTTATTATTTATGTTTGCAAACACAAAATATCTTTCATACAAAAAAGCAAGGCACAAGAGTTTAAGCAGCTTGTGGAAAAGGTGATAAAATGACCCTACATGATAAAGAATAAAATACGTTCTGCTCTCCATCAAAAAGGTTATTTCAAGTTAATTCAGAGTTCTATGACCTTATAAAGAAAGCAACCTTTAGCATTGCTCCCTTATATGGTCACAGAACTCCTTGGTGACTTGCAACAAGCTAATAATGATTGAAAGAGGTACTTTATTCCATATATAAGCAGACAACACTGTGATCAGAGACTTCATAATATCAATCTTAAATCCACACATCCCTGCAAATGAATTTTCATGTTACCTCCCCTTAACCCAAACTGTTTCTGATTTTTTATATTGTTGCATTCTCATTTCTCTCCAGAAGCATTGGCAAGCTTCAAGCGGCAGTGAGGCTTAGCTTTCTTTTTTGTATTGTGGTTCATCAGATCCATATGTACTTACACATGTCCTCCAAGTATTTTCTAGATGAATAGACATAGGAGACAGTTAAAACAAGGTGGAACCACCTCCGGCCAAAACTCCCGTTCCAGTCCTAAGTAATGAAGTGCTGGTAATAAGCCAAGAACTGGTGAACCTTCGGCAATTATTATAACACGAGGACTGGGAAGAAGATTGGGTGGAATTGACAGCAGGATGACAGATGAATTTTACAGGAGGCAGCACTAGAGAGACACGCCAGCCAAGTTCAGAGCATAACTGGTATGGTTAGACTGTCAATGAAGGAGAGAAAAAGCAGCAATGGTAGACACTGCAGGGAAGAAGAAACAAGGAATTGAAGGGAGAAAACAACAAAGGTGCAGAGAAGGAGCCAACTGAGATAATTATGTGCCAGGGAGCCATATAACTCAGTATTTGAGAGGCAACTGACCACTGATTTTTATAGTTGCTAAATTCCTCTGGAAGATCCTGCCTCTCTTGAGGCTTCCCTTTGATTGGTCTCTTAGTGGCCTTGACATGGACAGCTTGCCTGGTAACTTTGTGTTCCAGCTGCCACTGACCAGCCCTCCAAATACTCTAACCTCACTTCTCCTTATTCTTTCCCTGCCCTGTCTGTCTCTTGCTCTTGTTGGTCTTGTCCCTCCAAATACTCCTGATCCTAGCAATACCTATGACACAATATAGAAAAACAAACATTTGATCTGTGTAATGCTTGCATTAATCTCAGCCTCTCACTAATAATCACTCTGGACTGCATTCCAGTCCTTCTTGTTTTGCCCACAATGCCACAGTAGACAGAGACAAGCCTATGCAAATCTATTTTCTTCTTCCTCTAATAGTAAACATGCAGCCAGAACTGTAAGTAAAGGTCCCTTCCATTTGAAACAGAAGTAACCCTAGACCACTTTCAGCATTTTTGTCCTCACCAGTGAGATGCAGCTTGAGTCTACTAGCACAGTGAGCACGGGGCCCATGCCTGGGCTTGTTTTAGCTAATGCCTACACTTTTACCTACCTTATGAGTCCTAAAATATTCATTTAGATCTCTGAAATATGCCTATCTTTTTAATTATCCTCCTTCGCACTGTGGATATTTCAAGACTCTTGTCCCCTTTCTATTGAATATTGGGAAGCTGCGTCAAACATATGTACCCTGGTATTGATATGTCTATAAGTAAGATTCAGAGGATCTGCTTACTTCAAATCATCCAAATGATGATACAGAATGTTAGAACTGGGGGTCTCTAGTTGGCTGAGGTAGGTACCTTAGTCCAAATAGGGACCCTTGCTTCCAAGTCAGGGAAAGGAAGGACACCTTCTCAGATAGCCCCTGCTCACCCCCTCGATAGCTTGGCACGAGCAGCCAGGCTTATCTCCAAGGCAAATGTGTAAAGTATTTGCAACCACGCTCTCAGTGACACAGGGATAACACCACAAATGGACTTCACACGAGTTTCATAAAAAACAATTATATGTTTATAAAAGAAAGATATACGATGAGACCACACGATAAAAAATCCAACATATGCGTATTTGTAATATTTCACCTTGCCGGTTATTAGGCCAGCACGCACTGGTAGGTTCTTGCAGTATTAATGAGCAATTCTCGATGATCCAATGCAGTCCTAATGCAATGCTATGCAGTTCGTAATGCAAGAATCAGGCACTTTGTAATGTAAAAATAATGCAATTCGTAATGCAACAATCAGGCAGTTCGTAATGCAAAAATAATGCAATTCGTAATGCAACAATCAGGCAGTTCAGAATGCAAAAATAATGCAATTCAGTAATGCAACAATCAGGCAGTTCGTAATGCAAAAATAATGCAATTCGTAATGCAACAATCAGGCAGTTCGTAATGCAAAAATACTGTACTCCGGCACCGCTCGCGGTGCTCTGGATGGTCTCTATGCCACTCTTACTGACTCGCGGTCAGCTACTGCCAAAATATGCCCCCAACACTGTTATGATGGAAAACAAAGTGCAGCTCCACACTCCGGTCCCGGTACTGCCACTCCTCGCCAAGTACGGGCCGCGATACGGGCTTGAGCGGGGGCTCGCGCTACAAAGATGGGAAAGGCCGAGAGCGTTTCTCTCGTAGCCCGCACCCTGCCCCAGACAGCGACACACGCACGCTTGCTGAGCGTTACCTGGGGGGTGCAACCTCACTCTCCTCTCCTCACGGCTTGGGCCTCTGGTGCAAATTCGTTGATCTTGGGCAATGGAACTCAGACCCCCGACGGTGATGGTTCGAGGTCTCTCCTTGGCAAAGGCAGGCTTGGGCCGGCGGCGGTGAATTCTCACAGCTCCTCTAGGGATGCCGGTCCGGGCCGATGGCAATGACGATCGCAGCAGTTCTGGCCACGCTGTCGATCGAAGCAGAGAACAAGACTGCTCCGGGACACACAGTCACGGGGCAATTTCTCACGAAGGTCTCAGACTGCAACAGGGCACACGCACACAGCGTCGCTGAGACTCATTTGAGCTCCGGGTGCACACAATCACAGGGCAATCCTCCCAAAGGTCTCAGGCTGCACGAAGCACACGCACACAGCGTCGCTGAGACTCACTTGGACTCCGGGTGCACACGATCACAGGGCAATCCTCACAAAGGTCTCAGGCTGCACGAAGCACACGCACACAGCGTCGCTGCGACTCACTTGGACTCCGGGTGCACACGATCACGGGGCAGTTCTTACGAAGGTCTCAGGCTGCAAAAAGCACCTGCACACAGCGTCGCTGAGACACCCTTGGAAACTTTCATATTCCTGAGTTTCCACAACAGGGAGCCAGCTCTCCTCGGGCCCTTGGAGACACGCTACTTCAGGACACAGCACACAGCAAAGTCCTCACAAGCAGGGGGACACAGCACACAGCAAAGTCCCTTGTCCTCTCCTTAGTCAAACCACCAAACTGCAGGCCAGCCCCAGAACACACAGCAAGGGCAGTCCTTCTCTTCAGTCTCTTCAGCTGTTCTTCTTTGGCAGAGGTTCCTCTTGAGCACCAAGTAGGTTAAATCCTTTTTCAATATGGATTTCAGTCTTAAGTCCAGGGGTTTCAGCTCTCATAGTTACACCCCTAAATGTCCTTGTGTTCAGGGGGCACTGACCCCTGTCCAAACCAGTTCTGGGTGTCTCCCTACCAGTGACACCTTCTTCCTTTGATAGTGGGGGTCTGGATCTTCAATCACTCAGCAGGAGATGGAGCCTTTGTTTTATGGCAGCAGCCCAAGCCTCTTCACCTCCAGGGGCTATTCCTCCCCCCTACACTCCAGAAGCAGGTCAACCGTGGCTGTCTCACCTACTCCTCCTCTGGGTCAAGACATTTTCCAGATCCTATCACATTCAAATCCAGACAGTCAATCCACAACCAGGCAGAGACACACAGAATTGTTAGAACAAAAAAAACAGCCACTTCTAAAAGCGTGGTTTCTAAACACACAATTCAAAAACCACCTTCACAAAAAGATGTGTTATTAAATTGTGAGCTCAGGCACACTAAACTTCACCTCTCCATCTTAAACCTTTGGGAAGATAGGCTGGAAACATATTACACAGCCTTCCCCATTCTGTCCTATGGGCAAGATGGCCTTGCAACAGTGAAAAATGAAATGGAGAGTATTTCACTGTTAGGACATGGTACACACCTCAGTACATGTCCTACCTTTCACAGACACTGCACCCTGCCCAGGGGGATACCTTGGGCCTACTATAGGGGTGTCTGATGTGCCTGGAAAGGGAAGGGTAAGGCCTGGCAAGTGGGTGCACTTGTCAGGACAACAAGGCAGTTAGCAAACTGCGCGCAGGCACTGCAGTGGCAGGCCTGAGTTCTCTCTTTGGGGGCTACTTATGTGGGTGGCACAATTAGTGCTGCAGGCCCACAAGTAGCATTTGTATTACTAGCCCTGGCACACATAGTGCACTTTACTAGGGACTTTACTTGTAAGACAAACATGCCAATTATGGACAACCAATTACCATTACACTTTACACAGGGAGCACTTGCACTTTGACACTGATCAGCAGTGGCAAAGTGCCCAAAGCATCTAAGTTGGCAACACCATGTCAGAAAAAAGTCTAGGGGGAAGGCAAAAAGTTTAGGGAACTTTAGCCAAAAAGGGCTAAGTCCAACACAGAATATATGTCTTTACATCGAATGCGCTACAACGCATTCCATTACAACGCGGCCGTTACAACGACATCGTTGTTACAATGCGAACCATTACATCGCAAGTCGTTACAACGACTTGCTGTAGGGGGCGCGCTGGACTTAGGAATAGTATAATTTACTATTCCTACTCCAGTTTGTGCAACAGCAGGGAAGGTGTTGGACCTTCTGCCACCTACAGCAAGTCGTTGTAAACGATGTCTCCCATGATACAACTCCTGAAATCATTTGGTCACCGTATTCTTTATAGTAGTCAGATTGTTCATCCTTTTTAGGCCTCTGTTTGGATGTCATTAATGCAAGCAGTTAACAAATATCAATGACACTTTGAGCCTAGCCCTCCGTGACCTGCTAAGCTTTCTTGATACTGTTGCTGGGTTCTTCAAATACTGCTCCCAGGTAAAATGTGTAGAAAATCAATGTGACTAACAATAAAGCTAAAATCACACCTGCACCCTTACAGTTAGCTTCCCCTATCAAAATAACACACCAGTGCTCCCTATCAAATTAAAATGCACAACTCAACGCCAATGCAAATAACCAGGAAATTATATTGTTGTTTACTGAAAATTTCCCAGAGGTTTGTTTAGGGATGAATAGCTAAGCATTTGCCCAGGTGGGGATACCACAACAAGCTTGTTGCTGTAAGCAGGACCTTTGAGTTAGATTCTCGTAGTTTCAACATATATAAAATTATGGGGGTGATTTATATGTTGGCGGACGGCCCACCGTTCTCCCATGGGGATGGAGTAAATTACTCAATCCCCATGGTAGAGAGGCCACCCACCTAATTTATAAATGACCACTAAGCCGGTGTTCATTTATAAAAAAACATTACAGCCATCATGGCGGTTCCTGGCAATGCATATTACGCTGTGCGTCACCAGGAGGCAGCCCTGTAGGACAGAGTAATTTTTTTGCTTTACAAAAAGAAAATCTCTTTGTAAATCAGACCCTTTGTGTTTGCTCATATGGACATTTGTAAAACTTTATCTTCTTTTCTCATTCCCGTCTGCATATTTTTTAATTCTTTGCCCGAGCCGCAAGGTTTAGGCTCAACACACAGAAAAGTTGATCATGCAATCTGCTATTGCTATTCGACTCTTTAGGGTTTTCCTCATCACACCTATGGATTTACCAAAATCGCTAACGGTCACTGCGATAATAGCTCACCTAGGAATGACCAGATTGACAAAAAGGCCACAGAAAAAATTAATCCTTCACAAAAATACATGTCAGAGTATATGTGATGTTCTCCTGGATTAGTTGTGAATTCATCCTGAATTTCCAGAAATGTACATCTACTGACGGAATAAAAGCTTTGTCAATCCTGCCTAGGAGGTCAAGACAAGAAAATCTTCTAAACATATTCGGGAACGAGTGAAAAATGAAAGAAAAGTGACAATAATCTTGGTAGTGTTAAAACTTGCAAAGAAACTTGTAATTCTATTTCAATAACTGGAATACCTCTGAGAACATTATTACATTCCCAATGAGTTCATTTTGAAAATTATACATGGGATATTCTTTTCTAAGTGCATGGAACTCCAAGGTGACTTCCAATCTCCTTAAACTGTAGTCAGGGGATACATTATTCCTTATAATACACTGTCACACAATCACCCTTCCTGCAAACCACTTAAGTCATTGCTGCCTTTCTCTTTTATATATAAGAGGAAGTATGGTTGCAGACTCGAAAAATAAAAGTTTGAAATTAATCACATTGAAAAACAGTTAATAATCTGATACAAAATTATATTATGATCAGTCTAATGTAAGTCAGATTTAAAAAATGCTGAGGGTTAGAATGTGTAGAAAAAGCCAGAGAGATGTATTTTCCTGTAATCTGCAAAAATGTGGCTGTTTCTGTTAATACCTCCTTTCTGACCTTCACTGTTTGCTTTAGAAAAGCAGAGCATAAGAATGAAATGCCAGTTTTCTTGTGTTAGACTTGGCATCTTTTGGCGTGTTTCCCCTGACTTTTTGCTTTCTGACCTTCCGGTTTTGACTCTGTTTTTGCTGGTGTAATGATTCTGCGCACTTTCCTCACTGCTGTCCAGTGGGAAAGTGAAAGTGCTCCTGTATAAAATGTGTTATGGATTGGCGTTTCCATGATTGGCCTATTTGGTTTATGTGTCAGTCCCTTGTAAAGTGCACTGCGAGTGCCAGGGCCTATAGACCAAATGCCGTTGGTGGGCTGCAGCACTGGATTGTGCCACCCACGCAAACAGCCCGTAAAATGTAACTCGGGCCTGCCATTGCAGAGCCTGTGCGCAGCCTGGGGCTGCCATGTCGACTTGGCAAGTGCGCACACTTGCAAGTCCCTAAACCTTCCCTTTTCTACATGTTAGTCACCCCTAAGGTAGACCCAAGGTACCCCTGTGGGCAGGGTGCATTGTATTCGAAAGGTAGGACATGCCCTGGTGAGTGTGGCATGTCCTGATAGTGAATTACAGCCTAGTTCGTTTTTCACTATTGCAAGGCTACCTGTTCCCCATAGGCCAGAACGGGCAGTTTTGATTATTACAGCTTATAATCCTAACTGATCCCGGGAACATGGTAGAAATTCGAGTTTAGTATGCCTGGACTCAGAATGATAAAATGCATCTTTTAGTGAAGTTGGTTTTAACATTCTGTGTTTCAAAATACCCCTTTTAGAAAGTGGGTATTTTCTTGTCTAACCATCCAAGCCTGCCTCTGCGAGGTTGTGTATTCCTTGTCTGGAGTGTGAGTGACAGGGGCTTGGGGATGCCAGGAGTCAAGGTGAGTCAGCACAGGGCTGAATAGCAAGATTTACATGTAGATGGGTGGGAGGAGTTGCACCTGGGCCCTGAATAGGACAGTGCCTTCCCTCCACAATGCTGGCTCCACCTCCTGTGGTGCGTCTGATGTCCCTGGCCTACTCTCTGAAAGAAGGGATGGAGACTTGTCAACAAAGTGCTCCGGAACTGGTTTGGACTAGGCAAAGGCCTCTCTGCCTTCAGAGAACAAAGGAATTTGGAATATAAATATGGGGGCCCTGACCCAATGAATTTAGATCTCGCTTGGAATCAAGGAACCTGTCAAGACGAAGAGCTGGAGAGCTGCTAGGAGGAGTACTGCCCCTTTGCTGAGTTATTGCCTTGTTGGGTTGGCCTGCAGTTGCTGCTTCTGTCTTGGGCAGTGAAAGGACTGAACTTTCTACAAACTTGTGCTGAGTATCTCCAAGGGCCTGAAACCGAGCTGGCCTCCTGTTAAGAAGTCTCAGGGACTGCAAAGACTTCACAAGCCTCTGGGTACCGCTTCTGGAACGCTGTTTCAGTTGCCACAGAGGAAGGGAACTGCAACCGACTCCGTCAACCGAATCCATCCCTGACCGGTGACCTGTTTGCACCGCAGACCGCATCGCCCCGCTTCGCATCGCAACCCTGGTCTCACCGTGGGCAACGTCCGATGCCGCCAACACCGAGCCGCTGCTTGCACCGTGACCTGTGGGCACCGCAGTTCGCATCGCATCGCTTCACTGAACCAGCCGGACCCGACCGACGCGGGCGCTGCAACTGGCTCAACAGGCGTGACCGCATCGCATTTGGGGCACCGCTCGCACGTTTGTGACGCACCGCTCCGACTCGCACCGCTGTCCGACGCCAGCTCCCGCACTCCGGCTTGGTCGCCTGCATCGCAACCTGTCAGCACCGCATCGTACACCGTCTCGCCCTGCACCGCACGCCTTGGACTCACCGACTCCGTCTGCATGACGCTCATCGAGCCGCTGCCTGCACCGCATCGAGGTACACCGCACCTTGCATCGCTCCTTCTTGCACCGCTACCGCGACGAACGCCGGCCGGCTCGTACACTCCGTACCAGCCACAACGAGAAAGGTACTGTGACCGAGTCTGTTCATGACTCTGCTGGCCCGTAGCGACGCGGTCGGCCGGAACTGTTGGACTCTGTGTAATTCAGCATCGCGGTAGACCCGGACGGGGCTACCGACTCGTACAAACTTTGCTTTTGTGTTATTCCTGCAAAGAAGAAGTTACCTTATCAAGCATTCATTTTTAAAGTATAGTATTGTGGATTTTTGTCGTAATTGGTCTTGTCTTGAGTATATAAAAATATTGGTTATTTTCTAAACTGGTGTGGTGTCCGTTTGTAGTGCTTACACTGTATTACTGTTGGTTATGTGCAAATGCTTTACACACTGCCTCTAGAATAAGCCTGACTGCTCGTGCCAAGCTACCAAGGGGGTGAGCAGGGGTTATTTTAGAGTGTAACTCCCTTACCCTGACTAGGAAGAAGGGTCCCTACTTGGACAAAGGTGCAAGCCCTTGCCAACTAGAGATCCCATTTCTAACATTGGTTGTCAGCGGTGAGGATAGGACTTGTGTTTGCACTTGACTTACAGTGATTGGTGTGCACTACTACCATATCGCATGAACCATTACGTACCACATACTGGTTCTTTTTCTTTTGGCCTATTTTTGATCTTGCCAGTTTTCAACTCACTACTTTTGTCATGCCTTAATCAGCTGCATCATCCTTTGTATCTCTGGAAGTTATCTTTGAGGAGGATAGGTTGGAAACCTACGCCGTAAAGGAGCAATTTGTAAAAACCTGAAAGTCCAAATTAAAGGCCTCACAAGGAAGGAGGAGCTACAGAAGGCGCTGAGGGCCTGGGTAGCAGCCAGACATGCCAGTGGGCAGCCTGGTAATCTCAGTGAGGAGGTGGAGGAGCCTATTTCCAGGGTGGATGTGCTTTTGGGTGAGGGGAACCCGCCAGGTCAGGCAGCAGCAGTCTGTCCCCAGAGGAGCTGGAGGACAGGCGGGAGGCAAGACAGTTTGAGCTGCAGAAGCTCAGGCTGGAGAGTGAGCGGGGAGGGGAAGAGATTGGCCATGGAGGAGAAGAAGATGCTCTTAGAGCATGAGAGAGAACTGAAGGAGCTAGAACTTAGGAGTAAGTCAGGCTCAGATGGTGGCAGCAATTCGTCCAGAAAGGCAGACAGGATTGTGCACATTCCCAAGAATGTAGGCAAGGAGTTCAAGAAGGGGGATGACATACAAAGGTGGTTTCAGGGTTATGAGGCAGCCATACACATGAATGGGGTCCCTGAGGAAAATTGGGGAGCAGGATTGTGGCCACTTTTCCCTGAAGAAGCAAGGGATGCTCTGATAGCTTTGGGTAAGGGGTATCACCTCACCTATGCTGACATGAAGGATGCCCTTCTCACTAAGCATGGTCTTACTCCTGAAAAGTACAGGGATCAGTTCAGGTCCAGTAAGAAGTCTGATGCCAACACTTGGTTGGAATGTGTGGATGTGTTCTGCAGGTCGCTGGATGGTTGGGTGAAGGGCAGTAGTGTAACAGATTTTCAGGGGCTCTACAACTTGATTGCATGGGAGCACTTGTCTAGTCTATGTTTTGCAGATCTGCGCCAGCACCTAGTGGATGGTAAGCTAACTGACCCCAGGAAGCTTGCTATGGAAGCGGACCGCTGGGTGAGTACCAGGGTCCACAAGAAAGCGTTTGGGGAGACTCAGCCAAAGGTGGGCAGGGTCCCCAGCAGAAAGGTGGGGGGGACAAGGGTAAAGCACAGGAGTTCTCTAAAGGGCCCCAAACTAGTACCCAGGGTAAAGGTTCCCAGCCCCCGGTGATAAGAAGAAAGGGGTCTCTACAGGGAAGCCTGTTCAGACCGGCCCCCGCAAGTGTTATGCATGTGACCAGGTAGGTCACTTTAAGGGGGACCCCAAGTGCCCAAAGGGGACACAGCCACCCACCGGTGGACAGTCAAAAGTGTTGGCTAGTGTAGCGCTTGGGGAGGAGGGGTGCCCACAGGAGGGTGGGGATCCCGCAGAAATGACCCTTGTCTCATTAGGGGACAGTGAGATGGTCCCAGGAAACCAAGTGCCCCCTAACACAAAGAAATATAGCACCTGGGTGACCATCAATGGGAACAGGGTAGAGGCTCTCAGAGATACTGGAGCCAGTGTGACCTCAGTCCGGTGTCACCTGGTCTCTGAGAAGCAGGTAGTCCCAGGGGCATTCCACCAAGTAGTTGCTGTAGACAACTCTGAGCGCCAGTGTATGGTGGCGCAGGTTCCCTTTGAATGGGGGGGGTCTCAGGTCCCTTGAGGGTGGTTGTGAGCCCTACCATGCCTGTAGATTGTCTGCTAGGTAACGACCTGGAGCAGTCCTTATGGAAGGATGTTGAGCTCAGGTCTCACTTGGAGATGCTTGGGTTGCCAGAGTGGGCATGCGTGTCTACTCGGTCAATGGCAGCCAGAAAGGGTGATCAAGAGGACTTGGAGCCTGGAACAGTGGCCCAAGTCCCTGCCAGAAGAAAGGGCAGGGCGCGGGAAACCGGCCCCTGAAGTTCCCACGGACCGGGAGGAGGCGGACCTCGAGGGGACGCCCCGGTGCCTACAGGGGAGCAGGTAGCCGAACTGGGAGACATCTCTGAGCTGACCCATTGGCAGCAAGAAGGGGGTCCCACCAGGGAGGAGTTCTGCAGGGAGCAGAGCGAGTGCCCTACTCTGGAGGGTCTGCGGCAGCAGGCTGCAGACCAGGCAGCTGGTAATCAGTCCGGGTCACATCTGATCTACTGGGAGAGTGGTCTCCTATACAGTGAGCCTAAGGTTGCTGAGCCTGGGTCAGCCCGTGTGCTGGTGGTACCCCAGCGCTTCAGGACCTTCCTACTGGGTCTGGCTCATGACGTGCCTTTGGCAGGACATTTGGGGCAGGACAAGACCTTTGACAGGCTTGTCACACACTTCTTTTGGCCCCAAATGCGAAGGCAGTCAGATGCACACTGTAGGTCTTGCCAAACTTGCCAGGCAAGTGGTAAGAGTGGGAGGAAGGTCAAAGCTCCTCTCCAACCTTTTCCTGTTGTTGGAACACCCTTTGAAAGGGTAGGGATGGATATTGTGGGGCCACTGGATCCCAAGACAGCCATGGGCAACAGGTACATCCTGGTCTTGGTGGACCATGCCACCCGGTACCCGGAGGCAATCCCTCTCAGGACAACGACGGCGCCAGTGGTGGGCCGGGCGTTAATGGGGATCTTTTCCCGTGTGGGATTCCCCAGAGAGGTGGTTTCTGATAGGGGACCAATTTCATATCCAAGTATATGACATCCCTGTGGAAGGAGTGTGGGGTAACCTACAAGTTCACCACTCCTTACCACCCAAAGGAAACGGTCTGGTGGAGAGATTCAACCAGACCTTGAAAGGCATGATCAAGGGTCTAACAGAACCCATGAGGCGTAAGTGGGACGTCCTCTTGTCATGCCTACTCTTTGCATACAGGGAGGTGCCTCAGAAGTCTCTTGGGTACAGCCCCTTTGAGCTCCTGTATGGCCACCCTGTCAGAGGACCTCTGAGTTTGGTAAAGGAAGGCTGGGAGGCAGCTCCCAGGAAAACTCCCCAGGATGTGTTTAGCTACATGCTGGCCTTTAGAAACCAAACTGCCCGCTTCAGGAAACTCGCTCAGGCGAACCTAGAAGCAAGCCAGGAAGAAATGAAGAGATGGTATGACCAGAATGCCACTCTCGTCGAATTTCAACCTGGGCAAAAAGTGTGGGTCATGGCCCCAGTGGCACCTTGTGCCTTGCAGGACAAGTGGACTGGGCCATATAAGGTGGTGGAGCGCAAAAGTGACGTCACCTACCTGGTGGATTTGCAGGCTCCAAGGAACCCTTTGAGGGTCCTTCATGTGAACCGCCTCAAGCCCCACTTCGAGAGGTCCGAAGTGAGTATGCTCTTGGCGACAGATGATGGGGTGGAAGAGGAGAGTGAGCCTCTCCCTGACCTCCTGTCTACCAAGGAGCATGATGGGTCAGTAGAAGGTGTGATCCTCTCCCCTACTCTGTCTCAGGAGCAGCAGGGGGACTGTCACCAGTTGTTGGGACAGTTCGCCCCACTGTTCTCTCTGACTCCCGGTGTTACTCACTGGTGTACCCATGACGTGGACACCGGTGACAGCCCTCCTGTGAAGCACAAGATTTACAGGTTGACTGACCGGGTCAGAGCCAGCATCAAGGAGGAGGTCTCTAAGATGTTGGCGTTAGGGGTGATTGAGCCCTCCCACAGCCCTAGGGCCAGCCCAGTGGTCTTGGTCCCAAAGGCTGCTGCGCCCGGTGCCACTCCAGAACTCCGGTTTTGTGTGGACTACCGTGGGCTCAATGCCGTCACCAGGACTGACGCGCACCCCATCCCCAGAGCTGATGAGCTCATTGATCGGTTGGGAGCTGCCCGGTTCCTCAGCACGTTTGATTTGACGTCTGGGTACTGGCAGATTGCCTTAACCGATGGGGCCAAGGAGAGATCAGCATTCTCAACCCCAGAAGGTCATTACCAATTCCGAGTGATGCCCTTTGGGTTGAAGAATGCCCCTGCCACCTTTCAGAGGTTGGTCAATCAGGTGTTGGCTGGGCTGGAGGATTTCAGTGCCACCTACCTGGATGAAATTGCTGTGTTCAGTTCCAGCTGGGACGAACATTTACAGCACCTTGAGAAAGTGTTGAGGGCTCTGCAAGGTTCAGGCCTCACGATCAAGGCCAGTAAGTGCCAGATCGGGCAGGGTTCTGTGGTGTACTTGGGACACCAGGTAGGAAGCTGGCCAGGTGGCACCCCTACAACCCAAGATTGACACCATTCTGGCTTGGGAGCCCCCAAGACCCAGACAGAGGTGAGAGCCTTCTTAGGTCTCACCGGCTACTATAGGAGATTTGTTAAGGGCTATGGCACCACCGTTGCCCCCTTAACAGAGCTGACTTCTAAGAAGCAGCCCAGGAAAGTGATCTGGACTGAGTCCTGCCAGAAAGCTTTTGATGCCCTGAAGGCAGCCATGTGCACGGCGCCCATGCTCAAGGCACCTGACTTCTCCAAGGAATTTGTCGTGCAGACTGACGCTTCAGAGCATGGTGTGGGAGCGGTGCTCTCACAACTGAACGAAGAGGGCCTGGATCAGCCTGTAGTCTTCCTTAGCAGGAGACTACTCCCCAGGGAACAGAGGTGGAGTGCCATAGAAAGGAAGCTTTTGCTGTGGTCTGGGCGCTGAAGAAGTTGAGACCATACCTGTTTGGGACTCACTTCCGGGTTCAGACAGACCACAGGCCCCTCAGATGGTTGATGCAAATGAGGGGTGAGAATCCAAAACTGCTGAGGTGGTCCATCTCCCTACAGGGAATGGACTTTACGGTGGACACCGTCCTGGTACAGAACACGCCAACGCAGATGGTCTGTCCAGGTTCTTCCGCCTTAGTGAAGAGAACTCCAATGGGGTTGGGTAGTTCTCCCTACTTTCAGCTGGAGGGACATGTGTTAGACTTGGCATCTTTTGGCGTCTTTCCCCTGACTTTTTGCTTTCTGACCTCCCGGTTTTGACTCTGTTTTTGCTGGTGTAATGATTCTGCGCACTTTCCTCACTGCTGTCCAGTGGGAAAGTGCAAGTGCTCCTGTATAAAATGTGTTATGGATTGGCGTTTCCATGATTGGCCTATTTGGTTTATGTGTCAGTCCCTTGTAAAGTGCACTGCGAGTGCCAGGGCCTATAGACCAAATGCCGTTGGTGGGCTGCAGCACTGGATTGTGCCACCCACGCAAACAGCCCGTAAAATGTAACTCGAGCCTGCCATTGCAGAGCCTGTGCGCAGCCTGGGGCTGCCATGTCGACTTGGCAAGTGCGCACACTTGCAAGTCCCTAAACCTTCCCTTTTCTACATGTTAGTCACCCCTAAGGTAGGCCCAAGGTACCCCTGTGGGCAGGGTGCGTTGTATGCGAAAGGTAGGACATGCCCTGGTGTGTGTGGCATGTCCTGATAGTGAATTACAGCCTAGTTCGTTTTTCACTATTGCAAGGCTACCTGTTCCCCATAGGCCAGAACGGGCAGTTTTGATTATTACAGCTTATAATCCTAACTGACCCGGGAACATGGTAGAAATTCGAGTTTAGTATGCCTGGACTCAGAATGATAAAAATGCATCTTTTAGTGAAGTTGGTTTTAACATTCTGTGTTGGAAAATACCCTTTTTAGAAAGTGGGTATTTTCTTGTCTAACCATCCAAGCCTGCCTCTGCGAGGTTGTGTATTCCTTGTCTGGAGTGTGAGTGACAGGGGCTGGGAGATGCCAGGAGACAGGGTGAGTCAGCACAGGGCTGAATAGCAAGACCTACATGTAGATGGGTGGGAGGAGTTGCACTTGGGCCCTGAATAGGACAGTGCCTTCCCTCCACAATGCTGGCTCCACCTCCTGTGGTGCGTCTGATGTCCCTGGCCTACTCTCTGAAAGAAGGGACGGAGACTTGTCAACAAAGTGCTCCAGAACTGGTTTGGACTAGGCAAAGGCCTCTCTGCCTTCAGAGAACAAAGGAATTTGGGATATAAATATTGGGGCCCTGACCCCATGAATTTAGATCTCGCTGGAATCAAGGAACCTGTCAAGACGAAGAGCTGGAGAGCTGCTAGGAGGAGTACTGCCCCTTTGCTGAGTTATTGCCTTGTTGGGTTGGCCTGCAGTTGCTGCTTCTGTCTTGGGCAGTGAAAGGACTGAACTTTCTACAAACTTGTGCTGAGTATCTCCAAGGGCCTGAAACCGAGCTGGCCTCCTGTTAAGAAGTCTCAGGGACTGCAAAGACTTCACAAGCCTCTGGGTACCGCTTCTGGAATGCTGTTTCAGTTGCCACAGAGGAAGGGAACTGCAACCGACTCCGTCAACCGAATCCATCCCTGACCGGTGACCTGTTTGCACCGCAGACCGCATTGCCCCGCTTCGCATCGCAACCCTGGTCTCACCGTGGGCGATGTCCGACGCCGCCAACACCGAGCCGCTGCTTGCACCGTGACCTGTGGGCACCGCAGTTCGCATCGCATCGCTTCACTGAACCAGCCGGACCCGACCGACGCAGACGCTGCAACTGGCTCAACAGTCGTGACCGCATCGCATTTGGGGCACCGCTCGCACGTTTGCGATGCACCGCTCCGACTCGCACCGCTGTCCGACGCCAGCTCCCGCACTCCGGCTTGGTCGCCTGCATCGCAACCTGTCAGCACCGCATCGTACACCGTCTCACCCTGCACCGCACGCCTTGGACTCACCGACTCCGTCTGCACGACGCTCATCGAGCCGCTGCCTGCACCGCATCGAGGGACACCGCACCTTGCATCGCTCCGTCTTGCACCGCTACCGCGACGAACGCCGACCGGCTCGTACACTCCGTACCAGCCACAACGAGAAAGGTACTGTGACCGAGTCTGTTCACGACTCTGCTGGCCCGTAGCGACGCGGTCGGCCGGAACTGTTGGACTCTGTGTAATTTAGCATCGCGGTAGACCCGGACGGGGCTACCGACTCGTACGAACTTTGCTTTTGTGTTATTCCTGCAAAGAAGAAGTTACCTTATCAAGCATTCATTTTTAAAGTATAGTATTGTGGATTTTTGTCGTAATTGGTCTTGTCTTGAGTATATAAAAATATTGGTTATTTTTCTAAACTGGTGTGGTGTCCGTTTGTAGTGCTTACACTGTATTACTGTTGGTTATGTGCAAATGCTTTACACACTGCCTCTAGAATAAGCCTGACTGCTCGTGCCAAGCTACCAAGGGGGTGAGCAGGGGTTATTTTAGGAGTGTAACTCCCTTACCCTGACTAGGAAGAAGGGTCCCTACTTGGACAAAGGTGCAAGCCCATTTCTAACATCTTGTTTGTGCCTTATTTAAACTGCAGCTACAATTAAGCTCCATGACCTGATTTTCACCTGGGCTGCTGGCTTTGGAAGGAGGCATTATGATGTCAGAACTCAACTGTAATAAGTTATTATAGTTGAGAAGCTATGTCATTTCGTTGTTGCAGGCGACTAGCGACGTCAGTAGTTGCTTGTGCTAAGGAATTAGATATAGGATTTCATACAGTTATTGCAGTTATGTATTATGTATTAATTCATTTACTTTGTAAAGCGCAGATGAAACACAATGGATCTTCCGAGCCATGAGTAGGAATCATGCAGTCAGAGCAAATAAGAGTCATTTTATAGAGTCCATAAAATAGAAACTAATATAAATACTCAGGGAAAAATTTAGTTTTTACCCTTCACAGTAATTAGCTAACTTACACAGAGGAGTTAATAATCTATGGTATTTTTGCAATAGAGAGGTACAGAATCATAACTTGACCTGTAGGGTTACCAATGCAAGTACAGGGTACAGAAAAAAATAGTTAGGGGTGCTCAAAATGAAAAACTGGGTGCAATGCAGTCTAGAAATTTGGTAAGTAAGTGAAAGAGAAATGATGATTAAGGGTACCTGCCTTTTACTAACAGGGCATTTAAATGAATTTGTTTTGCAATTATATTGCACCAAGCATGATCCTCTTTGCAAAGGAAATACTTTCAGTGAGTTATACCATCCAAGAGAGTGTGATGAACATTGATCTTCCAATAAAGGCTGGGCCATATTTCAAGTGATACGTCATTGTAACCAGCCTCCTCTTGAGGCAAGGAGGGTGTGATTTAAATGCCACTTTGTTAAGCTACCACGAGTAACGCGTTTGGTTCTTAGATCTGCAAGTTCAGGGCTGAATATCTGCGCTCTTGTGACTTTAAGAGCTCCAAATACTAAAAGCGCTGTCTTATGCTGTCGATCTCACATTAGACCTGACTTGGCATGGTCAGAAACCTCTTAGTTGCACAGGGGTTAGGTTTTATGCTGAGTCCTGACATTCCTTGAGGGCCTGATACAGAAGTATAAGGTGTCAAGCCATACCTCAATTTTTAATGAAGGTCTTCAAAGTTTAGAAGAAAGTCGATGTTTAAAGCAGAGTCTTACCTTGAACAATGTCATGATTAGTCATGTGCTAGAATACAGTGTTAAAAGTTTTCAGTTTTAAATGAGAGTTTTAGTTTGTGTCTATGAATAGAAGAGATACTTTGTTTTATTTATTATTTCACATTTTGAAATTGGTGTAAACATATCTTTGTTCTGCAGGAACTGTATTAAATGTAAATAATTCTGAAATGATACAGATGGCTAAGTGTCATACACTGCCAAATAATTTCATTACCCATGTTAGGTAACTCGTCCAAGCAATGATAAGAAATGAATCATTCAAATGAATTTAATTTTGAAAGAACAAGTTCCATTTCAGTATTTTCCGTATCTTATACTACTATGAAAAGTTTTTGTATAAAACTGGCCAAAACAAAGCCTGGGTAGAAAGTTCTCGAAAACACCATCAGTCACATAGGCAAAAGCACTTTGCAAGTAAGGCACATTTGTTGCTTCATGTCCCAGAGTCTACTTGAGCCTGAAAATAACTGACAGCTGCTCCCTAGTCCATCGAATATGACTTGTGTTATTTATTATGCTAATAAATAATTATTCAGAAAGAGTGGTTTTCAAGCACAGTCATGCTAGTGAAGTGTCAGGGAGGGGAGGGTTGGCATATTCCATAGACAACGTCCGGAATTCCTTTCTAAATTAGGCCTTTGGGATTTAGTGACGCCATCTTTAAAGGGTCATGTTCAGTAGCGTCCCGTGGTGGGAGTGCTGCCGGGCGGTGACGAGGGGTTGGGGAGGGGCAGGGTGGGGGTAGTAAAGTACAGAATACGGCCGTCTAGAGGTAAGTAGACATATAAATAAATAAAACGAATTTCGTTGCGCGCGCTGCATCGCCAAATGCGATGCAGCGTGCGCAACAAAATTTGTTTTATTTATTTATATGTCTACTTACCTCTAGACGGCCGTATTCTGTACTTTACTACCCCCCGCCCCACGTCACCGCCCGGCAGCACTCCCACCACGGGCCGCTACTGGTCATATTGCTGATCCTGCCTTCCTCCTTGAAGTCTTTTCAAAAAGCCCTAATAGCTGACCACTGGTCAATCAGATTCAAGTATTTTTGAATATTTCTGTTCGCAGATATCCACAGATCCCAAATTATTGACATCTGCAAATTAGCAGTCCAGATTTCCCTAAAATGTAATCCCTTTATGCCCAACTCGAGCACCTATGAACACTAATTTCTTGAAAACTGCTGAACTGATAGACATCAAACCAAGCAAAAGCTTTTCTGTGAATACATTCCTATCTTCATGCCAAATTTGGCGAAATTCTGTTCAGACAATATTTCTATGTCAGACAGCAAAATTCCTATAGAAATTAAAATGGGAAATAGCACTTTTGCGATTCCCCTTCTTCTTACACCCTGCTTCATGGATCTGCAAGAAACTTGCCATGAAGAACATAAAGTGGATGCACTTTTTAGGAAACTTTTGTGCAGATTCAGTGCACAGGTCTGCAGTTATTAAGAAACAAAATCGTATAGTAACAATAGTTTGAGCCTCTGTTGTGAACACTGTATGATCTAACATATGACAAAACACATAATATGTTAAATGACCTCATTGATGACATTTCAAATGAAATCATGATGACATCAATGATAACATAATTGCTATATAAATATATATATGATTATATTTCATTTCATAATACTTTATTCTGTGTTTTTCAACCATAAATGCACATGACACATAAACAAACAAACAGACAATAAATACATTTTAAAATATGGTAAAATGGGCATAAAAACTTTAGCAGCCATCCCATCACATATTACAAGTTTGGCTCCAGAAACAGATATATAAAACTATATACTAATAGCTAATCTCAAGGTTGAGCTAAAAAAGGACCGTATACACAAATATAAATAAATCCATACAGTATCACAAAGAGCAGACTAACCCTGTGTCAAGAAGAAAAAAGACACTCCAGTGAAGAACAAACCAAATAAAGAACTTCATGTGCTGTGGTCAATGGTGTCTGTTAGAGTTCAGAGCTCCGGCCTGAGCAGATTTTAGATGAGAAGACTCAGGCCATCACTTTGGCTCTAATACAGCAGCTCCAATAACGGTATTAAGAGACTGCCCAATCAACTGTTTGGAATCCGAATGCAGCAGCCGTAAAGCTTCCTGATGATGTTTTCAACCCAGCTGTTTACATATCGGGATAATCCTGGATTTTCTAGGGGGTGTGTAAGAAGGACAAAACAAAATAAAATGAGCCTGTGATTCTTCAGCTTGCTGACAGGTTGGACATGTGATACTCGAAGGGTGGCCAGGATTCCATTTTGCTCTGTTCGACAGTAAGGGTAAGGTACCATACCGTAATTTGAGATAAATACTCCTAGCAGCTGATGGAGTAATGTAATCTAAAAAGAGCTCAAAACTAATATCAATCTTAAAATCTAGAAAATTATCAGCAAGAAACCCCTCTGTCACATTCCTGATTTCCTCAGCATGCATATACTCCCAGAAAATGTTCTTAAGGGAGGCCCTAGGTAAATATTTAATTGAAGGGCCGGAAGACCAGAATCCGCCCAGGCCAAGTCAGGATAACAGATGTTTGGTGTTAGTTAGCCATTTAAATTTGCCAGAGGTGTCATAAGAGACTACTCCTGGAAGGAACTATAATAGTCCTCTAGGGTGGGTGAATATTTAAGCCTTCACCAGAATAAGATTGGTCTAAGCTGAGCCTTGTGGGTAATGGGCTCTATGCCAAGGTCATGTCTAAGTGGAGTCAATGGGGTGTTTTTTGGTAAATTGGTTTGGGCTTTTAGGAATATTTTCTCGGCCACTCCCAACTGGGCCAAGTTGGAATTGCCCCATAATTCGGCTCTATACAATGCACTGCCCTCGGCCTTGGCTCTGTACACCTTCATAGTGGATATAATCTTAAAATGGCTGCAGTTTGCTGTGTGAGATTCAAACTGCTTCTCTCAACCTGGGGCTTCCAAGACATTGATTTGGTTAACATGATCCCCAAATAGATAAACTCACAACCTTTATCTAGTGGTCTGCCTTCCAGAGTTACTGTGCCCCTAAAAGACTTATGTGGGCTAATAACCATAGATGTTGTCTTAGGGTGGTTAATAACCAACCCTCGCTCACTGCAAAAGGCTGCAAACTTGTCCACGAGATGCTGAAGACCACTCGGGCCTTAGAAATCAAAAGAGTATTATCAGCGAATAGTAGAAGGGGAATCTTATGGCCAGCTAGGTGGGGGCGTTGATTTGAACATCCTCCAAAAAATGCACCACGTCATTTAAATATTAAGAAAATAGGGTCCGGTGAGAACACATCCCTGGCGCACTCTGTTTTGGACAGGTAAATGTTCGGTGAGTTCCCCATCCCTTCTGCAACTAACTTGGGCACATATATTTTCATGAGTGGGAGGTTGAGGATGAGTCTTGTTGCCTAGTTCTGGATGGTTTGTAGTCTTCTAGTGAGTTGCTTTGTGATCCCGGCATAGAGGATGTTCCTGTAGTTCAAGTTGCTGGTGACTAGGGTGTGAGTGACAATTTTTCTATTTTTGCTTGGGAGACATTTGAAGATTTTCCTCATAATCTTCAGGGTGTGGAAGCAGGATGCAGTGACGGCGTTTACTTGTGTGGGCATGTTCAGTTTGCTATAAATTAGTATTCTGATATTCCTGGCATGGGTGCTAGGTGTGGGTCCGAGTTCGACTGCCCACCAGTTGGAGTCCCATGGTGAGGTGATCTTGCTGATGATCACTACTTCTGTCTTGTCAGTGTTGAGCTTGAGGCATTTGGCTTTTATCCAGTTATCGACTTGGGTCATGCAGGTGGTAAACTTAATTCTTGTGATGGGGGTCTTGTCTGAGACAAAGAGTGTGTTACATTTTATCGGCATTGGGGTGGATGTTGATGTCATGTCCATGGATAACGTTGGCCAGTGGGATTGTGTATGCGCTGAACAGGGTGGGGCTCAGCAATGAACTGTGAGGCACTCCACAGATGAGTATTTAGGCTTCCGAGAAGTAAAGTGCTAACTGACACATTGTATTCTTTCTGTTAAGAGGGATCAGATCCAGCGGAGAGCAGGTCCTTGGATGCAAATCTTGTGCAGGCACCTGATTAGGATGGGGTGTGAGACAGTGTCAAATGCTGCAGAGAGGTGCAGGAGAATGAGGCTGCCATGTCTCCTCTGTCAAGGATCATGCAGATATTGTCTGTAGCGGCAATGAATACTGTTTCAGTACTGTGATTGGGGCTGAATCTGGACTATGTGATGTGGAGAAGCTGGTGGTTCTTGAGGTGGCTGGTGGGACGCAGGTTTATTAGTTTATCTAAGACATTTGCCGGGTATGGTAGAGGGAGATAGGTCGGTAGATGGAAAGTGTGCCTGGGCCAGCTGATGGTTTCCTGAACAGGGGCACGGCGGTGGCATGTTTCCAGGTGTCTGGGAATGTTACAGAGTCAATGGAGGCATTGAGGATGGGTGTTAGAACTTCGCTGATCAGTAGGGGTCTTTTGGGGAAGACGTGATGGGGCAAGAGTCAAATGTGGCTGCCAAGTGAATAGTCTTCATAGGTACCAGCGATTTTGATGGATGTGATGGTGGACCATAAGGTCAGAGTTCATTCTTCAGCTGTGATGGGAAGTTGAGTTGTAACAGTGATGGGATACAGTTGTGGGTCGAAGTTGCTCTATATGCAAGTGATTTTGCTACAGAAGAATACCCAGAGCTTGTTGCAAAGGTCTTGTAAGGGGGTGAAGTTGCTGGAGGTGGCAGGATGTGCGGTGAAATCTTTCATGATGGTGAAGATTCCATGCTACTGTTAGTGCCGGTGTCAATGCGATCTGCAAGAGCTGTGCACTTGGTGTTCCGTATCTGCCGGAGGTAGCGTCTTAGGGCTGATTTGAAGATGTCTTTATCTGTTGTGTCCTGACTTGTTCTCCATTTGCACTCCAGTTGTTTGTAGTGGCATTTCATTAGCCTGAGTTTCTCTTGGTATCAACTAGCCTGTGGTCGGGCTCTTGCCATTGGATTGTGCTTGAGGGGAGCCAGAGTGTCAGCGTGTGGAGTAATACAGTAAGCGAGGTTATTGATGGCTTTCAGCAAGTTGGTGGTATGCTCGGGGCAGTGCATGGAGAAGACGGAAGCCAACTCCTCTCCTGTGATGCTTTTTCAGCTGGACTGGGTGGTTGTGGTAGGTCTGTGGTGGTGCTGGATGGTATGCTGAAACTAACACAGGCATTTTCTGTCCACATCATAGTTGTGGGCTTGTGGACTGTGATGCTGCTGATTAAGCAGAAAATTGGGTTCAACAGGTGTCCGGCAGAGAGTGCATGGGTTCAGTAACATGGTGCGTGCTGCAAAGTTTTCAGAGGTTTTCTAGAAGGACCGTAGAGCATGACGGTGCTAGCATTGATGATGAGGGGTATGCAAAGTCTGTGATGTGGATGGTGAAATTGGTGAGAGGTCCTGGTGGTCTGAATACGAGAGCTCCGCCCAGTGAGAAGTTGCCACTGATGCGCATCTTGAACGTGATGTGTTCTTTGTAGCTGGTGAGGTGTGTAGGTGGTGCAGCTGATGGTATCTTTGAATATAATGGCGACTCCACCTCCTGGCTGGTGCTGACGGTCCTGCCCGGCAATCATGCAGCCAGCATGGATGGCTGCAATGATGTCTGGTGCAGAGGTTGGGTTTAGCCATATTTCTGTGAGGAAGAGTATGTCTAGAGCGTAGTCGTGCAGTAGGTCCCATTTCTTCATGGCATGTTTGGTGAGCAAGTTGGTGTATATAAGCATGCATAGGAGTGTGGTCTGTTATGTGGGTGGCGTTTGGTCTGTGCGACTGGGTGGCAGGTATGTGTAAGTGTGAGTGAATTGGGTGCTGGGAAATTGGTATTCAGTGAGAGTTGAGGTTCGAAGCGGTCGAGGTTCATGCCATTGATCAAGGGTCTACTGTATCTTGTTTATTGTTCATAGTAAATATTAAGAGTTCTGTTTTGGTTAGATTGAGCTTCAGACAGGTGCTGGACTTCCAGGTCTGGATGCTGTGCAAGCTGTGTTTGAGGTGTCGGATGTCTGAAGCAAAGGACACTTTCAAGTAAAGTTGTGTATCATCAGCTTATTGGTGAATATCGATGGTGTTATTTGTGAGTAGAGTATCATGCGATTCCATGTAAAGATTGAAGATGACAGGAGAAAATATGGAACCGTAGGAGACTCCAAATGCGATAGGGATCTTTTGTGATCCGGATGTGCCAATGTGAACAACCTGGTGTCCTTTGAAAAGGTAGGTGGCGAACCAGTGAAGGGCATTGCTGGAGAATCTCATTCACTACTCGAGGGTGCATATTGAATGTGGCATGGTTGACTGTATCAAAGGCAGCTGAGAGGTCCAGCAATATCAGGAGGTAGGGGTTATCTTCATCTGTAGTCAAGAGAGTATCGTCTATGATGTATTAGGTGGTGGTCTCCATGCTGCAGTGTGATCTGAATCCAGACTGGTAGTCATGCAGGAGATGGACAGCATTAATGTGATCTTGGAGTTAAACATAAACTGCTTTTTCATTGATCTTTCTGATGGATGGTAGGTGATTGATGGGCCATTAGTTGGCAAGGTCATCAGAGTCTAGTGTAGGCTTCTTTCGGAGTGGGAGGATATAGCCTGCCTTGAGAGCTTCTGGGAAGATGCCTTGAGTGAGAAATGCATTGACAATGATAAGTATGGGCAAGAGAGCATCCACAAAGAGAGCTTAGATGAAAGACAATGTTAAGACATCATCTTCATAAGAAGTGATTTAGAGGGACTTGGGTATGCCAGCCTGATCTGTGAGAGATAGGACTTTGAAGGCTGACCATTGCTGGTTTCTACAGAAAAGGGTGGGTGTGAGAGATGAAGCAGGCATCATCAATGTGCTGTTACGTCTTCTCTAATTTATAATAAATAAAATTTTGATGGCATTGCACTTTTCATTATCATCCTTACTGAAACCTAAAAAATTATTCTATATGAAGCCTTGGAGGAAACGTGCAGCAACCTTCTCCTGTGCCTTACTATTGTGCAGAGCAAAGCTCTGAAGGAAAAGAAAAGAAATTAAAAACATTTTTCAGCTTGGCTTGTTTCAAATATGTTAGGAATGCCCAATATAGACTAAGGAGGTGTAGATCCATGTCATATATGTATGATGTCAATATAAAATAAATGTCCATTCAATTACTCTAAATGGAACTTGTTGGACATGGCCCGCCTTAGGGGATTTTCCTGAAACCTTTTGCTTTTTCTCATCCAGGTTTTTGCTGATTTTCTTTTCATGGCCTTAGGACTCTGGACGCTTTCACACTGCAATGCAATGTGTAAGCGCGCGCGCCCTTCCTACCCATGCTAGGAAGTGGTGCTTACTTGATTGGTTTAGGTGCTACAATTGTGAGAGCCCTGTAAAAAGATACACCACATACCGAGGGCAGGTACTGAACTGGTTAATGGTGGGATGCAGCACTGATTGTGCCACCCACCAGAATAGCCTTTCAAGCATGTAACAAGCCTGCCATTGCAGGCCTGTGGGTGAGCAGTTGCACCTATGCTCAGGTTGGCATTTCTAACTCATTAGCCAACTCTGAGTGGACCTACCACTACCACTAGAGCACCACTAGGGGAAGCTCTGCAGGATGGCGTTAGTGGAAGGCAAAAGGCAGGGCAGGTACACATGGGTGTTCCCTGTCCAGGTAGTTAAGAACCCCCATGTGGGCTTCCCCTGCCTAGGAGGTCGGCTCTTCCAATGGGACAACACCTGGGTTTTAGTGCCTTCTGGGCTCTGGGCACTTTCCAACTGTTAGTGCAGTATGAAAGTCCATGCGCCCTTCCTACACACGTTAGGAAGTAGTGCTTACCTGATGTCTTTAAACATGCCTGAAGCCTGACATGACAGGCCTGTGGTTGCGCATTTGCACTTATCCTCAGGTTGGTCTTTCAAAGCCACTGGCCAATCGTGAGGGGACCTTTCACTACCACTAGGGCACCCCTGTGGTAAGTCTTAAGGGGTGAAGCATGGGTAGGTGAAAGGCAGGGCAGGTACACATGTGTGTTCCCTGCCCAGGTAGGGAAGAATTCCCATGTGTGTTTTACTACCTATGAGTTTTGCTTTTCTCATAGGTGAACATGGGGGAATGGTTGAAATCACTTCAAGATGCAATAGTGACTTACAGTGGAGCAGCCTCATAATGTTTCCTATCATTGGATTCACAATGACAAACTCTCTCTTGTGGTGGAGAGGTATTTATCATTAATAGCTTAGAAATGCCAATTCAAGAAAATGGGTATTTCTCTGCTATAAAAAAACTCTGTGTGTACCTTTTAGTTTGACTCCAGTCCACACTGGAAGCTAGGGGAGCACATCTGTGCATTCCCCAGAGACAGCTATAAACACTTGGCATTCAACTGGAACAACAGACCTCCGCCATTTGTGGGCCTGGCTGGATAGTTTGCACGAAGAGGTTTTGACACTTGGTTTCTGGAAGCCAGATCATGGCCCCACTAAAGATTAAGAACTGCATTCCACAGCCTCATGGCAGACAGGACTGAAATTTAGGGGAGACATCTGTGGTTCAAATGGAAACCCTCTGAACAACCCCCAACTTCAAAGGCACAATACAGTATAACTACTGGTACCATATTTCAGCAGAGTAGTGATACACTTGTGGGGACATGGTACCGGAGATCCTGGAACTGTGTGGTGCACACTGCCAGAGGAACCAATTGTGCACAAGGAGGATTACTGCCATTGGAAGAGACTGTGCACCCTTCCTAAATAGTGACTGGTTTGGGCTGACCACTTGCTGCTATGTGGTACCCTGAACTGTGTTCTGCAAGGGCTTGTTGGCTAGCCCCCTGTTCTCTTGTGGAGGTCTCATTGACATCAAAGACCTCTTGCGATGGGCCCACACTGTCTACTTGTAATACCCGCAGAGCAGTGCCCTCTTAAGAGCCCACATTATCTGATGGATCCCAACTGGTAGCACTGCATGAGTGTGAAACTAAGTATTGTGTCTGGAGACCGGATTGCCTTGTGTGGAGCCCCAAAAGTACTGCCTGCATATAAGGAGTGTGGCCCCTGCATCGTGGGGCCTCAACATGCATAAAGAGTCTTGTTGGTGGTGAGCGGATTCACCGGTTGTGGGACCCCGTGTGGCCCGCTTCGTCGATCATGCCGCATCTCTCTCATGCGACACACCAACTGCATGCTCATTGCATGTGGTGTCCTACTCACAGGTTGCGGCCCTAGGAGGTGAGGGCGTACCCGTAGTAGTGACTCATTCTTCCTCGTGCGGTACTGCTGAACTTACATCTGTGTGTGTGACCGGAATTATTTGGTGTGACCCGTATCAATGCACACCAGATGTTCTGCCTCATTTCCAGGGAGGTATGTAATTTGCAACTCTTCATTGTGTGTGACCGGCACTGTCTAGTGTGACTCAGATCAATGTGCACCAGACGTTGTGCCTCATTTCCAGGGAGATACTGAGTTTGCGACTCTTCATTTTGTGTAACCGGAACTGTCTATGTGACTTGTATCAATTCGCACCAGACGTTATGCTTCATTTCCAGGGGAGGTGCAGAGGAGTAGATTCATGTTCGTGGGTGCCGAGATTGCCTGGGTGCTACTTTGATCGACGTGTTTTTGAAGGGGTGCCCCCTTATTCCAAGAGGCTCCCCAGCTTCAACCCCCATTCTTCAATTTTTCCTTTTCTGCTCTCAGTGCGGCGGACCAACTGCCCTCACCTCACTCAGCCTCCATGACTTTGTGTTGCCAGGTAGTATTACCCAGACCAGCCAGGGGTAGTGAGAGTAATTGACTGGGCTAACGAATGCTTCCGAGAGCAATCGGAAGCAGGTCAAGAGACGTCATGACCCCCCGTGCTTTGCAGAATGGGGCGGGTGCCGGAAGACACAGTGTGGAATCCTTTGATTGAAGGACTATCGCCCTCGGCCTGCTTCTGCTCCTCATACTGTGGGTGTACTTCCCAAGTAGTGGCCATGCCTCCATTTGTCGATTGATGCCTAATTAGCCCTGTTACCTACCCCCACCTTCTTCCCTGAGACCCTGACTAAGTGTGACTCTGGCCGCGATTGGCCTAGAATCAGAGCGGATGGTTTTCTTTATCTCCAGCCTATGGGTGTAGGTAGTCGGGGTGAGCTGAATGGTGGGGGAGGGCTTGGGCCATGGGGTCTGCATATACATTATCAACGGACCTGCCAGATATCACTTGCACCGTATTATGGTGCTGTGTCTGTGTGTGGAGAGTGCGCTCCACACAGACCTGCCTGATATCTGTGCCACTGCGTATCGGAGCTGAGTGAGAGTGTAGGAGTGACTGCCTGTGATTAATTACTCTGCACGGAGGTGTTGCTTTACACATTGTGTTGTATCTTACCACAGGTAGCCGAGATGAGTTTTATAAGTTTCTTTATTAACTTCTTGTTGCAGGATATTAAATATGTTCATTAGTCCTTAATCCTGGTGATCCTGTTACACCAGCCCCACCAGGAGCAGCCTGCCTGCTGCTCAGCCCGTCTTCCAACTGTCACCACTCATTCATCCAGGCACCCAAGCATTCCAAGCATCACAGTCACACCAACATTCCACTGTCAACACTCACACTGGCTGAGCAGCTAGGAGATAGGTAACCTGGGATACATATGATAACATAAGCAGGATAAAACATATCCCCCTCCTTTTAAATGAAAAAAGAAAAGAACTGTAGAAAATGGGAGGAACTATACACAATCATATACAAAAGCAGAGAAAAAAGTTCAAGACTCAGGGAAGCAAGCTAAAATACAACTTCGCGAGAGTCTGAACACTATGTAAACTGAAGGAAAAGGTAAATATTGACAAGCAACAATAAAACATTGACAAGCAATTTAACCCATCCTCCCCAATAAACAGATTTTTGAAAAATGCGTAAAATGTAGCAAAAGGTGGACCACACCCTTAGACAAACACCCATGACCCACAACTGTCGAGAAGGTGAAAACAATGTGAATGTGACACGACCCATGAGACCTACCCTGTGTGAGGGTGCAAAACCAAAGTACACATATAGCACCAGGTGACTTACAGACCATATGTACAGAACGAGCAGTGCGAGGCGAATTACACACCCAGTAACAACACGTGCTGCGCAAGGTGGCTAACACACTACACAAACAAGAAGTGTAGCACATGACGACTTACACACCGACAAGACGAGACATTTAGCGCATGGCGACTTACACAGCGAACTGACAAGATGTGTAGCGCATGGCGACTTACACACAACACAGACAACACGTGTAGCGTAAGGCGACTTACACACAGTCAACAAAACACAATATGAAACGTAGTGTAACTCCAACACAGAGACCAACCAAGAAACCAGAATCACCCTCATGTAAGGGAGTGTAATGTGACCACCACCCACTAACAGACAAGAACCTCCCTTGTGTAAGGAAACCAAAACTGTGGCATCACTAAAACAATATGCTATAGATAAATAGACTCTGAAGAATGGAAACTATTCTACTATTCCTCTGGTAAACTTTTTTTTTTAAACCAGTAACCCTCGCCGGTGAGCGACCTCTTACCCGAGTAACACTACTCTGGGCACACACTGGTACAGTGCATCCCACCTGAAACTTGTTGATCAAAACAAATGAAACATGTAATACTTTGGCATCGCAAATACACAAGCCAGTGATAACTATAACCCCCAACAAGAACACTAAAACATGTGAACACAAAATTATTGTCTCTTGTGTTTTTTGAAAAACTGTAGTCAGACCAAAACCAGCAAAATGAACTTTAAGACAAAGAGAAAAAACACATCTCCCTGGCTCCTCTTGCAGCGTGAGAATTAAAAGATCACATCCAGACCTGATTGTTTGAGACAGACTGACAAAGACATTATAAATTCATGAATTCTGCAGTGACCATCATGCAAAGAACATTGTGAACACGAAGAAATAACACCTAAATAACTGTCCCAGATGAATGACATCCAACGTTTACATCACACAGGTTGAATAGTGCTGTACAGATCAAGATCTCAGAAAGAGTAAGGCCATACCGGGACTCTGACTTCGCTCCACACTTTAGCTAAAACATAAACATGGCTGGTGGAATTGGCTTAGAGCAGCGTGGAACAAAAGCATAATGGCAACGCTTAAAACAGCACTACATGACATTGATGTAAATTACCAATCCGGACCATCTCATAGCTTATCTTGGGGCATGCCAGTCAATTTGAAGATTCTTAACACCATTTCACGAACTACTCTCGATTAAGCCTGGGCGTAGTTTGCGTAGTAGCACTTCACGTAGCTTCGCGAAGTACATTTTGAACTACACGTAGCTATGCAAATTGCGTAGTGCGTAGCTGTGTGCTTAACTGCACTGTACAATAATTGCCAAAAGCATCTTGCACAGTGCAAGTTAAATTAAAATACCTATCTCTGTCTTTATATGCTAAAAATGCATATAGTTATTTCACAAAAGTGAACATGATAAATTAACAAGCAGTGAGAGAGGTGATGATTTTGGGATCCTCCCTAACCTAGGGAGAGAATCAAGCAGATGCCTTGAAAACAAAAAGCACATCTTTTGAACGATTCTGTGGTGGTCCCATCCTCTTAGGACCACCCCAAGCACTGTTATGGGCAAAAATACAATCCCAACCAAAGGCCCTGCAAAGCATTAAGGGACGAGATTAGCAGTGGGCAGTGAATATTATAGTATCCAATATCAAAATAATTCTACAAAGAGCTGCAGTTCCACTAGTCGTTACTAGGTGTCCCTCACGAGTCAAATGCAAAAGCTTCATGAAAGTGTTTTCAATACTTTTGCATTTGACTCGTGAGGACATCTAGTAGCGACTAGTGGAACTGCAGCTTGATGTATTAATAATTTCAATGCTTTTGCATTTGACTCGTGAGGGACATCTAGTAACGACTAGTTGAACTGCAGCTCTTTGTAGAATTATTTTGATATTGGACACTATAATATTCATTGCCCACTGCTAATCTCGTCCCATAATGCTTTGCAGGGCCTTTGGTTGGGATTGTATTTTTGCCCATAACTGTGCTTGGGGTGGTCCTAGGAGGAAGGGACCACCACTGAATTGTTCACATGATATGCTTTTTGTGTTCAAGGCATCTGCTTGGTCCTCCCCTAGGTTAGGGGGACACCAAAATGATCACCTCTCTCATTGCTTGATATTTTCTTGTCAAAGTTCACTTTTGTGAATTGGTTGTATGCTATTTAGCATAAAAAATTGCTTTAACAAAGCATTTGAAGGTGTTTATTTTACTGCTGCTACGCTAAAAGCACCTTGTACAGTGCAAGTTAAGATAAAATAAATATCTCTGTCTTTATATGCTAAAAATGCATATAGTTACTACACAAAAGTGAAAACGATAAATTAACAAGCAGTGAGAGAGGTGATGATTTTAGGATTCTCCCTAACCTAGGGGGAAAACCAAGCAGATGCTTTGAAAACAAAAAACACATCTTTTGAACCATTCAGTGGTGGTCCCATCCTCTTAGGACCACCCCAAGCACAGTTATTGGCAAAAATACAATCCCAACCAAAGGCCCTGCAAAGCATTATGGGACGAGATTAGCAGTGGGCAGTGAATATTATAGTTTCCAATATCAAAATAATTCTACAAAGAGCTGCAGTTCCACTAGTCGTTACTAGATGTCCCTCACGAGTCAAATGCAAAAGCTTCATGAAAGTTTTTCAATACTTTTGCATTTGACTCGTGAGGGACATCTTGTAACGACTAGTGGAACTGCAGCTTGATGTATTAATAATTTCAATGCTTTTGCATTTGACTCGTGAGGACACCTAGTAACGACTAGTTGAACTGCAGCTCTTTGTAGAGTTATTTTGATATTGGATACTATAATATTCACTGCCCACTGCTAATCTCGTCCCATAATGCTTTGCAAGAGCCTTGGTTGGGATTGTATTTTTGCCCATAACTGTGCTTGGGGTGGTCCTAGGAGGAAGGGACCACCATTGAATCGTTCACATGATATGCTTTTTGTGTTCAAGGCATCTGCTTAGTCCTCCCCTAGGTTAGGGGGACTCCAAAATCATCACCTCTCTCATTGCTTGATATTTTATTGTCAAAGTTCATTTTTGTGAATTGGTTATATGCTTCTTAGCATAGAAAATTGCTTTATCAAAGCATTTGAAGGTGTTTATTTTACTGCTGCTACGCTACGTCAATTAGCACAGTTATTCACTCTGCTACGTGCAATTTGCGTATTACGTAGTAGCACAAACTTTGCATGCTCCGTGAGCGTAGCGAAGTATTATGCCCAGGGTTACTCTCGGTACATCCGAAGAGGCAGAGACGCTGAAAATGAAATCTGTAGACTAAAATGGCTGCAAGTAATTGACGCAGAGCCGGATGGCTCACGGCGCGTCCGTGCATGCCAGCGTCCCGAAGCAGCACGCAGAGTAACAGAAACGTCACTGAAGAGTCTCCACGCGACACCAGCTGAAGGTTGAGTTTGCGCGTGCCAAAGTCTTGTGTCTCCGTTTCAAAATGCTGGTCAGCGGTTAAACTGCCATCGTTGCCCCACCTCTCATGCAGCCGGAACCGAGACCAAAAAGATTAAAAACAAAACACTGTGCAAAATCTTGTAACCGGAAAACATACCACCGTGAACAGCACACAGCGTAAGAAGCCACATATCCCCTGCCGGTAAAGACAGATGCAAAAACCATGTAAGGACAGCGTCATGGAAATTCCCTTTGTGTGGATAACTGTTATTGTCCATGCTGCATGTAAAATACTCCAAACAGGTAGACAGTAGATGCACGATCCAAAAGCTGACAGAATAAAAGGGCATGTACTAGAATTTGAAACTCCCCACATTCCAGATGACTGCAAAATAATTTCATTTTGCTCTGTGCCTCCATCAAAAATTCCACAAAATGTGTGAAATACAACGTCCCAGAGATTCTTCCATAGTACAACTCACTACAGCAGTTTGACATTGTTGCTGTGTGAAACTGGCCCCATAGTGATCTTGTGAGTGTACACCAGACTGGTGCAGAATGCCAGAAAGATGCAAGGTCGATGAAAATGTCAATGCACAGTATCAAAATTACTATGTGGAAGTAGTGAGGCTCACACCACTTACCCACTTGTTTCAAACTCATTTTCCAAAGATCATTGGAGCATGTCCAGGCTGGGGCTGTCCGTTGACAATGACACTGGTGGGGCTGGCTTGCCTGGAGCTCCATTCTTCACGCTTTATTCTTCGTTTCTCTTGGTTTCTATAGTATCTCCTTGTCCAAACCATAGACAGTTCCTATAGGTCCAGAAGTACGCTTGAGTCCAGGTCCAGGTCATCGCCAAAATATGTTGTATCTTACCACAGGTAGCCGAGATGAGTTTTATAAGTTTCTTTATTAACTTCTTGTTGCAGAATATTAAGGGCCGATTCCGATCTCGGCCGGTAGGGCTCCGAATCGGATTCGGCTTAACCGGATCCGATTCGGAGCCCTATTTCCCGACCGATCCGTACGCGCGTCCGGGCGAGCGAGTACGATGCGTATTCGCCGACCGACTCGTCCGGGCGTCCCGACTGCTCCGACCGACTCGATCCCGGGTCGAACCGCACCGACCGACTCGCACGGACACGACTCGCACCGCGCAATGGAGACGTTCCCCGGCTGGGTAAGTACGATGCGCGCCGCGAGCAGTCCGACCGAGCCGCGCACTCCGGCTCGAAAGAGCTGTCGGAGCCGTACTTTGGGGGTCCGTGTCGGACCCCCTGTACGCGTAGCTGCGCGAGTCGCACACAGGGGGACCCATGGGTCCCCCTACCTGTGCGTGTATGGCGCGAATCGCTTCGCCGCGTACCCGCTGTAGGGGGCGCACTTGTCCGCATCGCACCCATTGAGTCAATGGGAGTCCGCGTACGCGTTGTACGACAGGCTCCCATTGACTTCAATGGGAGTCCGACCGACTCGAGTCCGATGGCATACGTGCGCATCGTACTCGTTCGGTCGGACTGCACGGGTCCGATTCGGTCGGAAATCTCTCCGGGTCCGGCTCGGTCGGGGAGATTTCCGGCCCGAATCGGAATCGGCCACTAAATATATACATTAGTCCTTAATCCTGGTGATCCTGTTACACCAGCCCCACCAGGAGCAGCCTGCCTGCTGCTCAGCCCATCTTCCAATTGTCAACATTCATCCATCCAGGCACCCAAGCATTCCAGGCATCACAGTCACACCAACATTCAACTGTCAACACTCACACTGGCTGAGCAGCTGGGAGATAGGTAACCTGGGATACATATGATAACATAAGCAGGATGTAACACATTGATTCCTCGCCAAAAGAAAACTACGTTTGACATTGGTTTTTACCCATGCTGCCTTGTCCCATGGTGCTGTTTAAAAGTGTTGTCATTTTCTGTATGTACACAATTCTGATATCGTTGTGATCTGGGGTGCACCCTGTTGTATTGAATTATACCAATTGCAAGGATGGGCCTCATTCTGACAGTGTTTCACACCACATAATGGTGCTGTGGGTGGGTTAAAATAGGATCTTTCCCAAGTGTGCATATTACTGATGTCATTTTAATACGGAGGGGCCTAGTACTGCTAGTGACATTTCCGAATGTGATTTATGTCCAGAAATACATGATGTTCATGTTGTGTTAGTTAATGTGTGTGTTGAATACAAACTTTATTTAAATACACAATGTGTGAAATCTCTTTTGTGATGCTCAGTGTATTTATTGTGAGAGTGCTGTGCCAATGCTTTACACATTGCCTCTGTGATAAACCTGACTGCTCAGTGCCAAGCTACCCAAGGATGAGCGCGGGTTATACAGTGAGTGTAATCACCCAACCCTGACGGGAGTGGTAGGTTCTGCCTGACTAGGGCCTCGCCTCAGCCAAACAAAACATGCCAGTTCCAACAGAACTCATTTAAATAGCTAGTGGTTATTCTGAAACTATGGCATAAAGTTGGTCCTCCCAGACCTACATTGGATACCTCTGAATAAAAGTCAAAATTACATCACTATGCAGTGAAAACGATCGTGTTTTGCAGAAAAAAAGGCTTTGTACAGGCAAAGATAAACTAAGAATCTTCACAAACTTCCTGAAAGGCAAACATTTGGGAATTTTGCAAAACTTTCCTGGTGATAATAAAATTGCACACCCCTTGGAACCAAAACACAAAATCATTTTCAGCCACAAAATGTAGGTGTCTGGACAACAATTGTAAAAGTACCTTCTTGGTATCAGCAAACACATACAGAACTAGCCACATTTACTCCTTTGCAATTGTATGCCATGACCAGGTATAATCATGAAGAAGTAAATCCAACACAAGGGTGGGGTGCAGATGGTAGTTTAATGCCATGACCATGTGCAATTATGCTGCAGTAAATGCAGCAGAAGGGGTGGGGAGTAGATGGATTCAAGTGTGGTTTGCCTTGTGAGTTTTGAGCATTCACGCACGACTCTCTGACCCTTTGCCATCCTGGAAATGCTCCAGCACAGGGATACAGTAAATCCTTTCCAAGGGTGATAAGGAGAACGGAACAGCAATAGAGTTTGTGGGGTTATTGTGGAAGTGGTCCAATCAAAGGGAAAACGTTTTCTCTGTGGAGACATATAAAAGAAACAAAAAGAACATGCTATTGCATATAGGCGCTGACTTCCACCAATATGAGCTTGTACTGTGTATACAAATCAACATTGTGGGAATTTCAGAGTCCAAATATGTCACATAGCATTTCCAGTAGGCCTGGGCGGAGTTCATGGAGTTCCACATAGACAAAGAATCTCTGCTGCACTACGCTGAGTTCCGCAAGGGGTGGAATGAGGTAAGTCGCAGTGCTCGTGCTGATTTTTAGCACCAGCAGTTTGTCCCACACTGTATAATCAGCACGCACAGCACCATGCGCAGCACAAGAGATGTAACTTCTTTCTGCAGCACGAGTAGATGTTCTACTTGAGCAGCAGCTTCCTCAACGTGAGCGGTAGGTTTCTCAACGCAAGGAGTAGCGACCGCCCGTGTTGCGAAATCTCTCCAAGAGGTGGTCTAGCGTTGGATTTTACTCACTTGCGCTTGCCAACTTAACACTGGCGAGCCACGAGAGAGGAAAAACTCTGCTCCGCTACGTGGGTTTTTTTGGAACTTCGCACTTTACACGGAGCGCAGAGTGGGAAAATCTCTACAAACTCCATGAGCAAAGCGGAATTTTACATCCAGGCCTAATTTCTAGCACCAGCCCTGGAATAATGTGACAGGTGCAACTGTTCACGCATAATATTTGGAGTGTTTATGAGTTACAAGTGTTATCAAATCTGCGCCAATTCTTCAGAACACTACTCCCATTGTAGATCTCCTATTTTTTGTTTCAAGCCTCTAATATGTAAAACATGCAGAACAATGATCCAAGTGTACAATTTAGTTGTGCCTGCGTGGTGCAAGGCAATGCTACATAATACAAGGCAATGCAAACAGCATCATTATTTTGTGAGCAAAAACTTTTTGCACAAATTGTAGATGCAGGAGTCAAAATGACTAAGTCAGGTAGCATCAAAATTCCATTAACATATCCAATGGGGGCATAGAGGGGTCACAAAAACCTAAATCTACTGATGTAGTGCAACCTGGTTTACATGAAATCTTAGCACCAACTGAAAGCAGGTAGAGTGAGCGAAAAAAAAACTTTTTAATTTTCCACTGTAGAACACGTAAAATTACACATTATGTGATTATCCATAGGTAAGGTACACATTGCGGTGATGCACACACTTTCTTAAAACTAGGCTAGTGTCCTGAAATGTCATGGCCATTCCATTAAGTGATATAAGGCATCACAAACTACAGTGACTGAAAAGTAACATTTTTTTTGTGTTTGATAAGCTTTATTAAATAATAACAATTACAGAAAAAACAACAAGCCATGAATGTATTATGTAACTGTAAAATAGCAAAAAAGGAAAGATAAGCAATAAAATAGAATATAAAGCTTTTTTCATTTTGATAATATCATAGGGAAGGGGGAAGAGGGAAGGAGGGGAAGTGGGTACAAAATACGAGTCTGCAACTGAAGATCGAATGAAAGTGAAAAACTTCTCAAACAGTGAAGAAAAAATCAGAGTAACCGACAAACAATGCAATAATGAGAAATAATATAGAGGAAAAAGCAGAGAAGAAAGGTAACATTTTAACAATATTTTTAAACAATGTCAAACTTTGAAATGAATTAGAGTGTAGCTAACACATAAATAGATGGAAATTGGCGTAACTGTGTTATTAACAATGCAGATGAGAGAGCTCATTTCTGAAAGGACTTTGACTGAGGCCTCTCACTTGTACCAAGGATGTTTGCCTGCGGCTTCCAGTTTCTCGCACATTATTGCAGAATGCAAGGAGCTGTTGGTCTTGCTTCTGATCCTGACATTACTAAGCTTCTGTCAGGGGACGATGTTATTATCTGTGCTGTCATTTAATCAATACCAGCTGATAATATTGTATAACTGAGTCTTCGCCAGCCAGATAATAATAATTTACTGCTCCAGGTCAGAGGTCAGTGGAATATAATACTGCGTAGAGTGATTCTATTTTTCCTGGATTTCAGTTTTTTAGAAGTTGTTGAAAATGCATCATGGCCCTTACACAGAACATAGGATTTGGCTGCTATAAAAAAAAAGTTACAAGTATGTTTACAGATTCCAGCTCCCCAGATGATGGACAGGTTGGCAGCAGAGCGTTCTTTTCTAAATAATATTTGAGTGACGGCTAAATGTGTGGGATGTTTCATAAGGCCTGCTCGCTTGTGTTATTGAATTCTCTGCATCGCTTAGCAACCTACGATTCCGCAGCCGACGTGCGCCAACAGAAAGGGCTTCTTGTTGCTTTCTCTCCTCGAGTGAACTTGTTGAAGGGGAAGCGGTACGATAGTGTGACAAGGGATGACGGAGTGGGTGACCAATGCTATTTGAAGGCCTTAGATACATCACAACCGATTGAGCAATCAAAGTTAATTGTTTTTTTTTGTTTTAATTGAGGATGGAAAACATTGCAGTTGATATTTTGAGCCAGCAAAAAAACCAGATCACACAAACTGCACTGATTCAGTTTCCACCGATTTGGCACCGATTCTTGGGGATGTTATTGTGACATTTGAACCAAAGACTAATGCAGAACCAACTTTTGCAACGCTTGCGAATGCAAACATATACACTTTGTACCAGTCGGTGGAATAAACATTGGCAGAAAACTATTCGAAATTTCCTGGCACCCGTGCAAAATAGTCTGACGCTGGTAGTAAAATAACCCTGATTTTGTATTGCGCCTTCATTTAGCACCAACATATGATGTCATTGCTGTATTGTGTGTTGCATACAACATGCGGGGGAGGGGTTGGGGGGAGGCTACGATTGGTGCAGCGGAAGCTTGATAATTGCTCTGTTTTACTACCCCAACAGTTGTCAAATGGTGCCTTTTTCTATACACGCACCAGGGGCCAAGACACCCTTGCTACGCTACAGCATCTGCGGGGCCCACGGATCTCGACTCGGTGAACAGCAGAAGCGGGAAGCTGAGCATTGCGACTTCGAGCCATCCAAGTGCTTTGAATAGTGCTTATATTATACATGCCCGGCAGGCACTTTCCGCAACCTCTAATGATGCAACAATGGCAAGGGACAAAGACTCGTCTCTCCTCTAGGACGCTCAGCAAAATCATTTGTGGAACTCAGAAATCTCCCTCGACTGATGCCGCGTAATTGGCAAGTGGTTCTCACGCGGAGAGAGAGGAGCTTCGGTGGCGGCTTGTCAAGCTCTGCTCGGTACTGCGGCCTACCCTGACATGTCGCGCAGGCTCTTCTAAGCACTGAACCGATGGCGGAGCCATGCCGACGTTTTGTGTCCCGAGGCTGCACACAATAACTGATGTATTGTTTAACTTCGATGACACTCATAGCACTCTGCCACGCCTTCAATACTCAAATTGGATTTTGTGGAGAGGAAAGACCACTCAAAGTCACTGCTAGACAACTGTTTGAAGCGCGCCAAAAGGATTCAAAATTCCGTGTACCGTGGCGTCCATGTTGCCTTAGGCAGCCAGAGTAAGCGAGCCACAGGGACACATATGTAGTCTTTTGGTATGGAAAAAATATATTTAATCATTTCGAATTAACGACACGCGTCTCATATTTAATTTAATTTGCCATTGACTTGTTCTAACATTCTGACACCAAATGTCCCCGTTCTGCGTTGTCCATTGAGAACTGGGAAACGCATGAAACATTCAGAGAAACAAGTTTGAAACTGTTATGTTTTCCACGAATTTCTAATTACATTTGAAATAACAATGCTGATTTCTCAAACAAGCCTTTCGTTAATAATGCCTCGCACGCTCGGGGATCTGGGAACTGGTGTGGTTTGGAAAAGACGTCGAGGCTGACAACAAGACATTGCACTCAAAGAATGTTTTTCAAAAACAGTTCAAATGTGTTATCTTGCTGTCTCTTTTCGAAGGCTGCCGTTCTTGTTCAAAAGATATTTTGTGCAAGTTAACAGACGTATTCCCAACAGCTTTCCTTTTGTCTCTTCGGTGGTTTGTTTTGCTCATTGTCTCATTTCAAATGCAGTCATGTTTTTCTCATTTCATTAAACTTCGGAACAAGCGGGTAATGATAACAAATGCTGATCGCTGATGTTTGAGGAGCAAGCGAATCACCAGGGAGCGCAGGCACCATGTCTTGTCGGAGTTTATATGCAACAACTTGTCTGGAGGGTGGGCGTGGGCACACGTGCGTAGGCACACTCTTAATGATTGACATGTAATTCAAAATTCAAAATGCTTACACAGGGTCGGTGCCACAAAAATCTTTTTTCCGGCTGATCGCTGCACCTCACTTCTGTTGATATGAAGGCCTGTAATGGTGTCGGTTCTCCCAGACCTATTGTTTTGTTGATAAGTGTAGTTGCCTTCCCTGAGGTGTTGTGCCTCTCCTAAAGTCAGTGGGGCAGATTTAAAAGCCCCTTTGCGCCTCCTTGCGCCGCCATTGCGTCACATTTTTTGACGCAACGGCGGCCCAAACAATGCGGACAATTTACAACGTGACGCATCTAGGGAGATGCGTCACGTTGTAAAGCCCTGCGTCACATTATTCCTAAGTCAAGTATAATGTATGCAGGGTGGGTGTTCCCACGCAAAAAGCCATGGAGAACTGACGCAGTGAAATTTACAACATTTTACTGCGTCACTCTACGCCTTCACTGCGTCAAAATCCCTACGCCTGCTCTGACCAGGCGTAAGGAATGAAGCAAGGCTTTTTAAATGGGACTCACCTATCTGTTGTGGCGCATTGCTGGAGTTGCGTCACTTTCATGAGCAACTCCAGCAATGCGTCACTTTTGGGTCAACAGATGCGTCAGAATTTCTGACGCACCTGTCAATCCTTGCACCATGGTGCACCGTATTGTAAATACGGCGCATTCATGGTGGCGCAAGGGTTTTGTATTGAGGCACAGGGAAACTGACGCATCTGTACAGGTGCGTCAGTTTCTTGTAAATCTGCCCCAGTGTCTTTAAATCAGGGGAAGTGGGTGATCTCCTCATTAAAAATAGAGTGCCCTGCCTTCACTTTACTTAACTCTGCAACATTATTCAGTAGGGCTTCTATTGTCAACCTCATTTAACATGTATTGAACACATTTATTTAAGAGTGCACTCATTTTGATCCTTAAGCAATAACCGCTGAAGTTAAATGAGAAATAGATACTCATCTAATGTCTGGAATTACACAATGTGAAACCAGGAATCCTGTGATCAATCCCAGGTTCCTTGCATGATCAACTTGTGTGCAATTACTTTGTCTCTATGCCTCCTTTTTCTTCATCGTCCCACCTAGAGCCCCTTGAAATACATCAGTTCAGGATGGGCGATGTACAAAGCCCTCTCTTGTACATGCGGCAATAGAAATAACACTGTTCCAACTATAATAATAGACTGAGCCACAGAGGGCACATGACACTCAACTTGGCTCTGGGTTCACTAATTGCATCATCATGGTCAAAGCTGTTCATTAATGTTTCTAAATTCATATTGAGAAACTAGCACTTTAAATAAATTACATTCAACCCAATGATATAATTAAATGTCCTAAAGTGAAACACTCCAGCTTTGCAAAGAAATACACATTTTTAAATTATGAAGTCTTTATCCCATGTTAACATGATGTTTCTTGCATCATTTACAAGCTAAATATTTTGACGGGCTCAGCTCCTTCTCAAGCTGTTACAGCCAATCCATACCCTTGGCTTGGCTCTGCTCTTTTTCATAATTAGCTGGTTAGAAAACCTCTCACTGATTGAAATCCTGGTTGGTGCACTGGGGAATAGGGACATGTTTATTTATAGTGCTCTGAGGTCCCAGAATGTGACAGAAGGCACTGTGAAAATGTAAGTCATTTGTTTAAAAAATGTGTTGCACACAGTATAAGACTACCTGTTATGCTTTTTAAAAAAAGTATTACCTGCCGTTAGACCAGCCAGTCAAAGGATGGTCCTCCCCAAAAAGTTTTGCCTTTACCCTATACTTTTTGCTGAAATTTGTTTTTGATAGCCCTGGGACTCTGTGCACTTTACCACAGCTAACCAGTGTTAAAATGCTTGTGCTCTCTCCTTTAAACATGGTCAAATTTGCTTACACCCCTCAATTGGCATATTAAATTACTTGTAAGTCCCTTGTAAAGTGGTATATCATATACCCAGGGCCTGTAAATTAAATACTACTAGTGGGCCTCCAGCACTGATTGTGCCACCTACTTAATTAGCCCCTTCGAACACATCCCAGGCAGGTAATTGCAGCCTGAATGCAGTTTTGAACTGCCAATTTTACTTGGCAGTATAATCTCCTTGCCAAGCCTTAAACCCACCTTGTATTGCATGTAGGTAGGCCCTAGGTAGCACATGGGCAGGACGCATTGTAATTAAGAGGTTTGGCATGGTCATTAAAGTTTTACATGTCCTGGTAGTGAAAAACTCTTAAATTCGATTCTCACCACCGTGAGGCCCACCTCTCCCATAGGCTAACATTGGGTTGCCTTATTACATTTAATATGTGCTCATTTTTTACTGGAAACAGGTAAACATTTCATGTTTGGTGTCTGAGAAATGGTAATCAAAAATCAACTCAATGGTAAAGTTGGATTCTAAGTTACTATTTTGAAAATGCTACTTTTATAAAGTTGGCATTTTCCTGCCCTAACGATTTTGTACCTGCAGCCTGTTCCTGGGTCACATGACTGGTTGTAGTTGGCAGTTGGACTTTGTTGATTCTTTCCAGACAGCCACACAATAGAGGGATTAGGTGTGCCTGAATGGGCCATCAACTGACAGCATGTGGGGGGTGGGGGGCGGTGCTGGACAGAGCCCCACTTGCAACTGAATAGGCTGTGTTCTGCCTTCATACAAATGACTTGTTACCACTGCATTGTTCATTTGACTAACTTGGAGCCAGGGCAGGGGAGGCAGGAAACTTCAAGCACTTCAAAGGGAATTCTCTAGAAACTTTTCCTACTTCAAATAAGGCACCAGGAGTAAAAATAGGTCCCTCAGTACCATTCTTCAGTTCAGTTTCTGGATCTGTGGACCAGAGGACCGCTTGCTGCTGTGGCCTGCTGTGTAGTCCGCAAGACTACTTTGCTGTATCTGGAAGAACTGCTTTGCTTCCTGGGGCCTGTCTTGAACCCTCAGAGGACTGCCCTGTGTTTGTGTCCTGTTAGGCTGTTGAATCCAGGACTACCAGTGTGATTCCAAGGGCTAGTTGGCTGGCCTCCTGATCAGAACCTCAGGAGCAGAAAAGTCTCTAACCATCTTGAACCCACACGTGGACTGAGCCTGAGTGAGGCCTAACACCCCATGTGGTTCCCCTCCCCTCCAGTCCTGGGTCCTTGGTAGTGGTGCTAAAGGTGCCCAGATAGCCAACATCCAAAACGTGGGACTTCGAACATTTTTGACTAAAACATCTCTGGGAACCGAAAAGAGACCAGGACCAACCTGCTCGTCTATCTGCCCAAGGTGCATAGCCAGTTGACCTAGCTTTGAGGCAACTCCCGCTAAGTCCATCTCCACAACAGCAAATCCTATTTCAGCTGTCATTCGCCAAAGGGGTATCTGGCCCCGTGGAACTCTTGTTGGCTACAGCCTCCAGCTGGAGGCTTTCGACTTCCAAAAAATAGATTAAGTCCGGACATAGAAATGTTCACTGAAACTTTGTCAGGTGGCTCTCCGACAACAACGCCTCGTACTCTCTCACTGCCTGTTGTCTTGCCCTGCTGAACTTTATCTCCTCAGAACATTTTTTACAACATTTCTTCTAAGTTCAGAGGTAAACGCAGACCACCGGCTCAATCCACTTTTTGTATCTGACTCGTGCTCCACCGCAGTCAGCCATATTTTCAATTTGACCCGGTCTAGCAGGACACATTGTCTGAAGTTGGCACTTTGATCTTTTAGGTGCTATACTTACCTTATAGTTGTAAAATTCATATTTCTGGTTCTACTGATTGGAATTTTGTTGTTTTGAGGTCAAATAATCTATTTATCTTTCTAAATTGATGAGAGATTTTTCTTGTGTTACTAGAGGGTTAAGAACAGGTTAATTTAGTGACTATTGTGGTTCACCCTGACAGGGACTGTGGCTGTTGCTTGAACAGGGTTAATACCCCATTCAACCAAAAACACATTTCTCACACCTACAGTATAGAATAGGCTACTGCAGCTTAAGATAGGCTGCACAGTGTAAGATAATTTGCCACAAAAAGTGCAGAACGATTTAGCATTTAAATGCTTATAGTGCTTTCACCAGTTATATTTTTAAAACTATGCAATTAGACAGCACCCAATCCCCAACTGGCACGTCCTTACAGTACCTCTAAAAGAGTAACTTGTTGTCTCCAGGAAGCTTCAAATCATTCCGTCAATTAAAATTCTAGCTGGGTCCTAAGCATTCTTTAGATTTGCTGATAAACCAGTTGCACACATTTACATTTCTTTCAGACAGCAGGCATCCTGGTGTAAAGACCTGTTTCTTTTTTTGTGTCTGCCACTTCTTTCCCTTCACGGCGCAGGAGACCCACTTCTCTCTTTCAACCTAAATTAACTCAAGATTGGCATTAAGTGGTCAGGAATGGTTGTTATGTTTTTAACAAAAAGTATGGGAACTGTTTTGGTAAAATTTAAAAAGTTTTGGAACCTCATTCCCAATAGATCCCACCCATTTCAACCTCTGATCATACAGAAATTTACAGCTGTGTCTTCACAGTGAGAAAAAGGTACTTTCCTTTTCAAGAACGATGTTTTTATTTTTATCTTAAATACTACAATTACTCACTGATTTACAAAGTGCTGCAACAAAAATATTATTTCCTAGAAAAGCTGTAGTTGAGGTTTCCATGAGAAATGCATTTGTACATTTTTCTTACTTGGGCATCCCTGTTGATTACCAGATAACACTGCATTGAGCTACCTTGGCCTCTGATGCTCAATAAACAACTTTCCTTGCACTTATTTTTACCCACCCACTAGTAAACTGTTTATTCATTGTATGATATGAGGCAGATAGTTTTTGCTTGCCCTTCCTCAAACCGTGTGAAGTGTGTTGAAAATATGGGAGGGCGAAAGAAATGTTTGGGACATTTACAGACCAGATGAACATGGGTGCAGGTGACTTGCTGAAACAATGATTAAACACTTTTCTTTGAGCCAGGGTGGAGGGAGATTGCTGCACAACCTGTATGCAGATAGGTCAATGTGCCCAGATGAATGTTGAAGCCCCAGGCATGGGCCATTTATATGTATAAGGCCTACCCTGAGCATGCTGTCAACCTCTGCAGAATGTGGATTCCTGGTAGTATGGCTCTTCTACATGATACAGGACAAGTGGCCCTGTTCCCATTGAGGGATCTAAACACTACTGGAGGTCTGTTGGTCTCAGGACAATGAGCAGGAGGCAGTGGTGAATGGGATGCCTTGACGGTCCTGGTATCCTGTCGCATTTGCAGCTCTACACATTGTGAACATGAACATTTCAGAAGCGTCTGTGAAGGCTGGTGTTTATTTATAGAACAACTGGGAAGGACAAGCTGCAGAACAGCACATGTGCTACAAAATGCAGTTTTAGAAATACATTCACTTTTAGACATGCTAATAATGAGGAATTTCAACAGCTTCCATACATTTACCCTGCACTACGATTGGACCAGCCCTAAAACAGAAAAAGACAAGCCCAAATCCTTTAATGCATCTGGCCCCTCCAGCAGTACCAGATCGAGGTAATGGCCAGTTCATCCCTGATAATAAGAAGTGCATTGGCACAGTGGCAAGTGAGAGAGGACGGAGGCCACTGTGTAGTAAACAAGCCTTGATAGTGGGAAGTAGCCAAAACTGCGCGAAATAATGCTAATAAAACAACATTCTACATTGTTAAACTGAAGACAGGAATCAACTGAATTTGATCAATAACCATTACTATACTAGAAATCTGTTTTGGTATTGCGTTAATGCAACATTCTCCATGGCAGCATCCCACTGAAGGAGAGCTTCAAGCACCCGTGATTACAGATTCAAGCAACCAGATTCTGTTTCAATGAAAATAATTTTTTCTCACCTTACGCCAGTCCATAAATAACTTCACCAACTAGAGTTAGTGCAGAGGATCAAGTTTAAAGTTCTCTGTACAATTTTCAAAGCCAGGTGGGCCATGGACCTATATGTTGTTAGCTTCTGTTCTAGAACTACACAGTCACAAACAAACAGGGGTTGGCAAGTGTTTGCTTAGTGAATTAATAAAATGTCCCTCAGGACAAAAACCTGAACGAAATCTAGCAATCAACTCTCTCCACACAGATCATACCACATTCAAAGTGCTTTCTTACCCAAAGCAGGTACCACAAGATTTCTGAAAAATATATTTGGTTTTAATTTATATTTGTGAATAAGTTATACAAAAATATATCTTCATTTTATATTCAACATCCAAATATCACAGTATGATTAAAAACACATGTACATAAAAATAAATATAAGAGTAAAAACAAAATTCAAACCAACTAAACAATATTCCCAATCAAAACACTGACAGAGAGAGCCATTAAGACACATCAATTGGTCTATTAAAAAAGTAGCAAATCTGTTATTCGTATCTACAGGGATCCATAATCATATAATATCTCACATAAGGTCTCCCAGTGTACAGCAGATTTTGCTTTTATTCCGTTGACGTGTTTTGATGGGTATTCTTGTTAAAAGCCACTTTTATGAGGACTACACAACAAAGTTTTTCTCTCCCACAATATTCATACAACATCCCAATGGTGATGTTATCAGGGCAATCAAGCTCCTATTGTTCCCCCTATTACGAAGATCAGGTTTGACAAAAATCCTATTCCTCTTTATAACCAAGCAAGTAGGAATTGCGACTTATCATCCACATATTACTATGTCACTGAGTTTTGAGGACTTATTGAATCTGTGAGCTTCAAATCCAGGAGGATCCCCAGACCAAGCACTCAATATCCCGGTAAATCTTTTTTCTTTACATTTATTGGAGCAAAGAGGAAAGTGAACACAGGAGCCCAGAGGTAATGGTGATTTGGTTACTGTGGCAGAGCCTGACTTCTAAATCATGTGGGGCGATTTACACTAGCCCTCGACTATTAGTTGAAGGTGGTTGAAAGCACTCCTAAACAAGGCCTATTGAGTGCTTGGTCTACGGAAATAAGAAGGCCACCAGTTAAATCCTTTCTACTAGTGAAGTTGAAGTTTGTGTGAAGCACAAAGCAATTTTCAAAAAGTTTGTGAAGATGCAGCATGCATGTCTTCTATAAGTATGCGGAGTGGCTTGCATGTATTCTCCATTTTAGATTCAACTCCTTAAGTTGACACCTCTTTCTCGTGGTCTCCTTTGACACAATTTTCTACTTTTCTTCTAATGGGTGTATGTCCTGTAAATGTTTTTGGGATAAGCAATGACTCCCTGTAGTCTGTACAGTTAGTTCCTGGGACATACATGAAGAACACAATATCACTGCTTTCTTTCTTGCTGTGCTCGTTAGGAGACACTTCATTATAATCAACGCCATATCCTCCTCATTCTTCAACACCCTCCGCATACTCCGCAAGACCTTCAAATGGATATCCCCCAAATCCAGGAAGACCGTCACCCACGCACTCATCACCGGCAGGCTGGACTACGGGAACGCTCTGTATGCCGGAATCAACAAATCTCTACTTCACAAACTCCAGACCGTCCAGAACGCCGCAGCCAGATTCATCCTCAGCATTCCATGACAAGACCACATCACCCAGCTCCTCCGAGACCTTCACTGGCTCCCCATCAAAAAAAGTGTGACCTTCAAGCTGCTCACACACGCCTACAAAGCCCTACACAACACCGGACCCCAATACCTAACTGAAAGAATCTCCTTCTACGCCCCCAAAAGAAACCTCTGCTCTGCTGACCTAGTCCTGGCCGAAATCCCCCACATCCACAGAGCCAGAACGGGAGGCAGATCCTTCTCCTACATCGCAGCCAAGACCTGAAACAAACTCCCCCTCAGCATCAGACAAAGGTCCACACTCCCCAAGCATTCAGGAAGAGCCTCAAGACCTGGCTCTTCGGATGACCTCAGAGCTGCCCGAAATCCCTTCCTCCAGTGCCTTGAGACCCTGACGGGTGAGTAATGCGCTCTATAAATCCTTGATTGATTGAATCAATCAATAAGTGTCTTTACCCGTAAGGGTCTCAAGGCGCTGAGGGGTGGGATGCTGATCCATTGAAGGCGCTGTGGTTCAGTCGAAGAGCCAGGTCTTGATGTCCTGCATTGAGTCAGAGATGGTGATTGCCCGAGATAGAGAGCGGCACGGTGTTCCAGGCCTTTGCTGCAAGGTAGGAGCAGGATCTTCCTCTGGCCATGGTCTTGCAGATCTGAGCGAGGGTGGCCAGGGCCAGTTGGGCGGAGTGAGGACTCTGTTGGATGCATGGAATGCAAGGCGGTGGTTGAGGTACACAGGTCCCTCGTCATGTAGGGCTTTGTAGGCTTGTGTGAGGAGCTTGAAGTTAATTCTTTTGTTGACTGGGAGCCAGTGGAGGTCTTCCAGATGGCCGGTGATGTGGCTGTGGTGGGGGATGTTGAGGATGAGTCTGGTGGAGGTGTTCTGAATGTTCTGCAGTTTCTTGAGGAGTTTATGGGTGATGCCGTTGTAGAGTGCATTGCCGTACTCATTTCTACTGGTGATGAGTGTGTGGGTGACCCTCTTCCTGGACCCAGTGGGGATCCACTTGAAGATCTTTTGGAGCAGGCGTAGTGTGTGTGTAAGCAGGCTGATGAGACGGCTTTGATCTGGCAGTTCATGGTGAGCTAGGAGTCCAGGATGAAGGTGAGGTTTCGTGCGTGGTCTGTGGGTGTGGGGAGTTCCAAGTGCTGCGGACCACCAGGAGTCATCCCTGGCTGAGGGGGTGGACCCAGGATGAGAACTTCAGTCTTCTCTGAGTTGAGCTTGAGGCAGCTGTTCTTCATCCAGGTGGTGACAGCCTTCATCCCGTCGTGGAAGTTGTTCTTGGTGACTGTGGGTTCGTTGGTGAGGGAGAGAATCAGCTGGGTGTCATCGGCATAGGAGTCTGTGGTTCCTGACAATAGCTGCGAGTGGGGCCACGTAGATGTTGAAGAGAGTGGGGCTCGGGAGGAGCACTGAGGCACTCTGCAGCTGATCTCTGTGGGTTCAGAGTGGAACAGTGATAGTCTGACTCTCAGTGTTTGGCTGGTGAGGAAGGAGCGGATCCATTCCAGGGCTTTGTCGTGGATGCCGGCGCCGGGGAGTCTTGTGCATAGAGTGCGGTGGGGGACGGTATCGAAGGCAGCAGAGAGGTCGAGCAGGATGAGGGCTGCAGTTTTGCCTCGGTCGAGGAGGGTGTGGACGTCATCTGTGGCGGCAAGGAGGGTAGTCTCAGTGCTGTGGTTGCTTCGGAAGCTGGATTTGGAGAGGTCCAAGATGTGGTTCACTTTGATGAACTCATCAAGTTGGGTGTTGATGGCCTTCTCAAGGATCTTGGCTGAGAAGGAGAGCAAAGAGATGGGTCTAAAGTTCTTGAGGTCCATCTGGTTGGCAGAGGGTTTCTTCAGCAAGGGGTTGATCTCTGCATGTTTCCAGTCTTCAGGAAGGTGGCGGAGTTGATGGAGAAGTTGATTGTGTGGCAGAGTTTCGGGCGATGGAGGTGCCGGCTCTATTAGAAGATGATACACAGTCCTGCTATATTTGCAGGAACCGTTTAAAAAGTGGAATGGTGGAAAAGAGTGCATCATAATTGTATTCACAGATCCTCCTAATAATCTACATCAGTGTTTTTTTTATATTAAACAAATCACTGCTGTGCAAAAATGTCCAAATGATATAGTATTATAATGTAAAGCTTTAGAGGCCTTCCCTGCTAATAGTCCACTTTCTCACATCATGCCATAAATATATTTACCACACGTCTCAAATGATAATGAAAAGTAGGTTTCACCATCACTCAAAGCTGCCCATCCATTGGACATAGCTGTATTGTTCTCCATATCTTCAGTTACATTTAAAGCTTATTCCCTGGTATATTTACAGCGAAGCTCTTCTTCTAAGGGAGACTACCCAAGGTTTTTTTTTCTCATTTGTTTATTGATTTTCCACAAGTATTGCAAACATAAAAACAATACATTGCATAGAGACAGAAGCTTTGTTGTTCCAATACATGGTACGTCAGATCACACAAACAGTATTATGGGTGACAATGGTGTAATGGGAAGAGGGAAGGGTGTCAGGTGAAACATCTCTAAGAATCCAGCAAACATCAGGCAATACCAGAGGTTCAGAGAGTAGAACCAATAGCATCAGCATCTGGAGCATGACACTTGGGGCACTGTGACGAATGGGTGGGGGTCAAAGCGTGCAATGTCCGTGGGAAAAATGTATGTATGCTTGATGTAGAAACTTAAAATGTATGAGTTTATGTTTGTAATTGACAGATGCGAGTTTTGTCTGGGAGCAGCAGTAGGACCAGACGTTGTTGGAGTGTGGATAACCCAGATCAGCACCCTAGGCCTCCCTGATATGCTTAGTGGAATCTGGTTTCATGGCCAGGCAAGCACTATAAAGCCTGCAGAACAGGCTAGCACCATTGGTGTCAGAGATGGTGAGTGTCAATAGTGGAAAGTCGCCTGGAGCGAGAGGGTATGTGGTCATGCAGGAGTGTAGGGTGTTAATGGAGTTTTCTCAGTACAAAATGATCTATATAGGATGCGTTCTGAAAGCGGACATCATAGGCATGACTGAGAACATGGCCATCTGGAACACATTGCCCATGGTATGGAGTGCATGATGCTGCAGTGTGTGCAGAACGAGCTTCTCACACAAAAGGTGGAGCCAGGGGTTGTCTGCCAGTGAAAGAGCAGGAGAGTAAAGAAAACCACCACCCAGTATGCAACAAAGTTTTTGCCAATCCCAACAGGTGGTGGGTAGGGTTTGAATGTCAGAGGGATCCATAGGGATGCCTTTCAGTAGTATAGATGAAAGAGGCAGCCGTATGAGCTGATCTCTCTCCGGTTTAAGGTAAGTGATGCAGGCATCTGGATGGTACCAGCGGTATGTACACTGGCACTGTGCAGCAAGATAATAGAGTTGAAAGTCAGGGACCCCAAAGCCCCGGCGCTCATAAGGGAGAGTCAGGGTGTCCCAGCAGATACAGAGTTTGTGTCCGGCCCATATGAGCTGCAGGAGGAGACTACAGAGGGTAGTGGAAAAATGTTACGTAAGCAGTATTGAGATATGTGGAAATAAATGTAAAAAATGGGGGAGGACAACCATTTTAATTATTGCCACTCGCCCTGCTAGGGAAAGTGGAAACCATAGCCAGTATTCTACATGGGTCGACAACGTGTCAACAGCCGGTCCATAATTAAGGCAAAGGATCTGTCCTTTGTCTGAGTGTAAATGAATGCCAAGGTAGTTGGTGGAATCTGTGGACCATGATAAAGGATATTCAACATCTATGGGGTGAGTGTTCTCTATTAACGGATACAATTTACAAGGAGGCCCAAAAAACTATTACAATTTATAATCTCACATATGAAAGGGGGACGATTATCAGAGGGATGATAGACAAATAGCAATATGTCATCTTTATTTAAGGAGAGTAAAAGAGGGCCTTGTGTGAGTTGAAGGCCAAGGTGTAGGTGTCGCTCCTGAAGGTGGAAAACTGGGGGGTCCATAGCGATAACAGGAGAGGGGAGAGGGGGCAGCCATGTCTGGTACCTCTGGTGACAGATAAGCGATCAATAAGAGATCCATTCACCCACAAGCATGTGTTAAGAAGCATAACTGAGGAGATAAGTTGCGGGGGAAGCCCAATTTAGCCAATGTCGCTCGGAAGGATGCCCACTCAAGGGAGTCGAACGCTTTCTTGGCGTCTACAGGGCCACTATTGTGGGGGTGGTTAGGGATATCCTATTCAATACCATAAATATTTTCATCAGGTTGAGGGAGGTGGACCTGTGGGGGACAAAACCGGACTGAAAATAGTTTGCTGGCTTTCTGCTAGAAGAAATAATCTTTAAGATGTCGAAGTGAAGGAATATTTTTGTCAGTGTATTTCAGTTTGATGACAGTGGTCTTACTATACACAGCAAAAAGGGTTCTAAGTCTGGTAACATTGTCGGACTCTACAGCAAATCTTAAATTCTGACTCAAGGTACCCACTTCACTCTCCATATCCAAATGATATGGGGATGGGAAATGCTTCTCACAATGCAGTATGCTAGCAGTCCACTTGAACCTGTCCTAAATGGAGATGTTAACTAGATTTAGAGAGTGTCACCATTGGAAATAATATTGCCACTCACACTATCTTTATTTACATCTTTATTTGTGGCTGAATGACTTTGCAATGTATGAAAATGAGACCTTAAATGCTAAAAATACTGGTCTGGACATCATTCTAGATCAATTCCAGAAAAGATGCAGGCCACGGCCAATTTATCCTGACAAGAAGGGGAGATGGATCTTTGCAGGTGCACATACAAACAATTACATTTCATTAATAATACACATTTTGAGAACAAGTCTTCTATTTTGAGAAGGCATCTTTCTTCTGGATTTTTCTTACCTTGTTTATTTCTCTAGTTGCACTTGATTTTGAAAGACACAGGTTCATTCACTGTTTTTACCGTTGGCTTCCCCTTTTTGTCAGCTGGAAGGAAATTTTGATATTTGAAGACATCAATTACTCAAGTATCTTTCAGGGCCTTACAGTCATGAGCTAAGTTAAATGAGGGTCTGTGTATGTCTTGTCAAGACAGTCAGGGTATTTCTGAAGACCCAAAATAGATTAATCTTGTTGGAATATGGCCCTCGCTTAACTGTCACTGTTGAACTTGTCATCCTTAGGGTGGTCTTCCCTTCACTTGTTGCATGCTTCCCTCCACTGTTTGCTGTATCTATTTGTTGGCCTTAGGACTATGAGCATTTTACCACTGCTAACCATTGCTAAAGTGCATGTGTTTCTCCCCTAAACATGATGGCATTGGTGTATACCTGATTGACATATTTCATTTACCTGCAAGAGCTGGACACCAGAGCCCTACAAGTGGGGTCCAGCAAAAGCAGCAATGGTGGCAGCATACCTACAGGACCTTCAAGTGAGTACATATTCCATATCCCCAAAGATATGGTGCTCAGCTACAATGTAGGGGATTATGTGGATAAGTGGCTGGCAGCAAATGAAGTGGCTTTAAAAGCGCACCGGGTCCCAGAGGAGGACGGGGGGTAGCTTTTGGTGGAAAATGGAGAGGGACACACTCCTTACATTAGAGGTGGGAGTCCAGACTAACTACACTGCCATGAAGGCCATTTTAGTTGGGAAGTTTGTTTTGACACCTGAGAAGTACAGGCAATGGTTCAGGGCTAGTCACAAACTCTCTACACAGACATGGGTGGATTGTCTGGACTATGTTGGGAAGGCACTGAAGGGCTGGGTGTATTCTGGGCATTGTAGGACTCAAAGACAACAAAACTACGAGTCCATCAGGAACAGCTCTGGTCACTTTGTATTTGCATATCTATGACCAAGGCTCAAGGGTGCCAAAACGCGTCAGATGTTACTGCCCCTTCTGATGCCAATTGAAACGCCTCAATTCCCAAGTAGAGTTTCAGCGTTTCTTTTGTGTGGTGTTAAGTAACAGGACACTCCGTACCTGCTACCTGAAACCATCCTGCAGGGGCTGGAGCTCACATAAATCGGAGGATCGTTATATATATATATATATATATATATATATATCTGTATACATATAGTCACGCTCCACCATCCATGAAGAAGTGCACTTCAGTTCATAAAGACAATAAGGCACACGCTTGGTTCACATATTTAATCCAGTGCGATCACCAACCAAACCACCCAACGTGTTTCGGTGCTTGCACGCCTTGATCATGGGTTGAGTAACGCAGTGTCAGACAACAAAGAAATAGACATAAGCTTAAACATAAACGATGGGTGAGGGCTCGTAAATGCCTACTGACTAAGGTAAGTATGGTGGCTATTTTGAAGTGTAGTTGGACATAACAAAACAATACATATTGTCTACTAGACACTGTTTGAGCTCTGGGAATACAAACTGCCCCCCAATCAAAATGAAACACATTTGAACAGCACAAACAATCTCATGGCATTTGAACACACAGCATGCTAGATAATAGAAACCCAAATCAACAGTACAAAAGTCAAAAGCGGCTCGTCAGTAATACAGAGTGTACATGGTGTTGCCCTATGCAATCCCAGTGGGCAAAGACAGGTGTCATATGTAAAAAGTAAGGTGTCCACAGGAAGTAAAGAGTTACTCAAATCTGTGATGATACTCATCCAGTAACTTAGTATAACAGGACGGCCAATCTTTAAGAACCAGGTGTTCATGGTGTGTACCTGTAGGCACATAATAGAAATGGTGCACACCTGAATGGCCTATGTAAAGTAGCAGAGGTAATCACAATTGCGCCCCAGTGGGCATTACAAGTCTGGGTGGGGTAGGTGTGTGGTGAGCAAATCAGCTGCCCCCAATAAATGTAAGGATATCATGAAACATATCAAGAGGTTTGGTCTAGGTTCCACTCCACTCTACGCAACTCCACTCTATAGCACTCGACTGTACGCTACTCCACTGTATGCCACTCCACTGTACGCAACTTCAGTCTATGCTATTCCAATTTACGCCACTCCACTTTAACATAATCCCCTGTACACTGCTGCACTGTACGCTATTCCAGTATTTGTTATTCCAATGTATACCATAACACTGGACACCAGTCTATGGCACTCAACTGTACACCACTACACTCTATGCCAATCCATTGTAGACTATTCCACTCTATACGACCCTCCATTGTTCTCAACACCAGTATATGCTACTGCACTCTATCACAATCCACGGTATGCTATTACACTTTACATCACTACATTCTACCCCACTCCACTGTCTGTGACTACACACTACACTTCTGTTGTTAACCCTATTCCACTGTATGACACTGTAATCTACGCTACTCCACTATTCCACTCCACAGTATGTCTCAAGAATTAACGCAACTACAATCAACGTTATTACACTCAAGACAACTCCACTGTACTCTATTCCACTGTAAGGCACTCCACTCAACAGTACACCACTGTATCCCACTGCACTAAACCCTATTACACTCTACCCCACTCCAGGGTATGCTATTCTGATGTGTGCCACTCCAATGTACGTCACTCCAATATATGCCACTTCACTCTATGCTATTTGACTTTACGGCACTACACCGGACTTGGAATCCAACTTAGTGCCAACAGTGTTCAAACAAGGAACAGCCTCAATGTCCATTTCTTCCACTACTTCCACTGGACAACAGGATGTGTTGGACTGACTTAAAGGAACAGCCAGAACTGAACTGTGGACAAATCGACTGGCCTGACGTAAAATGGTGCCCTGGGACAAAGCCATAACTACATTGTCTTCTTTATTTGCACCTGAAGTCATCTCCAGTTCCTTATTCCCTACCCCGCTCCCCCTCTTTGAGAACAGGAACAGCACGGAGGGGTGAGACTTCAGGAGAGACAAATGGGACTGAGGCTTCATTTGCTGAATAGTTTTTTAAGTTTTTACGAGTTTGGGAGAGCTAATATAACTAGCAAGTAGAGATTAAATGGCCAGAGTGCAAACACCTAGATGTCATCCTATAAAAGAAGGAAAGAAATACCCTACCAGAGATGCCTCGTGTGCCTCAGGTGCTCGCTCTTCCACTCCTTTCTTTTCCTTTCCTATGCCACTCCACAAACCGACGTCAACTCCTTTCTAGTTGTCTAGTTGTCCTGACAATGCCCAATGTGTCAAAATGTGCCCAATATGCCTTCAAATTTGACCCAATAATGGGAGTTTAGGTTTCTCGCACAATGTGCGGTAAGGTGCTGCTGCCCCCACTGCCTCCACTGCAAGAAACACTGCACAAACAAGCGGGGTTACTCCACTTATCCATTGATCTAAGCTTGTTGCCTCAGAGAGCCAATTAACAGCCAGTGTTGGTAGGCAAACAGGGAACAGACAGCAAACAGCAGGCAACAAAAATAAAGGTCAAATGCCCAATGACAGGCTCTTTGTGGGCATTTTAGGGGGCAAGAGCAAGTGGGCAAGAAATAAGTGATGAGGGTGCATGCAAGGAGCATAGCCCCACCACCCTCCAAGGCACAAGCCGCTCTGTGCAGCTCCGGTCAGCAGCAGCTGGGCTCAGCATGCCAACGTTCCCAATGTTCACAGCGCTACCGCACTACATTGTACCACACTACACTCTATGCAAATCTACTGTACACCACTCAACTGTACGCAACTCTACTGTATGTCACTCCACTCTGTCACACTCCGGTCTTCGGTATTCCACTTTATGCCACCCCACTTTACCACACTGCACTGTACCCAACTGCACTGTACGCTATTTCAGTATACAATATTTCAATATATGCCCCTACACTGTATAACACTCCAGTGTATGCCAGTGCACTGTACACCACTGCACTGTACGCCAATACACTCTACAATATTCTGAGGACGTAGCTCTACTGTACCACACTCCACTGTATGCTATCCTACTGTATACCACTGCACTGTACACCACTCCACTCTATGCTACTCTACTATACACTCTTCCTTTGTACGCCACTCCACTGTACTTCACTTCACTCTCTCCACCTTGACTCTGCGCCAGTCCACTATATGCTACTCTATTATACACCACTCCCCTGTATGCCATTTCAGTGTATGCCACTCTAGTCTACCTCATTCCACTCTCCTCCACCCCACTGTACCACACTATACTGTACCACACTAGATTAACTATAACTCGCCTCATGCGCTAGCTGTACCCTTCCATATTACATACGTTATAGCATGTGAAATCATTGCATTAATAACAACACTTATGCCATCTGCAATTACATGATTTGCCAGAATACAGTGCATGTAACAGTGGGGAGTTATAGATAATCTAGAGTGGTGAGTAAGGTGACAAGACTGTGTACAGAGGCGCACGAGTTATATTAATTTGAAGGTGGTGCGTAAGCAGGTACCCGCAGAACCACATAGGATCCGCAACCCTAGGTAGTTATACATTTCTTTCTTTAAAAACTCCCAAACTACTGAACAGATTTGCATACAATTACAAAAAGGTCTCTGTGTGTGTGTATATATATATATATATATATATATATATATATATATATATATATATATAAATCACTTTTTCCTTTGTCTTTCATTCCATGGGAAAAGAACGAAATGCGAACCACCATTCAGTGCTCAGTAAGTTCCTTTATTTTTTGCCATCAAAAACCACCATGACTGCCATGACGCGTTTCGGCCTCAACTGGCCTTGATCACATGAAGCGCTTTCGGAGTCACATTACGTATTTAAAGTGCTATGTGCCTACACACGTGATTTCACAATCCCTATAGACAGAGACAACATACTAAGCAAGTCTGTTTTGTGCAAATCAGCCAATATAAATCTCATTGCATATTTAAAACATTTCAACATGAATAAATATTTGAAACAATTCTAGTAAAATACATTGATTGTTAAAATTCAAATTACAAAATGTTAAAATTCGGCTTGAATTCTTTCAGAATGAACCCCCATGAAATTTAAATGATTCGCTAGCATCTAAAAGGTAACAAGAGGCTAACGGGGCTTTAAAAGAATTGCTTAGTCAAGATACCAGGTGGTTTTCCTTTTTCGGTTAAAAGGTCTTGTTTTTATCATATCTTTTCTTTATATATATTGATTTTTCTCTATTTGACATGTGGGATCTGGCGGTCTGTATGCAAGACCGATTCAAGTATTATGGCCTTTAATGCCACCTGGTATCTTGACTAGGCAATTCTTTGAAAGCCCCGTTAGCCTCTTGTTACCTTTTAGATGCTAGCGCACTTGCGCAGTGAGGCTTAGTGAGAGCGCCATGAACTTTATTTGTCCGCATCCCACTACGGTTATATTTATGATTATTGTTTTCATCGTTATTTTTTGAAATCTTATTTTACTTATAATTTGTTGAGCTTTCACGTGACACAGTTTGTCTTAACAGTTATGAATTATAATTCTGTTTGTTACAATCATGTGTTTTATACGTGATCCTAGTCTGTCTTCTGATGTGAACAGACCTCAGCAATGTTGTATTGTCTTTTATGTCTATGCATTCATGTTGGATGAACTTTGGTATGAGCACTTAAATACAGCCACTTCCGGGTCAGGAAGTGACTTTGACAAAGACTGTGAGGTTGAAACGCGTCAGTCAATAAATCTTTTTTCTCTTTAACTATCCTGAGTGCGACTCTGCCTTCCATTGACTGACTGAGGGATTCTTACAAATTATAGCGGGTCCAGCGCCCGCCTGTTCGCACCAACCCCAATTGGTGGACGAAGTCGGATGAAAAGGCTGGAAGCCTTCTTGGACATATATATATATATATACACACACACGTATATATACATGTATTTGATGCACAATGTTTGGACATTTATGGGAGTCGAACAACATCTTTCAAACCCCATTCAGTGTTTACACCGATATTACCAGGGGATTCAGTTGACATCTTTTCAGAACTAGTAATACAGGATCTGAAAAATTTTCAACAAAAAACATTCCAACAACGAAGCAATCCATGTGATAAACAAATCATCAAATACAATAAGTTAATGGGCAAATTACGTACCAGGCAGGATGTAGTCATCAGACAGTCTGACAAAGGTGGAAATATTGTCCTTTGGCCACTACATATGTATAAGATTGAAGCTTTGAGTCAATTGGATGACAATGGATGTTACTGTCTATCCTCCAAATTGGAGTTGGAAGACGTCAAAACAAAATATTGTCTGGATTTGGCGAAATGGAGAGGTTCATGTTTGATTTCTAAGGAATAATATCTATTCCTCAAAGTAGAACATCCAAGAACACCTGTTTTATACTTCATACCAAAAATCCACAAGGACATGTCTAACTCACCTGGGAGGCCAATTATATCGGCCATTGGAGGTCAATTTGAGAACACATCTTAATTCGTTGATTTCTTCCTTCAAGATTATGTTCAAAATTTAACATGCTATATCCAAGATATTAGGGACTTCCTGAAAAGGATTTACGATATCAATTGGGAGGATTTATTCATCCTTATTACTATGGATGTATCTTCGCTTTCTACAAGTATTGCCCACTCTGATGGGTTGAGGGCATTGGAACACTTTTTGGGCCATAGGCCACTTAATCTCCTTCAGCATACTAAAATGATTCTATCTATGACGAAGTGGTGTCTATATAACAATTTTTTCCTCTTTGACAGGTCGGTGTACAGGCAAAAGAGAGGTACTGCAATGGGCACCTGCTTCGCCCCCAGCTATGCTAATCTGCATATGGGCGGGTGGGAGGAGCAGGTGCTCAGACATAAATACGCAACTGAATGGTCGGAGAATGTGTTCCTTTGGACCCGTTTTATCGACGATCTCTATGTCATCTGGAAAGGGAGTGAGGAAACAGCAAAAGTTCACTGAGAGTCTCAATGACCTTAATTTACGCTTTACTACTACCATGAGTAAGACGGAGGTACACTTTTTGGCTTTAACTGTGTACGTTGGGGATGGTACGATTCAAACACGAACATATAGAAAACCCACTGCGGGCAATTCTTTACTACATGCCCACAGCTTTCATCCAAATAGTCTTAAATTCAGCATTCCGTATGCAGAAAACCTCAGGATGTTGCGAAACTGTAGTGAACAGAGGGTACTAGAAGAAGTACAGGGAGATTTGAAGGCAAGATTTTTAAGTCATGGGTATAGTAGCATGGTTTCGGATGGTGCCATCAGTAAGGTCAACAAAAAGAAGCAAGATTAAATTCTTTTCCAGAGAGACACCATATCAAAGGGAACACATAACCTGAACAAAGAGGGCAATGAATTGAGGATGATTACGGGTTATTGTAAGGAACATCCCACTATACGGAGAATACTTTCTAAACATTGGCACCTTATCAGAAGTGATCCATTAATAGGTAGTACATCTAAAGCAAAGCCACTCGTAACTTTCAGACAAGCCAAGTCTATGAGACACGCATTGGTGCGCAATAGTCCTGAAATTCAGATCTCAGAAACCTGGCTGAGAGGTAGCCCAGGGATCATACACTGTCTCAGATGCAAGGCTTGCAAATTTGGTATCAATATGGAAAGAGGTGAAATCTCCATTATCCAATAGGAGTTACCAGATTAGGTCAGCCCTGCACAGCAAGAGTGATTTTGCTATTTATGTTCTCCAATGCCCTTGCCCCAAAATGTATGTGGGAAGTACCATTTTGAAAGTGCATTTGAGAATCTTACAACACATTAGGGCCATCAAAAATAATGACCATAGTTACCCAGTGGCTCGCCACTTTAAAGAGTTTCATGATGGAGATCTGTCCAAATTTACATATTTTGTTATTGATTCAATCCCTCTCAACCCTAGAGGGGGGGAAAAGAGAGCAAGAATTGAGAAGACTTGACTCTAGATACATTTTGAATCTAGATATTAAAATGACTGTAGGATTAAAGACTGAGGAAGAACTTTATGTTCATTTATAAATTTTGTCCTCCTCCAGTTCTCTTTTGGTCAAGAATATATCATGTTTTTTATTAATGATGCAACAATGTATTTAGCCATTAGAAGATACATTGGTACTGTTGTTGATTTTATAAATTGTCATGTCTCGGGAGGTGTTAATATTAGTTCAAAGGAGGGGATATGAGGATTCGTGTTTACACTGAATTAGCCCATTTGGGCATAATGTCTCGTGCAACCTTTATTAGGCACTGGGTAAAGCAAAGAAAGCGATATGTCTTGTTAATGAGCAATGAAAGGAGGGTTGTTGTACATGTATCAAGAAATATTGCTTTATATTATAATGCGGAGATATATCAAAACATTATGAATTTTAGGGTTTTATCAAATTCCACAGTCATTTTAATCTCTGCAGAAATCTGTATATAGTGTGTATATATATTTTTTTTCACGCATATACATTTTACTAAAATATTTTGGTATATGTTTAACAGTCTTTTATCTCATTATCAATTTACGAAATGTATGAAAATATTTATTCTGCCTCTTTGCACACCGTCTCTGCCATTTTGCAAATTATTTTGCACATTTTTTCCATATTTGCCTTTTTGTACATTTGCTCTTTTGCACATCCGATTTGACTTGACATTTAATGAAATGCAAAGTGTACCTTGGAAGTATTTCTTCTATTTCCTTTTATGCTAATAATGACATCACCATGTTGCTAGTATATTTTGTGTGCCGTAAAGTTGTTCAAGCCATTTTGAAAAAGGCTGGGTAGCCAGCCGAAACGCGTCATGAGCAGCCACGCCAGAAATAAATTAAATTTACATACCCCTGTGGATTGTCGGAGTTTGTCCGGGGAGTGTTTGGGACGAACTAATGCTGTGTATGTATATATATATATATATATACACATATATATACACATATATATATATATGCCTTCACACGTTTTCCCCAGATTTGAGGCCGCACTCCGTCACTGGTAGGTAACAACCCTTTATTTAGAAACCAGGCAGCTTCTCATTCCGTCTTGTTGTCCCCCGGCCTGACGCGTTTCAGGGAATCCTTTCCCTTTCTTCAGAGGCCAAACATGAGCAACCTTGAAATAATGTGCAACTGCACTGTCCCCTGCACGCTATTTAAATATTATTGGCCTCCGGTGTGCCAATCAGTTGATTCACTTTGACAATGCATGCTGGGACCTGCAGTCCAATCCGTGCACCAATTACATCCTCCAGTGGATTGGGTGCTCATGTTATCTTTACAGGGACCAATTCTTACAGCCCTCCATTGAGCCCCCCGAATGGGACTCTGCCTGTCTGATAAAAGCCTGCCTCTGAAGAAAGGGAAAGGATTCCCTGAAACGCGTCAGGCCGGGGGACAACAAGACGGAATGAGAAGCTGCCTGGTTTCTAAATAAAGGCTTGTTACCTACCTGTGACGGAGTGCGGCCTCAAATCTGGGGAAAACGTGTGAAGGCATTAAATCACGGCGCTTCCAGGCCGTGGAGGCTACGCACCACCTGTGAGTGAACTGGGTCTGCGCGGGGGGAAGTTGTTTTCCTTCGTGATCGGCGGAGCAGGCTTTTATCAGACAGGCAGAGTCCCATTCCGGGGGCTCAATGGAGGGCTGTAAGAATTGGTCCCTGTAAAGATAACAGGAGCACCCAACCCACTGGAGGGTGTAATTGGTGCACGGATTGGACTGCAGGTCCCAGCATGCATTGTCAAAGTGAATCAACTGATTGGCACACCGGAGGCCAATAATATTTAAATAGCGTGCAGGGGACAGTGCAGTTGCACGTTATTTCAAGGTTGCTCATGTTTGGCCTCTGAAGAAAGGGAAAGGATTCCCTGAAACGCGTCAGGCCGGGGGACAACAAGACGGAATGAGAAGCTGCCTGGTTTCTAAATAAAGGGTTGTTACCTACCTGTGACGGAGTGCGGCCTCAAATCTGGGGAAAACGTGTGAAGGCATATATATATATATTTTTTTTTTTCCTTAAATCTTTTTCTTTAATTTAACAAGTAATGGGGGTAATGTGTCATTTCTATTTTCTGAAAAAGGTTATCACTAAAGGTTTCTAAAATTTAAAATAAATAAATACATGAGGGAATAAGTGCATGCATCCCACAGTTCAAAATTTCCACCATTAGAAATTAATATTTTGTGCTATTTTTCTTTGACAATACCATAGACTGAGATTGGTGACATAATTTCAACATCAAAATCAAAGATCTGTTTTATTTTCAATATTTATACTGTTCTTGCAGTATGTACTGTCTAAAGCATAATCCGTATGTGTGGAAGTAACAAGCCAATAATGTAACACAGTGAGCTATGTAGTTTCCACTAAGCCTGGGCAAAGTTCTACCACGTGGAACTCCGAGAAGTGCAAAAAAAACTCTGCCGCGCTACGTGGAGCTCCGCAAGTAGCGGAGTGCATTGGATAAATGCCGTTCTCTGTGATTTTCAGTGCCAGGTGCTTGTCTGCACTGTGCAATCATCGCGAATGGCACCATGCACAGCTCAAGCGGGCGCTGCTTCCTTTTTGCTGCTCAAGTAGATTTTTACTCGAGCAGCAGCTTCCTCAACGCGAATGGACAGTTTCTCAATGCGAGCAGTCAGGAGCATACACGACCACTCGCAATGAGAAATCTGACCGCCTGCGTTGAGAATTCTCCCCTGGAGATTGATTTTACAAGCTCGCGCTCGCCAAATTGATGTTGATGATTGCGGACGAGGAAAAATCTCACCGGGAGGTGGATTTTCCTTGCTCGCGCTCGCCAACTTGACGTTGAGGAACGTGAGCGAGAAAAAAAACTTTTTCGGAACTCCGCAAGCTTCGCGTAACACGGAGTGTGGAAATCTCCGCAAATTCCACGAGCGGAGAGGAGTTCACCGGCCAGACTAAGTTTCCACCTGTAAAAGCTGAAAGATAGCTCAGTCACTTAAACGCTTACCCTGACATCTACTGTGACCTATATATTGCATTGTTAGAAATGGGGGTCTCTTGTTGGCAGAGGTAGGTACCTTTGTCCAAATAGGGACCCTTGCTTCTAGTCAGGGTAAGGGGGCTACACTTCTAAAATAACCCCTGCTCACCCCCTTGGCAGCTTGGCACGAGCAGACAGGCTTATCTCAGAGGCAGTGTGTAAAGCATTTGTGAACACATACAGTAACACAGTGAAAACACTACAAATGGACACCACACCAGTTTAGAAAAATAAGTAATCGTTATCTAAACCAAACAAGACCAAAACGACAAAAATCCACAAAACAGTTTTAAAAATATGACTTTCAGATGGTAGAAATAGTTCAGTTCAATGCAAATTGCAGATGCGACACTTTTCACACAAAGTACCTTGGATGCGTCACGCAAACAAACAAAACGGGCTGCAGGGAAGGTGATGCATCAGTTCCTTACACTCAGGGAAGGTGATGCATCGGTTCCTTGCTCTGGGGGAGGTGATGCGTCGGTTCCTTACTGCTGCGCAGGGGAGGTGAGGCATCAGTTCCTTACCGGAGAGGAGGTGATGCGTTGGTTTCTTACTGCGTGGGGAGGTGATTAGTCGGTTTCTTACTGCGTCCCCCAATTATGCGACAGACTCGGAGCCTCGATGCGATGCGACGATCCGAGATGATGCGTGGAATCTTGCAGCCGCACAGCAGGGCGTCGGACTTCGGAAATCGTTGCACTCGATGCGGCGTGCAGTGATTTCTTTAGCTGCGGCAGGCGTGGGATGGTTTCTTCGGTGATGCATCAGAAACAGGTACGGATGCGTCATGCTTCTCGGTGTTGCGTTGATTTTCCAGCTCCCAGCAAAAAACAGTCTCTAGAGGTCCAAAACAACAGCAGGCACCTCTTTGCAGGTCAGAACTCCCAGCAAGGAAGTTCAGGGGAGCTGGTGGTGAAGTCTTTGTGTCACTGAGACTTCAGAACAGGAGGCAAGCTCAGTTTCAAGCCCTTGGAGATGTTCCTCAAGCAGGGACACAGAAAACAGCAAAGCCCTTTCTCCTTTCCTTGGCAGCAAGTAGCCACTGCAGGCCAACCCCAGACAGCAAACAGCACAGAGGCAGTATTCCTCCTCAGCTTCTCTGGCTCTTCCCCATGGCAAAGGTTCCTCTTGATTCCCAGAAGTGATCTAAATTTCTGAGGTCTGGGCCCCAATATTTATACTACAAAATCCTTCGTTCTCTGGTGGCAGATAAGCCCTGTGCTTGGTGAAAACCGGTTCTGTCCTCTCTGGTGCAGCTTCCTGGCAGGAGGTGGAGACAGCATTGTCCATGGCAGACCAGGCCCATTCAGGTGAAAGGAAATCTTCTCCCCCAACTCTAAATTCAGCCCAGGACTATTCAGCCCAGCCCTCACTCATAAGGCTCTCTGGAGCCACTGCTCCTCCCCAGCCTCTGTCATCCAGAAGCCAGACATGCAATACACAAACCTAGCAGAGGCACACTGGATGGCTAAGCAAGAAAATACCTACTTTCTAAAAGTGGTATTTTCAAACACAGAATGTAAAAATCACTCTCACTAAAATATGCATTTCAACATTCTGAGTTCAGGCATATCAAACTTTATTTCCCTACCTTGTTCCTAGGGGTTGTTATATTTATAAGATGTTATAAACAAACTTCCCATTCTATCCTATGGGAACAGGTAGCCTTGCAAGAGTGAAAAACAAAATTGGCAGTAATTCACTATCAGGACATGCCACACACACCAGGGCATGACCTACCTTTCACACTGCACCCTGCCCACAGGGGTGCCTTGGGCCTACCTTAGGGGTGACTAACATGTAAGAAAAGGGAAGGTTAGGGCCTGGCAAGATGGTTAGTAGTTGTGTAAGTACAGTGGCAATGTGTGGTGCAAACTGCGGTGGCCTCCTGACAAGGGCCATGGCACTTATGTTTATTTACAAATTACGCATTGGCTTTACCCTTTTTTTGAAGCACTGAATGGGTGTGATAATTTTAGTGAAGCCATTGTTTTTGCGAAAAACGCACATTTGAAGGTTGTCTAGGTAAGCTGATTTTGTTTAAGATAAAACTTTGTGAAGCCTAGTTGGTATCAGGCAAAAATAACAAAAATTAAGAGTAAATGTGTGACGCGCTCCCACCTATTAAAGACTAGGTTAATCATTATGGAAATCAAAGCTTGTACCTTCTCACAGTGTTAAATATGAGCAGGGTAGGGCTTTTAAAAGATGCTCATATTGACGGAAATCACATTAACTTAGTTTTCATGGACATAATTACAAGCGAAGTTTGTAATAGAGGTCTGAAAGAGACCAGCTTTTTGTTTGTAATGCAATTAATAAGTCTGATTTTAATAACAAAAGGGCCTTTATGACACAAAATGTAGCCTCCTTACCCTACCTATTGATTGCACCTTTTCAGATCTTTCACGGCACCGACCTCTGAGAATCCAAGTAATTTGCTAATTACTGCTGCTTTGCAAAGCTCTCTTATTCAGAGTTTAGTCACTAATGTGTTTTGAGAAATGTGACCCAGATACTATCTTAGCGTCTGCCTTTTCCATCTCTGATTGCCAGCACTGTGGTGTGTTGGAAATGTGTTACACAGTGTTTGGTTGCACTCTTGCTTTAAACCCACAAGCCCCATCCCCTCAGTGGAGGACAAGCAGTGCCAGCCTTCCCCCGGCATTAGTGTCTTATTGGCTGCTGTGCTGTCAAGGCCTGATTTTGAAGTATCTTCAGGTTTCTTGTGTCTATGGAAGACATGTACTAATAAACACAGATTCACACATTTATTGCTACAGCACTAAGGCCAAATTCCATATTTAATACCACATTACTTCTTAACTGATTTGAAAACAACCCCTGCTTTTTGCGTTCTGGAATTGTTTTACAGAAGAAAACAGCATGCACTGTTATTCCATTTATCCAGGGAATACAGCAGGAATAAATATCCATTAAATTATCACTGCTATTAATAGATCGTACTGGAATAAACAGGCTAAATATTATTCTAGACTGTACAGTTCTCTTTATAATGACATTTTCGACCCCAACAAATGCAGCCCCATTGGCCTTTTTCATTCTGTCTCCCTCAGAAACAAACCTCAAGTGATGGACTATAAAGCACATATCTTGCTTCAAGTGACAGAGCTTTTTTAATCTGTGGCCTTAGGCTATTGGACTGACCTTGATCGTAAGTGGATTCCGCTTATAGAAACCCCATTTATTCCAGATAAAAATAATGTTCGAGAAAGAATGCTTCTATATTAGGACTTGCTTCCATGGGAATTAAAGGGAGGCTGTTCGAAATTATTCTTTTCCGAGGTGTGACTGTAATGGCGCAAATTCTTACAGGCAGAATCTAACGTCACAGATTATTGAGTAATGGTGAACGTCCTCGCTGTCTGGTTGTAAGGCTCCGTGTGTAATATTTCTCTATACAGCTCATTAAACGTGCTTCATAGAGGTTAAACATTGTTCTATAATGGAAGACTGAAAACAGGCTAAGGAATTGCGAAGCAAAGAACGATATTGATTACCATGCATATATATGCACATTACAGTAAAGCCAACTCATATCTAAAACAGTGCTAATTAGAATTAATGTTAACCTTTGTTCCTACCGCGACCCTCATTGGCATGCACTATCCAACATGTTTCCTATGGTCCACAATGTATGCTCCTACTTTTACCTTCCATATGATAATACATGCCAACATATGTGGAACAGCTTTTTGGCATGGTAAAGTTAAACACACACACACACACACACACGAAAACACAGACGCCTACACACAGGCACAGTCAAATTCCTATAGATATGCAACACTTGTGCGCGCACACATACACCTTCACACAGGCCCAGACAAATACCTATAGATATGCAAAACACACACACCATCAATGCTATATGTTGAAATAATGCAGCTCTGTTATTTACAGCTGCAGTCCTGTTGGGTGGATGGCAACTTCAAGAATAGTCAAGCTCCCACTACAGGGTATCCTTTGCACTGCTCTGTCAACTTTATGGCACATGCTACAGGGGATGGGCACAAGGTAGTGATCCAGCGGTAAACCAACAACAGATACTCCACTACCATATACTCACCTGGGCCCATAAAACACACATTGAGTAAACCGCTGGAGTGGTTTTATTTTTCATTTAGTTTCTTAAGATTAGTTATTTAATTCTCTCAACTAACCTTTCACTGATCAAAAGTTCTTTCCTCTGGTCGAAGGACCATTAGTTGGAACTAGTTAATGGTGATAATGAACTTAACCCTTAACTATTCTTAGTTTGATGAAAATAATCACAGACTCAGGAAAGTTTTAAATCTTTATCTAAAATAAAGTGCACGTGAACCATTTCAAAAATACAGTGTAGACACCCTCACTTCAGGAGAGGAGTTCAATTGATTAAACATCAAAATCATATACTTCGGACTCATACAATAATTAATGCTCAGAAAGGGAGAGGACAGAGAGAAAAGTACATTTGCAAATAACATGAAATTATAGTTACCAAGAATGGTGTGAAAGACCAACCCCCTGGCCAAAGGGCTGGTGAAGGTCCCCAGGATAGGTCAGGAGACAAAGACTTCAGGACAGGGTTCAGGACAGGATAGGTCACCGCTTTAGAATACTGACGACTGCGTCGCACCCCTCTCTGACACTCTCTTCCTCCTCGAGATTCTTCCGCGATCTTCTTATCTAACCCAATTAAATTAGGATAGAAGGTTCTGCATTCTGCTTCTTCATCAACATCTCACAGCATCTCTCCCTGCGTCAGCATCTCAGCAACACGAACCCCCTCTAACTAACTAAACTACCTCAATTATACCTTTTGTTCATCATGTACCACCCACTAAAGTTACAATATCATAAAAATATGAAATCTAATTGGTCAGGCAAGGGGGGATGATCATCACACCATGCTTACATATCACTATACTCTATTAGACTATTGTTCGCAAACCCATCCCCTTAATTTTTATTCAAGATTTTATTCCCATTCACTTCATGTAGCAAACTTGCAACATTTATGACACTATAAAGAATAGAACATCACATCGCTGAACTTTTCACCATCCGTTCCCAGGACAAGTCGCTACGAATTGGCTTCCATTCAAATGTCTCGTCATTGACCTTCATAGCTCCACTCTGTAGGCATGCGCAAGTGTTGCGTCATTTCATCAAGTCTGGTCATATGAGAAAGGCCCAAATGTGCACTAATAATAAAGTCAAAAGAGAAATGTTATTTTCACAAAATAAATGGTCTCACTGTTTATCTTCCACCTCTACTCTATTCCCATTCTTTTATTAATATTTTCCCCGCATTAGCATTAGTAAAATAGCCTGTTTTAGTTTTAGCTGAGCAGATGCCATGCACGCGAGTCTTTGAGACTCCATTTTAGTATCTTCTGCTCATGCGCTAGAATTTCCCTCCAAGCGTTAGTTCGTCATATCGCGTAGATGCAATTGACGCATCCGCACAACAGTTTCCCCGTTTAAAGCGGTATTAGTCCGTTTTCGTTGTTATCTGTCGTTAGTACATACATAAGCAAGCTTCGCTAACCTGGGTGTTTCTGTGGTGCGTGTTATTATTTACGATACATAGTTAGTAATTCTGTTAATGAGTTAAACGAGAGGATTGCTTCCGAGCCAGTCTCTTTCTTACGAGACCTTGCTCCATCAATCCCCTCTCTGATGGCATTTTGAGCCATCACAAAATTACCCATCCCTTCCCAGATGCCAACTTTAGCACATCTCAATTTCTCCTTCTTTTCTTTTTATGTCATCTTTTACTTCTTTCCCTTCCAAATCTTTAATCTTTTTATACAGTTTTCCTTTCATTTCTTCTAGCTGGATTTCTTCATATTCTCTCTTTCGTTTCTTTCCTCTTCCTTCACTTTCTAAATGTATTCTTCTCTTTTCCTTTCTTCTGCAACATTTACAGGTGATCATTACCATCATGACAATTGTCATTACTATAACTACTGGCAATATTATTTGACCTAGAAAACTCCTCCCAAAATCAATTAACCAATTCCCTATTGATGTTATACTCTTTGTTAGTTTTCCCCATACACTGTCAACCTCCAGTTGGGTCAAGTCATTATGCATTCTTGTAATATTTCCAATATACCCCTTAATTTCCTTGCTTTTGTCCGGAATATAAGTGCAGCAATGTTGAATTTTCAACATACCACAGACTCCGCCCTCTTTCAAGAGCAAGACGATTTTGTAAAACCATAGACCTTATCGCAACCATTTCTGTGTTAATCATTAAGAATCCTCCTGCAGTATCTGTAGAAAGATGGTCAACTATGGTTGATAATTTACAAATTTTGCGCGAATTTAGAATGACTCCAACTGAGGGTATCAATGCACTAAAAATATCATCTACTATTTCAGAAAAACTAGCTCTTCTTCTCCGTGTTAGTCTATTAGAATTTTCATTGTTTCCATTGATTCTGTCTACATGGTAAATCTTTGGAAAAACTTTTCCAAAATAACAGCTCCCGTAACATCTTGCAGGTAACCTATAATAGGCATTATTCCCGCATACATAATAAACTCCTGGAAATACCGGATCAGTTCCTCCTTTTAGTCCCCACCCTCCTAGAATTAGGAAGTTGTGTTCACATTCACAGGAACCAATGAAATTGTTATTATAATCTGTCTTTAACCTATGGAGGCAGAATTTTCCCCTTTTCACAAAGTCTAGGGACATCGCAGCATGAGCTTCACCCTTTGCATAAATTCCCTTTCTCAGCCCATGGAGGTACATGGGATTTCTGTTCAGCAGCTTTCTTTGTTAAATCCTGTCTCCTTCCTTCTACTAAATTCAAAAACTCTTTTTCTTCTTCATGTAATATACATGTTAGGTTATCCTTGTGAGCATGAACTATATCTACTGAACTCATTGTTAAAAAGAATTCACCCATGAATTGTGCATTTTTACTACTAGCTACTGGATTCATTTTCTTTCTAATAGGTAATTCTGAAAATACTACATCTAAATTTGAATAAAAATACTGAAGTTTCCCTGTTACGTAAAATAAACTTGATAAAACACTACATGATACACCATATGTTAGAGGTGTATGGTGATACGTCACCCCTTCTGACACTGATGAGGGTAACTTCATACATACATAACAATTACTAATTTCCATTGTTAACATACTGAAATAACAATTTAGTTATCACATTTAAAGACGAATCATTGTCGGATTCATTATGATAGTTTATCTCATCTTCTACCCCTATTTCTATTTTAGTTCCTTTTACTCTATCTATCTTCTCATTAGTAATTTTACTATTCTTGTTACTTGTTTCTATCAACAAAGGTACTCCTACTGTTAGGACTAACCATACCAATACTACTAATATAATACTACATAAACAGAATCTTAAACATTTTCTTTTTAAACTTCGTTTCGGTCTTTCAGTATTTTCAATTTCTGCCATCTTTAATCAGAGAGAATTTCTTTTCTCTTTCTTCCGTCTAAACTTTCTAAAAATCCAATCTTTTTATTTTAGGGAGGTCTTAATTTGCTTTCATCAATCTGTGCAACATGAACTCTTTCTGATTCTTCACATAAATCTAAGTTTTCAAATTCTTCAAGAATAACATAGGTCCACTCAGGGGCCTTGTATTTTCTGTTCAGAATTTTCAATCTTGGGCTTCTTCTTGTAAGTTTTACTAATGTTTGCTTGGATTGTGTCTGATTCGTGATCTCATTTACTTGCTCTGGTTTCTTTTCTGTTCTTCTCAAATGATATTTTAGGCTCTTCACTCCTACAGGCCAATTGTCTCCTTTTCTAACTCTTTTGACCTGAACTACACTTTCACCTTCTCCGTCTTCTTCTAAAGTTCTTTTATTTTCACCTAATCTAGGCACAATCTGTTCATGTTCCTCTTCTCTTTCTAATTGTCTCTGTTCTGTATTTTCTGTATTTGTTCTTCCTCTACTTGCACCTGTTCAGGTCTTATTACAGTTTGTTCTTCTTCAACCTGAACTTGTTCTTCTAACTCTATCTGATCCTGTTCAGGTCTTATTTCAATTTGTTCTTCTTCTGCCTGAACTTTTTCTTCTAGATCTACTTTTCCCTGCTCAGGTTTCTGAATGGCTTTGTTTATTTTTACCTGAGTGTGTTCTTCTTTCCCTGTCTTTTCCTTTCTACCTTCCTGTCTTCTTAGTTCAGTTCTTCTTCTTGTTTCAACAACAGCATCAGATATTTCAATCACTGGTATCCACTCTTCCTGACTTGTACTTGGCTGTTCGTCATATAGTTGTCTTTCAGAATCTATCACTCTAGATTCTTCAGCGTCACAGCTTACAACTTCTGACGTCTCAGCTTGTTCAGTCAGTGGCTGCTCTTGTTGTTCAGATGGGCTCGGAACTCTTCTGGTATGACTAGCGTGAATCCAATTGGGTAAACCTGCACACTTCACTGCTGTGGTAGTGACTAGTATGACTTGACGTGGTTTATCCCACCTGGGTGCTAGACACGACTTCCTTGCGTGTTTCTTCACTAACACCCAATCTCCAGGATTCAAATCATGCGCTTGGTCTGGCTGTCTTTCAACTGCGTCTTCCCCAACCTGATGAGAGACAGAACGCACCATTTCAGCTAATCCTTTGCAATAGTCCAATACCAGAGCATCAGTTATATTCATCAATCTATATCCAGGAATATATGCTTGTCTCATTGCCCTTCCCATGAGTACCTCATGTGGACTCAATCCTGTTTTCCTGTCATGAATACTCCTGAGACCCATCAATACAAGAGGTAATGCATCTGGCCATTTCAGCATTGTGGATGCACACACTTTCCCTAATCTTGACTTGATTGTGGCATTTAGCTGTTCAACTATTCCAGAAGCCTCTGGACGATAAGCACAGTGCAGTTTTTGTTCAATGTTAAATGCAGCACAGATTAATCGAATTATCTCATTATTAAAATGAGGTCCTCTATCTGATTCCAAAGTGACTGGAAAACCGAAACGAGGAACTAACTCTCTCAATAGTAGTTTAGCAACTGTGAGACTGTCATTTCTTCTAGTGGGATATGCCTCTACCCATCTTGAGAATAGGCACACTATAACAAGTGCATATTTCAGTTCGTTGCAAGGAGGCAACTCAATGAAATCTAACTGCAATCTGGTGAAGGGTCCTTCTGCCTTCCCAATCATTCCCCAACTAACCACTGTCTTCCTGCCTGGATTCTGCTGCTGACAGATTAAGCATCTTTGGCAAAGACTCTCTGCGACTACCCTAAACTTTGGATTGTACCAACTTTGTCTGAATAATCTGATCATCGAATCCCTGCCAATGTGTGTTGTCCCATGGTATACTCTTGCCATTTGAGAGAGTAGGCAGTCTGGCATAACTGGTCTTCCATCTAAATACACCCACACTTCATCTTCTGATCTCCTTGTACAACTTGATTTTATCCAAATTTCCTTCTCTTTTTCCTCAACTTCTTCCTGTAACTGTCTGACCTCATCCCATGTTTCTGGAACTGAGAAAAACATAAGTTGGCAGCTGGTTTCACCCGTTTCAATCTTTCTGTTAATTGCCATTGTATTTCTTGCACAGTATCAAGCAATTTGGTCGGCATATCTATTACCAGCCGCCACATAGTCATTTCCTGACTGATGTGCAGCACATTTAACAACTGCTACTTCTTTTGGCAATTGTAATGCTTCCAACAAATCCTTTACATTTTTACTGTTTCTGATAGGAGATCCTGAAGAAGTCAGAAATCCCCTCTGCATCCAGAGTTGGCCAAAATCATGCACAGCCCCGAAACCATATTGACTGTCTGTAAATATGGTTATTCTCCAATTTTTCCCACTTTTGCATGCCTTTATTAAGGCCACCAATTCGGCTACTTGTGCAGATTTGACTCCTGGTAAACAGGATGCTTCAACCACCCCTCTTACTTTACATACAGCATATGCAGCACTTAATCCTCCTTCTTCGGTTCTTAAGCAAGACCCATCCAGGAATAATTCATGATCAGCTTCCTTCAATGGTGTTTCTTTTATATCTGGGCGGGGCTTAGTGCAGAATTCAGTTACATCTAGACAATCATGATCAATCTCATCTTTCACTTCTTCACAACATGGATCTGGCAATAATGTGGCAGGGTTCACTATCGTACATCTTATTACTGTCACATTTTCTGCTCCCAGAATCACCCTTTCATACTTAGTCAGCCGACTGGGAGTGAGATGCTGTGTTCTTGTTCTTGTCAAAAGAATCTCAACTGAGTGTGGAACATAAACCTTTACGGAATGTCCCATCACTATGGACACACTTTGCTCCAGACTCATACAAGTAGCAGCTACTGCTTTTAAGCAGCCAGGTAAGGCTGAAGCCACTGGATCCAAGATGGCAGAAATATAAGCCACTGGACATCAACTCAGTCAATGCCTCTGGGTTAAAACTGAAAGTGCACAATTTTCTCTCTCACAACAAAATAATGCAAAGTCTTTTGAATAATCAGGCATGCCCAAGGCTGGGGCTTCACATAAACAATTTCGTAGTTTCACAAAAGCTTCCAAACATTCATCATTCCAATCGATGGGATCTTTCGCGCTTTTCCGCGTTAATTGTATCAATGGCTTTGCTAACATGGAGAAGCCATTGATCCACTGCCTACAGTACCCAACCACTCCCAAAAACATTCTCATCTCTTTTTGTGTCTGAGGTAGTTGCATTTCTTTGATTATTTTAATTCTTTCCTGTGTCACTTTTCTAACTCCTCTTTCTATTTTATGCCCTAAATATCTAACTTCTTGTTGACAGAACTGCAATCTTTCTGGAGACACTTTGTGTCCTCCTTCGGCCAAATGGTTCAGTAATGCAATTGTGTCAGTGACACAATCCTCTCATGTTTTTGATGCCACCAATAGGTCATCAATATACTGAACCAAAACTGATTTCCCGGGCATAATCAATGACTCCAGACACTTCTTCAATATTTGATTAAAAATTGAGGGACTCTCTGTGTACCCTTGAGGAACTCGGCACCATGCCAAAATACGATCCTCAAACCGGAAGGCAAAAAGATACTGGCTGTCTGGGTGCAAAGGAATAGAAAAGAATGCTTGGCACAAATCAATTACAGAAAACCAACCTGCATTCCAGGGTATCTGATGAAGGATCACCGCTGGGTTTGGCACTCTTGGGCAACAAGGCACTACAATTTTGTTAATTTTGCTTAAATCCTGCACTATCCTGTATTTTCCGCTAGGCTTTTTAAGTCCCATGATTGGTGAGTTACAAGGACTACTCATTATTTCTTTTAAAATGCCCTGTTTAATCATTCGGTCAATTTCTGGAGTGATTCCTGCTTTCACTTCTGGACTCATTTTGTACTGTCGTGTGTTTGGGTAAACTACACCTTCTTTCACTGTCACTTTAACTGGATCTACATTTGACATTAGCCCAATATCCTTTCCTGTAAAATCCCACACTTCTGGATTTACAGTGGTTCTCAACTCTTCAGGTAATTCACTCTCAGTTATCAATGAAAACATCTCGTCTACCTCTGTACCTTGCTTAGCTAACATCATTTTGTATATGACATCTTCATCAGGGGTTTGGAAAGCGACACCATCCGGTGTACAATAGATCGTGCAATTCATCTTGCACAGTAGATCTCTTCCCAACAGATTTACAGGACTGGAATCTCAAACCGATGCATTTCTTTAAAATTTCCGATATGTACCTCCATTGGTTTTGTAATTTGGGTTCTAATCTGTTGATTTGATACTCCTACAACTTGGATGGACTCTCCCGAGAGGGGTAGGTTTGGGATTCTGCTGTTCTCACAGTAGACCGGGTAGCACCAGTATCCAATAGAAAAGTGATGTCTTTACCTTCCACTTTCCCATCAACAAATGGACCTGACTGATCTACCGGCAAGGATGCGCCAAGCACGCACTCCTCTTCCTCCCCCCTCAGGCACCGTCATTGCACGCAGTCTGAATTTTCTCCATCATTCTGCAAAAAATATTGTGTGATCACCCTGTTATTCTTACCACTTTCTCCGTGAAATCCGGTGTTCGCACTATTTTTGTGCACTCACAAAGTTTGGCATAGGAGCTGGTGGCACCTGATACTGTGGAGTAACTACCTGCTGCGGCTGACTCATAAGTACTTCATTCTGCATCTGTGGAATTAAATTTTGATTTGGCCCATTATTATTCTGAATACTCTTACACTCGTTCTTCCAATGTCCAAGCTTTCCGCATGCATGACAAGGAAACTTCTTCTTCGCTTCCTCTCTATTCATTCGTCCTCTTATTTTACCACCATTCGCCGCTTGATCATTCTGACTCTGCTCTTTTATCTGATTTTCAGTCTGGGAATTTACTTTATTCTCCTGCTGTTCTGCCAATTTTACTTGTGCCCACATCATTTTCTCTTTTAGCTTCCTACGCCTTGCCTCAATATCATCGCCACAATATTTTGCATATTTCAGAATTTCGTCAATCGACTTACTCTGCCAGCACAACATGTGCTGTTGAATCATCTGACTAATCTCCGGTTTCAGACCATACACAAACCGATACACAAAATGCATCCCTAGCATACTCCTCACTTGGCCAATCAACTGTGATCTTCCATTCTGTCCACAAATCAGCAGATACTACAATATCAAATAAAGCATCCAGATCCTTCAACAAAACCTTTGAAACCTTCACAAATCTGTCTACCTGTTTATATCATTCCACTGGCTTTTCTCTCAACCTGGGAAAATCATTCGTAAATGACAAAATATCCTGTCTACTCCAGGGGACATGAACATATCCACCACCAGGAACTTCTCTCATTGGACACAATTTCTCAACCTTATTTGATTCTCTCACTGGAAATACAGATGATGCTTCTCTTGCTTGTACTTCCTCTTTCTTTCTTATCCACCTAATTCTCCATTTGTCAATGTCTCCCCATTTTCGTAAAATATTCATCAACTCTTTTATCTGTAGTCTCTTACCAGATGCATTTACACTCTCTAAATCTTTGTCAGTAAAATCCACCCGATACGGTTTCTGCAACAGTTTCGATTTCCTATATCTATTCCAATCTCTGAGGCAACTTCCGTTAATTTCTCATGAAATACTCTTGCTCTCCTAGTAATACTCTTACATAAAAATAATAACTCCTCATCGTCTTAAACATTCAGTCTTTCTATGCTCACATTGCCAGTTATCATTTCTTCCAATTCTACTTTCAATTTACTGATATCTAGAATCTTTGGTTGTGGGTTTTGATTGTCTATTTCCTGTGCCCACCTTTCTATATCCTCAGGGGCAACTACTGTTGAACTTCCAGTTCCTATGGGAACCAGAGATCTCTTTTCTCTCAAATTTATAGGTATAATCCTTTTCGGAGTTTCAGTTAATGGTTCTTCATTCGGGAGATCCATTAAGGAAATGACTGATTCACTCTCACTAGTATGATCATCCGTAATTATTACTTCTTTTCTGGGACTTGTTAACGGAATTGTCACAGTTTGAGGTTTCTGGCAAGTCTTTTTATCTCCATATAATGGGATTACAGGACCAATAGTCACTGGTACTCTCAAAGCTTCAGCATTTAAATTTAATTGGTTTACCTTTTGAACTAATTCTTCTCTAGTTTTATTTAAAGCTTCTCTCTCTTTATCCTGAAACACCCTATTAAGTGGTACATCATGTAAGATTTGTGGGGTTAAAGGCATTCCTATCACTGGTGCACTTGGGGTAACCTTACTAGGTGCTTCTTGATACGGTGGAGGGTTTTTAATCAAAATATCCTCTAACAGCTCATTATCTGATTCGCCATAGCCTGTCGTATTCAGGTGTTTTGTTTTTTCTTTACATTTTCCTCCTATCTGTTCTTCAGCCATTAATACTGGATATAGACCCTCGGTCACTACAGCTCTCCTCCAACGCTTCATTTGTTCTCCACTTGACTCATACTGATATCTAGGTAGAAACCCTCTAAATCTCCGTCCACTTCTATATTTTTCACGATCAAATGCCTCAATTTCCCATTCTTCCAAAGCTTCATACTGTGTCATTCTAGGATTCGGTTCTAGCATAATCATTCGATCTCTCAAATTCTGAAGTATTTTTAAATTAAAAGTACCATGCTCCGGAAAAGCCAAAACTCCATCACCTCTAGTATATTCCACCCAATTCTCCAACCATACACACGTGTGATATCCTTTCTCCATCATCATAAAGGAAGCAGGTGTTTTGGGTGGTGGAATAGGAATTCCCTCTCTAGTCATTACATGCTTGTCTTTCTTAAAGACATTTTTAATTTTCTTCATTAATGTCATTTTCTTCGGTCTTCCGAACATTTCTGAAGTTTTATTTAGAAAAGAGTCTTCCGTATATCTTCCAGCTCTATTACCTACGTCGCGTCCTATGTCAGCACAAGTCACTCCCGCGGTCAAATCAGGACTCAACATACAACTCTTTTCCCGACCAATCCTAGCGTGGTTTCTATCTACCAACCAATCGGACTTAGGCTCACGCTCGTGGTCTGACCAATACTAGCGCGGCTTTTTGTGACGTCAGTATTACTCCTCACTACTGACCTCTCCTTTACATTCTGCTTCTGTTTCACGCCCGCTGTTTCAACCAATCCCAGCGCGGCTCTCTGTGACGTCAGTATAACTCCGGCGACTGACCCTCCCTTCACAAGGTAATACGAAAACTTATTTCTTAATACTTTTCATTAAATTTCTTCATTAATAACAACATAAAAACATTCGCTACTCTGTCTGTTCCACTAAACAAAAGGATAGATTTCAATTTATTCTTGAGTTTCAGAAATTACTCTTCTTCTTACTGCAAGTAAAACCCCTGTTTACTCTTCATTTAAGCTCAGGAGAACCCATTACTTCTCCAGTGTCACCCGTATTGGTAAATAAGACCGAAGTTTCATCAGCGAACCCCTTTCGCTACCATTCACACTCTCCTTTTATACGAAATAGTCCCTAATTTAATACAGCCAGCCCTGCGTAGCTACTCAGTATTATTCCAACAGACGAGTAACCTCACTGCAGTGTGGCTTCTGTCACCACCCGCTATTCATTTCCCGGGATTCTGGACAACATAAAACAAGACGCTAACTCTTTTTGTTAAACATAAATCAATAATCAATAATTATCACCAAACTAATCAATAATAACCATAGCTCTGCTACCAGAAAACTGATCCAGCGGTAATCCAGCAACAGATACTCCACTACCATATACTCACCTGGGCCCATAAAACACACATTGAGTAAACCGCAGGAATGGTTTTATTTTTCATTTAGTTTCTTAAGATTAGTTATTTAATTCTCTCAACTAACCTTTCACTGATCAAAAAGTTCTTTCCTCTGGTCCATGAACCATTAGTTGGAACTAGTTGATGGTGATAATGAACTTAACCCTTAACTATTCTGAGTTTGACGAAAATAATCACAGACTCAGGAAAGGTTTAAATCTTTATCTAAAATAAAGTGCACGTGAACCATTTCAAAAATACAGTGTAGACACCCTCACTTCAGGAGAGGAGTTCAATCGATTTAACATCAAAACCATATACTTCGGACTCATACAATAATTAATGCTCAGAAAGGGAGAGGACAGAGAGAAAAGTACATTTGCAAATAACATGAAATTATAGTTACCAAGAATGGTGTGAAAGACCAACCCCCTAGCCAAAGGGCTGGTGAAGGTCCACAGGATAGGTCAGGAGACAAAGACTTCAGGACAGGGTTCAGGACAGGATAGGTCACCGCTCTAGAATACCGACGACTGCGTTGCACCCCTCTCTGACACTCTCTTCCTCCTCGAGATTCTTCCGCGATCTTCTTATCTAACCCAATTAAATTAGGATAGAAGGTTCTGCATTCTGCTTCTTCATCAGCATCTCACAGCATCCCTCCCTGCGTCAGCATCTCAGCAACACAAACCCCCTCTAACTAACTAAACTACCTCAATTATACCTTTCGTTCATCATGTACCACCCACTAAAGTTACAATATCGTAAAAATACGAAATCTAATTGGTCAGGCAAGGGGGGATGATCATCACACCATGCTTACATATCACTATACTCTATTAGACTATTGTTCGCAAACCCATCTCCTTAATTTTTATTCAAGATTTTATTTCCATCCACTTCATGTAGCAAACTTGCAACATTTATGATACTATAAAGAATAGAACATCACATCGCTGAACTTTTCACCATCCGTTCCCAGGACAAGTCGCTACGAATTGGCTTCCATTCAAATGTCTCGTCATTGACCTTCATAGCTCCACTCTGTAGGCATGCGCAAGTGTTGCATCATTTCATCAAGTCTGGTCATACGAGAAAGGCCCAAATGTGCACCAATAATAAAGTCAAAAGAGAAATGTTATTTTCACAAAATAAATGGTCTCACTGTATACCTCCCACCTCTACTCTATTCCCGTTCTTTTATTAATATTTTCCCCGCATTAGCATTAGTAAAATAGCCTGTTTTAGTTTTAGCTGAGCAGATGCCATGCACGCGAGTCTTCGAGAATCCATTTTAGTATCTTCTGCTCATGCGCTAGAATTTCCCTCCAAGCGTTAGTTCGTCATATTGCGTAGATGCAATTGACGCATGCGCACAACAGTTTCCCCATTTAAAGCGGTATTAGTCAGTTTTCATTGTTATTTGTCGTTAGTACATACATAAGCAAGCTTCGCTAACCCGCGTGTTTCTGTGGTGCGTGTTATTATTTACTATACATAGTTAGTAATTCTGTAAATGAGTTAAACGAGAGGATTGCTTCCGAGCAAGTCTCTTTCTTACGATACCTTGCTCCATCAGTAGTGTTTATATGGATTTGGGGAAGAGGATTAATTCCAGACAACTAAGGGCTCTGTCTGATTGCCAGGGCTCATGGGTGTGAGGTGGTGAGTGCAGAGGATCAAATGAGATGGTGCTGTCTGCAACGGGGGCAAGCTTTACCAACCATTTCCACAAGCAGAATGCCGTTACCTTTGGAATTTGCACATTTTGATATTGAAAATAAAGGATTGATAAACCACTATACAAAATGAACATTTGGATTTATTGAAGAAAACTCTTTGGTAGTGCACCGCTCCACTATTTTCACTGCCGTTACCTTCTCGTCCATCTTCCTGTCCCATTCCTTACGGTGAGCATCTCGTCTGCTCCACAGAAATCCTATAACTAGCAGAGCTGTAACACTTCCCCCAACATGCTGTCACCTAGTCGGTGTGCATAAAGGGGGAAGTGCGTCATAAAGACATCCTGTTCCTTTTTTGCCTTATCTTCTCTATGTCGCATACTCCACAAGTTATGTGTTCATGTCCTGGTGTTTCACTGCTTTTAGCGGGTGTTTGGTCACTGTGGCCTTGCACTTCTGTTCTTACGTGTTTCGCAGGCAGTGGTGCTTACTTGTTGGATGCTTGGCGGCTTGCTCTAGTGGCCTCTTCTGTCCGATGGTGCCTTCACGCCCTGCTTCAGCGGGTATGGGCCCTCAGGCTCCCGGGCTGCGGCACAGAGCATCCTTTGCTGGTTTGCCTTCATGCCTCCTCTATGGGTGTTCTCCGCCCGGCTGGCTCCTATTTGTGGAGGCCGGGCGTTTCCTGCTTGCACGAGAGGACGGAGGCCACGGGACTTCGTTTCCATATAAATGAGTCTGTTGCTGTAGGCGCCCGTCCTCTGCATTTGCCTGCCATGGAACAAGGTGCTTCTTGCTCTTCTGTCCCTACTATGGATGACCTGCGCCTCCTTGTCAATGAGGCTGTTGCTGCTGCTTTCCGGGCTCGGGAGGTGGAAGGTCCTCCTGCTAAAGTGCCTTGCCCTACTCCCTTGCCTGAAGATGTGGAGCCAGAGGAGGAGGATTGTGTGCGTTGTCGTTTTGTCCAGGGTGCGGAGCTCTCTGATTTGTTTGGCCATGTCATGGGCAATCTGGGTTTCACTCCTCCTGTGCCGGATGTCCTAGTGAGTGACTTTTTTACACAGTATTATCAGCCTGATCCTGACTCTTTGCCCCTGCATGGCACAGTGGGCAAGGTACTTACCCATGAGTGGCGGGATGTTGAAAAATCCGTTTTCCCTCGCTTTTTGAGTAAGCGTTATCCATTGGAGGGGTTTTCTGCTGAATTCCCTCAGTCCATCAAGGTTGATAATTTGATGGCTGGCCTTTCCACGCAGGGCAGGTTCTGTCTGATGATGCCCTTCCTTCTGATGTTGTCGATAAGAAGGTGGAGGGGGCTGTGAAGCGTTCCTAAGCCGCTTCCAACTTTGCTATCCGGGCTACGACCTACTCCAACTATATGGTCCAGTCCCTACTGAAGGATTTCCAGGCCCTGGCTCTTCTGTTGCAGGAGGGGGAGGATGCCTCCTCTTTCTTGGAGCTCATGAAACTGCAGGTGCGATACCTCTCTGACATTTCCTTTGACAATTTGTGTGTGGCGACAACTGCTGCTGGGGCTTTTATTGCTGCTCGTCGTCATATCTGGATGAGGTCTTGGAAGGCGGAGCCGTCTCAGAAGTCTGTCCTGCTTAAGTTGCTGTTTGTCAGTTCCAAGGTGTTTGGGCCCCAGCTGGAGGACTTGTTCAAGCAGTCGGCTGAGAATCGTAAGCTTGTGGCTCCCGTTCGGCCTCCTTCTTGGGGGCGTGGGTTTGGTTATCCCCGTGCATTTAACTTTCCTTCTGCCAGGGGTGCTCAGCAGCACTTTCGGGGCAGGGGTCGTGGCTGGGGGGCCCCTGGTGGTGCCAAGCCCCAGGCTCAATCCAGTGGTTCTGCCCCAGCTCCTTCTCCACAGCAATCACTATCTGCCTTTTCCAGTTGGGGGTCACCTTCGCTTCTTTTGTCATCGCTGGCTGAGTCTTCCCGATGCCTGGGGTGTCCAGACAGTGTCCTCCGGTTACCGGATCGAGTTCTCCTCTCCTCCCCCTCCGGTGTTCCGGGAGACTCCTCTGCCGCGTTATCCTCTGAGGCAGGCGGCCTTGCTGGAGGGCGTTTGTCTTCTCTTGGAGAAGGCTGCTATGGTGGAGGTCCCTTGTTGGAAGCCGGAGTCCCCGTCCCGCACCACTGTCACCAAATGCGAGACCCGGGACTCCTCCCTCAACGTTAGGCCAAGTAAGGACACCGTTTGAGATAGCCCTGCTCACCCCCTTAGTAGCTTGGCAAGAGCAGCCAGGCCTATCTCCAAGGCACGAGTGTACAGTATGTGCAACCACACTCACAACAACCCACTGATGACACCACAAATGGACTTCACACGAGTTTGATAAAACGAGTATAAACTTTATGTAAAAAGATATACGATCAGACCACACGATACATAAGCCAACATGTAATAAAGGGTAATATTCGTTCTGGCTGGCTGGTAGGTTCAAATCCCAACCACCGCTTTCAAAATGCTATGCTGGTCGCAATGCTAGAATCACACTCGTTTCAATGGACAAACAATAGTGCGCTGCGTAACGATACAATCCTGTGCTGGGCAAAGGAGAAATAATACAATGCGTAACGATACACCCCGGTACCTGCAATGGGAGAAATAATGCAATGCGTACCGCTACAATCATGTACTGCGCAATGAAGGAATAATGCAATGCGTCACACCCCAATCACATACTTTGCAATGAAGAAATAATGCAATGCGCGCCGCTACAATCATGTACTTTGCAATTAAGTAATAATGCAATGCGTAGCTACAATCATGTACTTTGCAATGAAGAAATAATGCAATGCGGGCCGCTACAATCCTGTTCTCTGCAATGGAGAAATAATGCAATGCGTAGCACTACAATCGTGTACTTCATTATGCAGAAATAATGTCAGGCATCATAAGACAGTCCGGCAGTTCGTTAGCAGCAATATTGGCAATGTGTATTACGACAGTCAGCCTCTTCGATAACAGTTGCCCCCACACGTATCAACGATGACATAAAGTACAGCTTCTCACTCTGGCCCCAGTACTGCCACTCCTGAACACAGTACGGGTCTCAATCTGAGCCGAAGCAAAGGCTCATGTCGCCAGAAGGACTGAGAAGCCGAGAGAGTGTCCCTCCGAGCCCGCGCCCCGCCCAGGCAGTGATCCACGTTACCTGGGGGCGCGACCCCACTCTCCTCTCCTCCTTCAGCGAACTGGGCCTTCCATGTAGAACTTTCTCAATGGGCCTCAGCAGCTCGGCCTGGCAGCTCAGCTCCTCCGGGGATGCCGGTCCGGGCTTCGACTGTTAGGAAGGTCTCAGGCGGCCGCAGGGCACACGTACCCCATGCCCCTGAGATTACGTTACTCCGGGTGCACGTTCACCACATCACCCTCCGGGTCTCCTCTGGAACGAAGCCACACACACAACGCTGATGGGATTTCACGTCGACTCAGAGTGCACGTTCACCAGGCACTCCTTCCTGCGGTCTCAGTTGGCACCAAGACCCGCACACCATGCTGCAGAGACTCACTTTCTTATGCTGCACACGATGATCAGCTGATCACCTCCACAGTCCCAGGTTGCACCAAAGCACGCACACTGCTTCACTGAGACTTACTCCAACTCCGGTGCCCCGATATCCAGGCGCTCTTCACCAACGCCTTCAGCCGCACCCCGACACGCTCACCGTGTCCGAGCCTCACTTCTCCTCCGGTGCACTCGATGACCAGGCGCTCTTCACCAGCGCCTCCGGTGCACCCCGACACGCACCCTGCGCGTCCGAGACTCACTCCACTTCCGATGCACACGTTGACCAGGCGCTCCTCACCAACGCCTCCTGTGCACCACGACTCGCACCCTGCGCGTCCGAGACTCCCTTCACCTCCGATACACCCACTGACCAGGCGCTCTTCACCAGCGCCTGCGTGCACCACGACACGCACCCAGCGCGTCCGAGTCTCACGTCACCTCCAATGCACACGCTGACCAGGCGCTCTTCACCAATGCCTGCTGTGCACCACAACACGCACCCAGCGCGTCCGAGACTCACTTCACCTTCGGTGCACACGTTGACCAGGCGCTCTTCACCAACGCCTCCTGTGCACCACGACACGCACCCAGCGCGTCCGAGTCTCACTTCTCCTCCATGTGTCCAAGATCACAGGGCACACCTTCCGAGGGTCTCAGGCTGCCACAACACGCGCCCACCGGGTCGCTTGAAACTACTCCAGAAACTTTTATGTTCCTGTGTTTCCAAACAGGGAGCCAGCTCACCTCGGGCCCGTGGGGTAACAAGACACAGCACAAAGCACAGTCTTCTTCAAGCAGGGGGACCCAGCGCACAAAGTACAGTCCCAACAGCCTCTTCCTTGGTTAAAACAGCAAACTGCAGACCAGCCCCAGATCACGAAGGGTTGGTCCTTCCCAGCAGTCTCTTCATTTGTTCCTTCCTTAGCAGAGGTTCCTCTTGACCACGAAATGGGTCCAAGCCTTTTCAGTCTCAATCCATTTCTAGTCCAACGTTCAGGGGTCTCAGCTCTCATAGTTATACCCCTAAATGTCTTTGAAGTTTGTTGTGCTCAGGGGTCCCTGACCCCTATTTAAATCATTTCTGGGTGTCTCCCTCCCAGTGTCACCTTTCTCCCTTTGATACTGGGGGTCTGGATCCTTAATCACTCAGCAGGAGATGGGTCAATTGTTTTATAGCCGCAACCCAGGCCTCTTCACCTCCCGGGGCTTTTCCTCGCCTACTCTCCAGATGCAGGTCAGCCTGGTGCCATCTCAACCCCTCCCAGGGTCAAGATCTCCCCCAGCTCCTCTCCCCTCTCAGATCCAGACAGTCAATCCACATTCAGCAGAGACACACAGAAATGCTTAAAGCACAAAACTCAGCCACTTTCTAAAAGAGTGGCTTCTGAACACACAGTGACAAAACCACTTTCATAGAAAGATGTGTTATGACGCTCTGAGTTCATACATACTAAACTTCACCTCTCCATTTTAAACTTATGGGAAACTAGGCTAACAAACACAATACCCAGCCTCCCCATTCTGTCCTATGGGCAGGATGGCCTTTCACCAGTGAAAAACGAAATGGAGTGTTTTTCACTGTCAGGACATAACACACACCTCAGTATATGTCGTGCCTTTTACTTGCACTGCACCCTGCCCAGGGGTTACCCGGGAACTACCACAGGGGTGCCCACTGTGTACGCAAAATGGAAAGAGAGGCCTGACAAGTGGTTGCACTTGTCAGGACAACATGCTAACTTAGCAAACACTGCAGGCCTGAGTTCCCTTCTCCACGCACCTTTGCATTACTAGCCCTGGCACACACAGTGCACATCACTAGGGACTTTACTAGTAAGGCAACATACCAATCATGGCCAACCAATTACCATTACACTTTACACAGGGAACACTTGTACTTTGACACTGATCAGCAGTGGCAAAGTACCCAAAGCATCTAAAAGCAACGGAGGTAGAGGCAAAAAGTCAGGGCTAATCACGCCAAGATATGCCAGGTCTAACATCCCTCCTCTGGAGAGGGGGCTGGGTTGTTATTCCATCCTCTTTCTGGTCTCCAAGAAGGATACGACGGGCTTGTGCCCTGTGTTGGATCTAAGGAGGGCCAATCTCTACATTCCTCAACATCATTTCTAGATGGTGACTTTGCTGTCTATCCTGCAACTGGTGCTGCTGGGTTGCTTTCTTGCCTCCCTCGACCTGATGGATGCCTATCTGCATGTGCCCATCCATCCTGCGGATCAGCGGTTTCTTCGCTTTGCTGTGGATTTCCGGCACTTTCAATTCCAAGTGCTTCCTTTCGGCCTTTCTTCGGCGCCAAGGGTTTTTACAAAGCTCTTGGCCCCTCTGGTAGGTATTCTCCATTCCAAGGGTCTGCAAGTTTTTCCCTACCTTGATGATTGGTTGATTGTTTCTCCTTCTTTCTCTCATGCACAGAAGGATGTGGACCAGGTCTGTCGTCTTCTGGAGTCCTATGGGTTCCTCATCAAACACAGGAAGTCTTCCCTGCTGCCCTCCCAGACTCTGAAGTTCCTGGGGGCTCTCTTCTGTATGGATCTGGGGATGGTGTTCCTCTCCCAGGAGAGACAGTTGACTTTGTTCAAGCATCTTTCATGGGTTCAGTTTCAGTCCCAGGTGTCTGTCTGGCTCTGTTTATGGAGTCAGGGGGAGATGGCTTCCACCCTGCATCTCCTTCCTTGGGCTCGTCTCCATTTGTATCCCCTCCTGCATCACGTTCTGGCCCACTGGGATCCTGCCTCTCAGGACTACGACGCCCTGATTCCTGTGTCTCCAGGGATTCGTGCTGCCCTTCAGTGGTGGCTGTCCCCTCGGAATCTCTCCCTGGGTTTCGACCTTCTTCCTCCTCCGTCCGTGGTGGTGTTGTTGACCGATGCCAGTGCCGTGGGATGGGGTGCGGTTCTGGGGGTTTCCAAGGCTCAGGGTCGGTGGTCCCAGTTCGAGGCTCTCCAGTTGTCGAACTGGAGGGAGTTGAGGGCGGTTTGGTTAGCCCTTCTGTAATTTGCTCCTCTCCTTCTGGGCCATGCTGTCTCTGTTCAGACCGACAACCAGGTTGTTCGCGCTGTTAGGTTTTAAAATCCCATCCCTGCAATGTATTCCTTTCATGTTACATTAGGTTAGCAATGTGTGGCTAAATAGATGCCAGTTGTATTTACGTTATGCAACCCAATGAGTTATCCGCGTACTGTGCAGGCTTCAGTTAGCGAATGCGACTCCATTTTGTTTCTTGCAATCCTTACTAGGCTGCTTAGACTGTGCCCGAGTTAGGCCTCATGGCCCGTAGTGCTTGCCTCAGCAGAACACTGCACTTCGCTAATGTTTTTTCTTTCTGTCCAAGGCTGTTTCCTGACCTGCTAATGAGGAGACAATTCAGTTTTCACATACCAATCTAAGTGTGTAGTTCTGCTCCCATGTTAGGAGACGCTGAGACCCAGCACAGTGGCCTTGGGTTTCTGATAACATGTACCCATCTGGCAGGTGGTAGCTCATCTCCCTGTGCCTCCTTTGTTCATGTTCGGCCCCAGCCGGTATAACATGTACCCATCTGGCAGGTGGTAGCTCATCTCCCTGTGCCTCCTTTGTTCATGTTCGGCCCCAGCCGGTAGTTTTCCATGGTAGGCGGGGTTGGAGGCTTTTGGGGAAGAATGATTACTCACTGTGGACCGTGGGGAAGTCAGTCCCTCGGCAGACATCTAAGGGTGCAGGTCATGATGGACTCCTCTGCAGAGCATTTCCAATAAAGCATGTAAGTTTGTATTCTCTACTGTCTGACCGACTCTTCATTCTTGGGAAGGCATAGCAGGTGGTTGTGAGAAAACCCGAGTGGCCCTAGTGGGCCACTTCCTTCAGTTGGCGCCCGAACAGGGACCCCGCAAGGTGATCCGACTCGCCCGTAATTGGGTTGTAGGGACGGGGGGTGCGTTTGGTCGGTTGGGTGGATCGGGGTACCCCACACAAGACCGAGCTTGGTTCTCGCAGCTGCCCCACCCGGCTGATCGGGCGCCCCCTTGTCTAGTGGTCACCAGCTGGGGTCCTGAGAAGGCGAAACCTTGGAGTCGACTGTTTGGTCTGAAGAGTCGGCAGTGGAGAATAGCTTGACTCGACCTGTGTGCACCAGGTGAGTGATTTGATTCTTGGGAAAAATGGCACCATTCTTGGACGGCATGAACCTGTGGGCTGTGTCTTGATATGGTCTTCGGACTGTCTTGTCTGCAGTTTTTGAACTGCCTTGCTTGAACGACACGAGTCGAAGGGCTGTGTCTTGGTACGGTCTCCGGACTGTCTTGTCTTGAACTGGGTGGGTCTGCGGACCCTTGAAAAAGGCACAGAGTGTTTGCGAGCAGCTCATCGGACCACCTGGAAATTTGGCCCGTGCTTGAAAAGGCCCGGGACTGCCTGCAAACAATCTGCCAGACCAACTGGTAATTTGGCTAATGCGCGAAAAGGTCTGGGGCTGAAGCCGGTCTTCTTGGATTTGACACAGTCTTCGGACTGTTTTTGTTTGGCTCCGTGACTATTATTTGTAATTTTATTTTTGTCTTTGTCTGTTGATTGTTGGTGTTATACTGATCCGTTAGGGACTGTGCCTGTGTCTTATATTAAGATGCCTTGTTTTAGCAAATTGGGGTGTTTTGGATGTCGATGTTGTTCTACTGATGCTCGATTGGAAGAGAGCCAGCCTGCACCTCCGGAGGGTACTACAAATTTTGACATGTATGTTAAACATGGTATTGGTCCTGTTATGTTTAGCACGTTGTGGCGTAAATATACGAGGGACAATGCTGAGTTACAGTGGCCACTTACTGGCTCGTTTGATGAACAGAAATTGAATTTGTTGCAGGACAAGTTGTTTGCTAGAAGGAGCAGACAGTCGATGTTTGATTCTCTGAGACTATGGCAGAAAGAAGCGAGGCAGCGACGCATGAGGGCAGAGAAAGAGGCCCGGAAGAGGCAGACGCAAACGATAACACAGAAAGCAGTAGCTTATGAGAGAGGAAAGGTAGAGAAGGGTATAGAATGTGCAGATAGAAAGTTTCGGTTACCGACAGATAAGTGCTATATTACTAGAGAGGAAGGTGATGAGTTTGTCGAAGACCTATTGGATTCTCGTCCTCCTCCTCCTTATGCCCCTGAACGGATATACCCGGCAGTCCCAGCATCTCAGTCCTTGGCCCCTAGTGCCGTCCCTTCTAGCATTCCCGTTTCTGGCGTTACCGCTACAGCGCCGTCCCCTCTTGCTTCTCTTCTACTCACACCAGGCACCGGGACGGGTGCTGTTAGTTGTCCAGTCCAGTCTGTCGGCTCTGGATCGACTGCTACTCTCCCTCTCATCCCTACCACCCTGCCTCCCTACCTGATGGTACCTGTCTCTGCGTCTGCTCCTTCCCCCGTGAGTGTGGCACACCAGGCACAGTTGAATGTCGAAACTCCCGCACGTGGCATGCATGATGTGAATTGGGCGGCGGCGCGAGATGGAATGGATAAAGTATTGGTGCGATCTGCAGTGGGTGATGAGGAAAAGAAAATGGTGGCGAACCAAGCAGCTCAGTGGGCTCGGCACCCGATCTATAGTGTGGAGGATGTGTGGAGTGTGATGAAAGATTATGAGCCGTTTATACAGCAGCATGCCCATAAACACATGTCAGCGATGCTGATAGAGTTGTGGGAACAATGTTTTCAGGGCGTTGCACCGTAAATAATATATGACATACGGGATAGGGAATATGCTGCAGGTATGGCTCCCAATGAGGGTTTTAGCAATATAATGACACTGGTGGGCTACTGAGGTAGATTGCTCCAGAAGGTACAGACGATGGGGACACAGCATCCCATGAGGGAGGTTCATCCCATTTACCACTCTGAAATTCCAGAACTGCGCGATTCCACTAATGCTGTGATTAGACAACGGGCCGACGCTCAGTTTCAGGAGCAATGGATTTATACTCCTTGGAAGAGGAGTGAGGTCCTATCCTTAAAAGGCCAGCTGCCGGACCCCCGAAAAAACCCTACTGCATATTATAAGGAATTGACGGAGGCGGCCTCCTCTACAGTAATGACGTTAGCGGATATAGAGCTGTTTTTCGGCTTGTTGGTACCAGTGGACTTATGGAGGCAAGTCCATATGCAGGATCATGCACTAGAGTTGGGGGGAACATGGGATGAGAGTAGGGCTTGGGATAAGGAGCGTAAGCTCGGCGACAAGCCGAAAGCGGAGCTCCTCGCTTTGCCAGGGCGTATTATCACATACATGCATTCGCTTATCCCGCCAAAAAGAATGGATTGGGATAAGTTGACTGCGTGTCGCCAGAAGAAGGAGGAAAGTGTGTCGGAATTCTTTACTAGATTTGAAGGGTGTTCTTAGATTTTTACGGACAGGACCTGTCGCAGGAGGGTGGTGTTCGTTTATTTGTCAACAGATTTGTCACTAACCTACTTCCCGAGATTGCAACGCAGTTGCAGGCTTCGGAAAGTACTTGGACGACATGAACTTTGTCCGTGATATTGAGTATGGCGCAATATTACGAACATAGAGAGAATGAGGAAAAGGAAAGGGTGGAGAAAAAGTCACAGGATTTGAAGACGAGGGTATTGATGCAGCAGGTTGCAAAGGGGAAATGGACAAGGTAGAGGTTCGGGTTTGGCCCAGCAGCGGTCTGGCAGAGGTGGCGCATCAAACGCGCCCCTCGGGCTCAACCAATGTGCGTACTTCAAAAAGGAGGGGCATTGGCGGAATGAGTGTCCGGAGTTGTTACAGAAGGGTGAGGCCTCAAAGGGTCGAGGTTTTTGAGGACGCGGGCGAGGAACAGGAGGTAGAGGGGGAATGCATTCAGAAGATACGTCACACAATAGGCAGAGCAGGAATTATTTTGATGATCCCAGGGGACGGCAGTATTACCAGGACGATTATGACATGGACGAAGTGACGGGGTTGTCTCACAGCTAGGACAGCCGAGGACAGGGCGAGGGACCGGTTTCAGTGCCTATAGATCAGAATTGACCTTATGTCACTGCTGATTTACAGGATACTACTGAAATTTTTTTAGTTGATACAGGGGCTATGAATAGCTCTGTTTCCCGTTCACTGGTCCCGGGGGCAGCTCTGTCTGGCCAAAATAATGTTTCGGTGGGTTTTTCAGGCGTGCCGGTCATTAGCCCCTTTTCCAAGCCCCTTGCTTTGACCATTGGCCCCTTTACGGTCGATTCACCATTTTACTGACGTCAAATTGCGGGGAAAATTTGTTAGGACTCGATTTATTGAAACAGTTGAATGCGACAATTTTCTGTTCCCCAGACGGTGTTTATATGACTATTGGACCACAGGTCGCTCGTGCCAAACAGTGCTTTGCGAAAGATGCCCCCCTCCCAGCTGAGTTTAGAGATGTACCACGTACGTTATGGGCTACAGGAGACACAGATGTGGGGTTACTCCAGATCCCGCCTGTCTCTATACAGATCAGAGACAATGCTAAATTGCCACGTATTCCCCAGTACAAGATATCCCAGGCAGGTGAAAAGGCCCTATTACAAATAATACAGGATTTGATTGAGTCTGGTGTGGTTGAGGAGACTACGGCGAATATGTGTAATAGGGTGAACAGTCACAATATCGAATTTTTAATATTGAATTGGCAAAATATCGAGTTTTAAATATCGAGTGGACATAATATCGAGTCACAAAAATATAGTGGTGCAGAATATCGAAATTCAGGAAAGAAATATCGATTTTAATAATATCGAAGTTAGTAATATTGACAGTCATAATATAGTTGTTAAAAATATCGAATTTTTTTATAGTGTTTTAAGTGTTAGTATATGTGTTAAAAGTATGTATTATTTTTGTAATGTATGTTTGCATTTTTTTAAAGTAATGAATTTTATGTTATTTAATTTTTGTGTAGTTTAATTCCGTAGCGGGTTGTGGGTTTATAGGGGAATAGGGTGGGAAGTAATTTAATTATAATAAATTAAATATTAATTTTTAGGAAATATTAATTAATTTTAATTTAATTTTGCGTTTTAGTTCTGTAGCGGTTTGTGGGTTTATAGGGGAATAGGGTGGGAAGTAATTTAATTGTAATTAAGTAATTATTTATTTTTATTTATTGGTATTGATAATTAATTTATTGTTAATTAATTATTAATTGTTAATTAATTTTTATTAATTGGTAATTAAGTTTTTATTAATTGATTAATTGATAATTATATTAATTGTATTAATTTATTATTTGGAGCGGGTTGTGGGTTTATAGGGGAATAGGGTGGGAAGTAATTTAATTGTAATTAAGTCATTATTTATTTTTATTTATTGTTATTGATAATTAATTTATTGTTAATTAATTATTAATGGGTAATTAATTTGTATTAAGTGGTAATTAATTTGTATTAATTGATTAATTGATAATTATATTAATTTTATTAATTTATTATTTGGAGCGGGTTGTGGGTTTATAGGGGAATAGGGTGGGAAGTAATTTAATTGTAATAAAGTAATTATTGAAATTATTTTTGTGTATTGATAATTTACTGTTAATTAATTATTAATTGGTAATATTTTTTATTACTTATTAATTCCTGGTATTGAAAATTAATGTGTTGTTAATTAATTATTAATAGGTAATTAATTTTTAATAATTAATATTTATTTGCATTTATAATTAATTCATTATTAAATAATTTGTAATTGGTCGTTCATTTTTAATAAATTTTTATTGGTATTGATAATTAATTTATATATATTTAATTATTAAATCATTACTTTCCCTACTGTTGCACTCACTGGAGTGGGAATAGTAATTTTTACCCCTACGCTATCCAACACTTTCCCTACTGTTGCACTCACTGGAATGGGAATAGTAGTTTTTACCCCTACGCTATCCAACACTTTCCCTACTGTTGCACTCACTGGAGTGGGAATAGTAATTTTTACCCCTACGCTATCCAACACTTTCCCTACTGTTGCACTCTCTGGAGTGGGAACAGTAATTTTACCCCTACGCTATCCAACACTTTCCCTACTGTTGCACTCTCTGGAGTGGGAATAGTAATTTTTACCCTCCAGCTATCCAACACTTTCCCTACTGTTACATTTGGTGGAGTGGGAATAGTAAATTATTCCTACCTGCTATCCAACACTTTCCCTACTGTTGCACTCCCTGGAGTGGGAATAGTAATTTTTACCCCTACGCTATCCAACACTTTCCCTACTGTTGCACTCTCTGGAGTGGGAATAGTAATTTTTACCCCTACGCTATCCAATACTTTCCCTACTGTTGCACTCTCTGGAGTGGGAATAGTAATTTTTACCCCTATGCTATCCAACACTTTCCCTACTGTTGCACTCACTGGAGTGGGAATAGTAATTTTTACCTACCCGCTATCCAACACTTTCCCTACTGTTGCACTCACTGGAGTGGGAATAGTAATTTTTACCCTCCTGCTATCCAACGCTTTCCCTACTGTTGCACTCACTGGAGTGGGAATAGTAATTTTTACCCTCCCGCTATCCAACGCTTTCCCTACTGTTGCACTCACTGGAGTGGGAATAGTAAATGTTACCCTCCCGCTATCCAACACTAAAAATATTGAATATTTTTTAACAATATTAAGTTAACATATATATGTATTAAAAAATAAAAATGCATGTTTATTTTATTTTTTATTTACATGAATTATTTATTAATTTTAAGGTTATTTAAGTATTTTTTAGTATGTTTTACTTAATTATATTCATTATTTTACATTACTTTTAAGTCATTTAAAAAATTCGATATTTTAACAAACTATATTATTTACAACGATATTTTGGATTCGATATTTTTGTACTTACCTGTTTGTAGATAGGAAGTCGATATTCTGTCATTCTATATTTTTTCATCGATATTTTGGCAGATCGATATTTTGCTCCTTGATATTCTGTCAGTGATCCGTGTAATAGCCCTATTCTTCCTATCCTTAAGAAGGCCCCCTTGGATTCCCCTGATGCCCACCTTGATGTTTACCGCTTTGTGATTGACCTCAGAGAGGTTAATAAGATCGTAGTTCCCCAATACCCTGTGGTTCCAGACATTACAGCGATCTTAACAATGATTCCCCCATCAGCGAAATTTTTCTCTGTAATTGACTTGAAAAATGCTTTCTTCAGCATACCAATTCATACAGATAGCCGATATCTGTTTGGCTTTGCAATAGCCGATCGGAGCTTTAGATTCTGTTGTGCTCCACAAGGCTATACTGAAAGCCCTAGTATCTATAGCCAAGCCTTGAAAGCTCAATTGGATTCTTTGGAGCTTCCCCCTGGTAATGTGCTGTTGCAGTATGTTGATGACCTCCTTATTGCTTTGGACAATGAGGATGGTTGCAAAGACGCCACTGTTAAATTATTGTTGCATCTGGCGCATCATGGACACAAGGTGTCCCTTTCCAAATTCCAATATTGTCGACAGGAGGTCACCTATTTAGGTCACCTACTGTCGAAGGAGGGTCGCAGACTAACACCTGAGCGCATAGCTACAATCACTAGCATGTCTATCCCTAGAACCCAACGCGAGGTACGCACGTTTATAGGGATAACATCGTATTGTTGGCACTGGATCCCTAATTACTCCCTACTAACAAAGCCCCTTCTTTACCTGACCACAAAAGATGTGCATGAACCCTTGCCTTGGACACCTGCATGCCGGCAAGCTTTTGAGCAACTAAAGACTGCACTTTGCTCTGCTCCTGTGCTTGGTACTCCTGATTACCAGAAGCCTTTTGTACTCTACGTGCATGAGGTGGATGGTTGCGTGCTTTCTGTTCTAACACAGGGTTTTGGTGGTAAGCAGAGACCCTGCGCCTATTTCTCGGCCATGCTTGATAATGTTGCCAGAGCGCTCCAGAGCTGTCTGAGAGCTGCCGCGGCAGTGGCGGTTTCTATCAGACAATCGGCAGGGCTCTTTCTTGACACAGACCTCACAGTCATGGTACCTCATGCTATGGATACATTATTGAATAAGACAAAGACGCAGCACCTTACTAGTGCGCGTCTGACTGGTTATGAACTGACCCTGTATGCTCCGCACATTACCATCAAAAGATGTGCTACTCTGAACCCGGCCACGTTACTTCCCCTCCCTTCGGAAGAAAAGGGCAATGATGTTCATGATTGTTTATTTCGGACTGAGGAAGAAACGAAGGGACGGGTAGACCTGACTGATGTTCCCTTATCTGAATCCCAAGGGGAACTATATGTCGATGGCTCTTGTTTTAAGTTACCAGATGGCACCACCACTGCGGCCTATGCAATAACAACATTACACACTGTAGTTGAGACATCCCGTATCCCGCACCAATCGACCCAAGCTGCAGAGTTGGTTGCCCTCCTTAGGGCTTGCGAGTTGAGTGAGGGACTGGCTGTTAATATCTACACCGATAGCCAGTACGCCTTTAGGGTGGCCCATAATTTTGGGCACCTCTGGGCGGAGAGAGGGTTCTTGACTTCGCACGCACTGCAGATTCAGAACGGGCCATTGATATATAGATTGCTGTCAGCATTGACACTTCCCAGTAAGTTAGCAATAGTGAAATGTAGCGCTCATAAGGCTATTACAGATGATGTGGGGAGGGGAAACGCTTTCGCAGACCAGACAGCTAAGGAGACAGCTAGATCAAAGATGACACAGATGTTGGTGGCAGGTCCCGCGAGGTGGGTCCCAGACAATGGAATGTTTGAGGACACATTGGAGAATGTCAGGGAAATCCAGGGTGAGGCAACTTTGGATGAATTAGCAATGTGGGAGGAGAGAACAGGTCGCTTGGATGAGGATGGGTGTTGGACTGACTTGTCAGGGAAGCAGCTGTGGTTGCTGCTTAATTCATATGTGATCCCTGTTGTGACTATGGCCCATGGCCCGGCGCACATTAGTGCTAAAGGAATATGCAAGTTGCTGGACCCAGTATGGCAGAATGATAATTTCGCCAAGGCAGCCACGCACCTAGTCAAGCATTGTATCATTTGTCTGAAACACAACCCCGGGAAAGGTACCCCTACACCTTCTGGTAATTTTGCACCGCCTTCCTTCCCTTTCGAGGTTATCCAGATGGATTTCATCGAAATGGAACGGGGGAATAGCTTGAAGTATGTGCGAGTAGTGATCTGCGCATTCAGTAAATGGATTGAGGCTTACCCCACTAAAGAGAATACAGCTATGGCGACGGCGAAGGCACTTCTAAAAGAGTACTTCCCGCGCTATGGATTGCCACGCGTGATCTGGAGTGACAACGGAAGTCACTTTAATGCAAAAGTCATTGAATTGGTGTGCACAGGTTTGCATATTAAACAGAAGTTTCATGCAGCGAATCACCCCCAGTCAGCAGGCCTGGTTGAGAAGTACAATGGTACTCTCAAGCTGAAGTTGGCAAAAATTCAGGAAAGCACAGTACTAAAATGGCCAGATGCATTACCCTTGGCTTTACTATCTACCAGAGCGACAGCGCATTCTAGAACAGGGTTGTCCCCCTTCGTGGTGGTCTTTGGACGCCCTGCTAATGTTTGGGGCGTCCCCAGACCCAAGCGCTTTTCTGAGATAGAGTACCCCCTACTTGTAGACTACCTGTATGAATTGTCTAAAGATTTTCGTTCTCTTCATCAACAGATACACGCCACGTTGCAGCCAGTACCAGAGGGGCCCAGGCATTGCATACAGCAAAGTGAGTACGTGCTAATAAAGAACTTCCAACGGAAGAACAGCCTGGAGCCGAGGTGGAAAGGGCCAGTGATCGTGCTACTTGCCACCAGAACAGCTGTCAAGGTGGATGGCAGAAAGCACTGGATTCTTGCGTCTCATGTGAAATGGGTGCCTCTCCCGCTTCCGTATGACCGCTGGGTCAACAAAGGCATCGGTGATCAGGAGTGTGAGAAGGTGCCACACTTCGTTCCCTTCTCTGACGCCCGAGTGAGGTGGGCACAGACAGATGAAGAAAGTGATGCAGTTCTGTCTGAGGCGATCCCACCGGAGATAAGGGACGCCCCAGATAACACTGTCTCTAACACGCTGGAATCTGAGTTCCGATGCCCATCTGATCCTGAGTTTTTGCCCCTTTTTGTTGATGAAAAAGTGCCTGGAGTTACCAAATATAGTTTGAGGCCCCGGAGAAAGGACGGTGCACCAGCCAAGCAGTCTAGGAGTTAGGGAAGGACTTGAGCTTAGGGCGCAGGTGCTGTGCCTAAGGTGCTTGTATTAGACTAGGGTGAACGACACTGGTGCACTGCCCTGAACACTGGACAGGATAGCTGAGGGCATTGGCCCAGGAGGGAGGGTGCCCTATCCTGAAAGAAGAAGGATTTGTTTTTTCTACAAGGGTTGCGATCGTGCAGCTCCTCCGTGGGAGTGCTTCATAGCACTGTCCTTGATGAACAATAGGAGCCTGCCAGTGAGGCTCTAGACGGACACTGGGTGACTTGTGCGCCCTGATACTGTGGTTGCAATAAGTGGCTCTAGCCTGTAAAATTTTCTTTCCCTTTTTGACACCTATAAATTGCTCTTGAAGTTGTCCAAATGTATCCCTTTGGCCGTCCTATCCCTGATGAGGAGCAGCCCTTTGCGGCTCCGTGTCCTACTCCAAATGATCCTGTTTGGTCCTCTTGGTCCACTAAGAGTAAAATAGTGTTTGTGGTAATAATTTTGCTTTCTCTGATATTTGTGTTTGGGGTGCTGTTTTTCCTGGAAGAGAAATATCCTGTGCATGCTTGGATCAGTACTAGACCTGCCCCTCCTGAACATATTTTTGGTACATTAGCGCCCCACAAAGAAGAGCACCGGAAGTCCTATAAGGACAATGTTTTTATTCAGACGTTGCATCAAACACATGCTGTTTATTATACAACGAAATGTTGGGTGTGTGGTTTGCTACCTTCTGTCACGCATCGAAGTGAGAACTTGCTGCCTATGCCTCTATCTCATGTTAGTAGCTGTGAGGGATGGTTTACCTTACTTAGCTTGATTCGCTCATTCTCCCAACCAGACTTCTTGGAACGCAGAGGTACCAGTTCCCGTTCTCTGACAATGAATGTGCACTCTCAGCATAGGTCCCCACCTGGGGTTCCCCCGGGAGATGGGCAGTTCGATCGAGTGTTCTTAAGCACTTGCCTCAGAGCAGCAGATCGAGGTAGAAAGACAAACAGAACGAGGATGGATAGAGATAGGTTTTCACAGTTCAATATATCTGACTATTACCAATCCTTCCAAGTCCCCAATGTCACTGAAGATAAGCCCATACCCCTGGCGGTGGTAGACGTATTGGCCCCTTTTTGTGTTCAAGGGGCGGGAGACATAGCGGTGGGGGACAGTAGATGCAACACCACTTCTATATTGAGAATACCCAAGAGTCCGCCCTTGATCCCACCACCTAATGTTTATTTTATTTGTGGTACTCGTGGTTATGTGTGGCTCCCTGAGGGATGGTCAGGGCGGTGCTACCTTTCTTATCTCCTCCCCCCTGTCTACATAGCCCCTCCTAACTACCACAAAACTCATCGCTTGCTGCGTAGTAGTGCCCCAGCACCCCGAGTTAGGAGAGTTGTCAACCCAGACGATATTGATCAAACAGATTTATATAGCGCACAGCTGCCCCAGCGCCGGGACGCCTCTTCGCTGGGGCAGCTGTGCGCTATATAAATCTGGTTAACATAACATAACATAACAGATACATCCTTGCAGCAATTTACTGACATAATGAAGGGCATTGTGCCATTCTGGGGTCCCATGTTCAATAGTCGTAATATTCGTCGTCTTGCTAGGGTAGTTGAGGGAGTTATTAATACTACTGCTGGTATACTGACTAATATTACAGTCGAGCTTCAGGCTACGAGGCTTGTTTCTCTTCAAAACCGGATGGTTTTAGACGTCATCCTGGCAGACAGGGGTGGAGCCTGTCGCGTCATCGGCAGCAGCTGCTGTGTATATATTCCTGATAGTGCCCCTACTGTATACTCCGCAATACAGAAATTGCACCGACTCGCCTCAGACATCCATCAGGACAATGGTTCATGGTCACTCACGGGGTGGCTCTGGGGTCCAGTGACATCATGGGGTTGGAAAATATTACTTGTCCTAATAGCAATTGCAGGAGTCATCTTTACCGGTTGCTTGTGCATTAACTGCCTTCCAGTCTGTTGCACCTATTGTATGAGTAAACTTGCCCCTAACCCTACATTGCCAAGAAGCGATAACAAGATTTCTGTTATGATAATGCAGGAAATTCAGGATATCATGCTTATTGATAAGGGCATCTTCGAATATTAGGTGCCCTCAATGTTCATACCTTGCTTGTTTTCCCCTGTAACATGAGTGGCTTTGTTTATTCTTCCTCTCCCTTAGAATTGTAAAGACCCTACCGGATAGCAATAAAGCATTTAGCCACCCATGCTAAAAGGAGGGTCTGTTAGATTTTAAAATCCCTTCCCTGCAATGTATTCCTTTCATGTTATATTAGGTTAGCAATGTGTGGCTAAATAGATGCCAGTTGTATTTACGTTATGCAACCCACTGAGTTATCCGCGTACTGTACAGGCTTCAGTTAGCAAATGCGACTCCATTTTGTTTCTTGCAATCCTTACTAGGCTGCTTAGACTGTGCCCGAGTTAGGTCTCATGGCCCGTAGTGCTTGCCTCAGCAGAACACTGTACTTTGCTAATGGTTTTTCTTTCTGTCCAAGGCTGTTTCCCGACCTGCTAATGAGGAGACAATTCAGTTTTCACATACCAATCTAAGTGTGTAGTTCTGCTCCCACGTTAGGAGATGCTGAGACCCAGCGCAGTGGCCTTGGGTTTCTGATAACATGTACCCATCTGGCAGGTGGTAGCTCATCTCCCTGTGCCTCCTTTGTTCATGTTCGGCCCCGGCCGGTAGTTTTCCATGGTGGGCGGGGTCGGAGGCTTTTGGGGAAGAATGATTACTCACTGTGGACCGTGGGGAAGTCAGTCCCTCGGCAGACATCTTAGGGTGCAGGTCATGATGGACTCCTCTGCAGAGCATTTCCAATAAAGCATGTAAGTTTGTATTCTCTACTGTCTGACCGACTCTTCATTCTTGGGAAGGCATAGCAGGTGGTTGTGAGAAAACCCGAGTGGCCCTAGCGGGCCCCTTCCTTCAGCACTTATGTGAATCGGCAGGGGGGTATGTGCTGGTCTCTGTTTCTCCTTTCCAGGAGGATCGGTCTACGGGCCAAGCGGAATCTCCTTTCTCTGACGGCTGTCTATCTTCCGGGGAGGGAGAATGGGCCTGTGGACTCGCTGAGCCTGGTGTTTCCTTCCTCGGTGACCTTGTGTCTGTCCCCTCTTCTGTTCGATTGGATTCTCTCCCGGTTCGGCCTTCCTTGGCTGGATCTCTTTGCCTCGGAGGACTCTGCCCTTCTTCCTCATTTTTGCAGCCTTATTCCTTCTCGGCTGGCCTGGGCAATCGATGCTTTCTCCGTTCCATGGTCCCTGGGTCTCCTGTTTGCCTTCCCGCCCTTTGCCTTCATTCCCAGAGTCCTCTGGAAGATTCGGGTGGATCGGGCGGAGGTTCTTCTGGTTGTGCCAGAGTGGTCCCGGCGGCCTTGGTTTCCCCTTCTTCTGGACTTGTCGGTATGCCCCCATTGACAGTTTCCCCTGTGTCCCTCTCCGCTGCGTGCTCCTCTTCTCAGCATGTCCTCTCTGCATCGCCTCTGGCTGGGGGTTTGGCACTTGAGGGGTTAGGTTTGTTGGGCCAGGGTTGTTCTCTCAAGGTGGCCCAGAGCATCCAGCTGTCTCAGAGGCCCTCCACCCTGAAATCTTATGGCCGCATTGGAAGCACTTTACTTCCTGGTGCCTGGGGAAGGGCCTCTCTTCCTCCTCCTGTGCTGCTGTGCGGGCACTGGACTTATTGCGTGATGGGTTTGTCATGGGTCTGGATGTCTCCACCCTCCGTGCTCAGTGGGCTGCCATTCTTGCCTTTCGGGGTTCTTCTGTGGCTTCTGTCTCCCCCTTGGTGGCTCGCCTTTTGCAGAGCTTTTTGATACAGCGTCCTGTTTCACGCTCTCCTGCCCCAGCCTGGGATCTTCCCCTGGTCCTGCAGGCCTTGACTGGCCCCCTTTTGAGCCTTTGCTCTCTGTTGACCTTAAGTTCCTTTCAGCTAAGGTTCTTTTTTTGGTAGCTGTTTCTTCTGGGCGGCGGGTTGGTGAGCTTGGTGCTTTGATGGCTTTCCCCCCTTTGTTTGCAATTTTGCTCTGACAAGGTGATTCTGCATCCTAGTCAGTTTTTTCTGCCCAAGGTTTTGTCTTCTTTCCACTGTCAGGAGGATATTGTCCTTCCTGTTTTTTTCCCTGACCCCTCCTCACCTGAGGAGGAGGTTCTGCATTCTTTGGATGTGTTGTGGGCTCTCCGCATCTATCTAGATAGAACCAGTGCTTTTCGGAAGGTGGATTCCTTATTTGTTACGGATGGTCTCTCTGGGAAAGGCCTTCGTCCTTCCTTCCTTGTCCACTTTGACTCATTGGTTGAAGTGTGCTGTCATTTTGGATTATGAATCTGCTCACTGTCCTCTCCCTTCTTCTGTCCAGGGCAGGTCCACCCGGGGTGTCTCCTCCTCCTGGGCCATGTCTAAGGGTGCCTCCTTGCGTGACATTTGTAATGCTGACATGTGGGCCTCTCCCCAAACCTTTGTTTTCCAGTACCGTCTTCAGTTGGGGATGACGGCCTCGACTGCCTTTGGCACTCATGTTTTGTCTGCTGTACATGATTTGTGATTTGTACTGCTTTCCTTGTTATTAAGTGGACCTGTTCTGTGCTGCATTTTCTGCTCTTATTTTCTTACAATCACTGTGCGCTTGGGTATGGGCTCACTGTTAAGGAATGGGACGGGAAGACGGACGAGGAGGTAATGCCCGGTTACTCACCGGTAATATTCATTACTCCGAGTCTTGGTCTTCCTGTTCCATTCCTGAGCCCTTCCCTCCCTTCCTGTTTTTGTTTTCAGGTGATTGTTTTGTGTTTGGTTTTCTTCTCTGGGTTTCTTTGGTATTCTCAGGATGTCTTCACAACGCACTTCCCCCTTTATGCACACCGACTAGGTGGCGCCATGTTGGGGGAAGTCTTACACCTCTGCTAGGTATAGGCTTTCTGTGGAGCAGACGAGCTGCTCACTGTTATGGAATGGAACGGGAAGACCAGGACTAGGAGTAATGAATATTACCGGTGAGTAACCGGGCATTCTGCAATACTGCCAGAGTCTCCATATCAGCCAGCCAGTGGCTTTCAACCTTAGTTGTTAGTGAATTCATGTATTGTGTTAATTTAGAGTGTAATCTTTCTTAAAGACAGGGCACCAACTATGTTGAAAGGTCACCCTCTTGATTTAATAAACAAAAATCTTCAAGAAAGTCTGGGTGCGTGTAGATACTAATTTCCTATATCTCAGCCCTAAGTAACCTGGCCAATTGGTCACTCACCACATGCAAGCTTGCATGTCATGAATGAGAGTTGTAAACTTTTTCTGTGCGGAGATATGGGAAATGCTATTCCTTGAACCAGGGGCAGTACCTCTAAGCCAAGGAACTTTGCAATTTGAAGATGTACCAGTAGGCTAAGGGTCAAGGTTATAGGTCTAGCCACCCTGCACAGTTTAGTACTTCAACAGATTGTTCTAAATTATTTTGATGTATATATAATTTTGCCTCTAAATGAATTTCTTATGTTCTAAGTACCAAGAACAGACGTGAAAAGATCATTGGCCACTTTAGGAAGAATTATATGCATTAGAGGCTTTAGCATTTCTTTAGTGAAAACAAGACATTGCATAAATGGTGCAAACTGTACACTGCCAATAACTTAAAGTAGCATTCATGTAGATCTTGTTTTATTATACTGTAAAGTATTAAGATTAGATTATTAGAACCATAACGTTTTATACTTTGTTGTGGCTGTTTTGAGATTAAAAGTTATTGAATAAAACATTAATTCAATAAACATTGCAGAAAAAAATGGGCAAGGTAAGCCATCTGAAATTAAGTAAGACTGGAAACAGTGTTGATTTTGCACATGCTAATGTAGGACCTGTCCTTGCAGACAGAAAGAAGTATTCTACAAGGACATGTTGCTAGTTCCAAAAAGGCGTTGGAAATAAATAGGAGGAAAAATGCAATCCCTAATCAACACCCCTCGAGTCAGCATTTAATTAGGAGCCACACATTTTCTGGAAAGCAAGTGATTAGCTGCAAAAAATGTCAATGAGTGCAGTGAAACAGACGGCGAGGCTGGGACAAACTTTGGAATAAACTGGCAGATGGGTAGCCCTCAAATGTATAAACAAAGTGCAGGTATAGAAAGCCAAGAGGGAAGAGGAACTAATAACAGGTTGGCACTCCTTGATCACATCGCTCCAAGACAACCTAGCACAAGGCCCTAAAAGAAGACCCAAAGAGGGCATAGGGGGGCATGCTGATAGAAAATAAAATGCCTACGAAAGGAGTTAAATAAAGCACTCTGTGACCTAAAGTACAAAAATCTGGTGGTAAAGGGAACACAAGAGAAAATGAAAACAATAAAAAAGTATACAGAAGGCAGCTATGGTTGAACAAATGGATGAACGATGATCTAACATGGGCCAAACTCCACGCTGCCGTCAAGGTAAAAGACTCTAAGACATTATGGGGGCTAGTGAACAAGCTCACCAACACCTGAAGCCCCAAAGCCCGACATATCTCAAAGAAGCAATGGGCTAATCACGTTAAGCAGCTTTATTGCTCTACCACTACTTGCTCAAAAGTTTATCCAACCTGCTGGCAAAACACACAAGTGGCATTGGCCACAGAAGATAACAGCCCATCCAGCCTATCCTGTGAGCTCTCCAATCTAAGCCTCAACAAGTGCACAAACTTGATCCTCCGGAGGGCCTACTCGGGGAGAGGGAAAGGGCCATCTCAAGGACACCGCCCATCATCAACTTATGGCCACCCACAAGAAAGGTCAAAATAGCCTTAAGGAATATGAGATCCGCTGGGGCATCAGGGCCCAACGGCCTTTATGCAACCCTATTAAAAGCTGACCTGAGCGTCTGGACTGCCATCTTAACCCAGCCCCTCTCAGAATGTCGTCTCATGGCAACCTTTCCTAAAAGTTGGAGGGGCTCAACTCTAGTACCCATATACAAAAAGGGAAATAGAGCCTCACCTGCAAATTATCGAATGATAGCACTATTGGACGTTGAAGTGAAGTGTTATGCTAAATTACTGTATGAAGAACTGGAAATATGGGCCAAAGAGAAACATCTGATTCCATGGTTCTAGACTGGCTTCCAAAATACCTGATTTTACCTGATTTTAACGTCGCGCTTTTCTTAAACAGTTTTAGTACCTGTATTGTGCTGATTTCTGTTTACTGGGGCAGGATTGGGGCTCACGCGGACTCGGTATTGTGGAGTCAGGCGGGGCGGCCATCTTGGGGGTAGATAGGTCAGCGGACTAGGTTATTCCCTGACCAGGAGTTAAAATCCGATGCAGGCGCGAGCGCGCAGCATTATGTCTCCTGAGGCTTAAGCCGGGAGGTACTAGCGTAATTTGCACAGTTTTGAATTTGAATTTGCACATGTTCCGAATGTAATAGAGCTTCATCTAAATTGGTTTTAAAATACCTGATTTTACATCGCGCTTTTCTTAAACAGTTTTAGTACCTTTATTGTGCTGATCTCTGTTTGCTGGGGCAGGATTGGGGCTCACGCGGACTCGGTATTGTGGAGTCAGGCGGGGCGGCCATCTTGGGGGTAGATAGGTCAGCGGACTAGGTTATTCCCTGACCAGGAGTTAAAATCCGATGCAGGCGCGAGCGCGCCGCTGGCGTGCCAGGGTCAAGCCTGTCTGCACCCGTCCGCGCTTGCACTGTGCTCAGGGCCAGGACCCCTGAAAGTTGTGGGGCAGACAAGCCCCCTTTTCGCACTTACACTAAAAAGGTTTTGTTAGAACTTAAAGGGGTGGATAGGGGTCGAGACTGCATCTGCCTTTCTCTCGACTCTCCACTGACGCCACGGTCTTTGGTTTGTCCCAATTGTAAAACTACCCTTCCCAAAGGCCTTTATCAGCCCTCTTTATCTTTGAAGGATCAAAGGTCAGGGTCTGGTGGGTACAATACCCAAGTAATTAAATGTTTTTTGCTTAACCCGAGATCTTTAGTTAAGCACAGTATGGAATGTGCAAGGCTTATTGAGGAGTGGGATATAAAGTTAGCTTTTATTACAGAGCCATGGACGGATGACTCCTCTGGTCCTGACATATTGAATGCCACCCCGCCAGAGTTCTCATGCTATAAGCTAAATAGGCCTCACAGGAAGGGGGGGGGGGAGTGGCCGTGATCTATCATAATTCAATCAGGGCAACATTTCAGTCTGTCCCATCTGCAACATGTGAGGCCTTATCCTTCAATCTTAATCTTTCCAACCATCACACTTTTAAAGGTATTCTCTTATACAGACCACCGGGAGTTAGGAATACCTTTTTAGCTTCATTGGGTAACCTTTTAGAAGAAGGCCTTTGCACAGACTCCTACACAATCATGGGAGATTTTAACTTCCATCTTGAGACTTCTACTGATCCCGATACAGTGACTCTAATAGATACGATGAATAGTGCAGACCTGAAGCAGCAGGTTCTAGGCCCAACGCATGTGGCAGGGCATACCTTGGATGGTATTTTCTCTAATCATCCTGGCCTACAGTTTACAGGCCTTCTGCCTCTCGTGTGGTCAGATCATGCTGCCGTCCAATTTGAGCTGAATTTATGACTCGACCTTCAAGTGGACTTCACCCGAAAGGACGAATAATAACCAGAGCCTGGAACAAAATTGAGGCAACTGCTTTACAGGAGCTTCTCACCTCCACGGCCGACCAGGTGCCGGTGGAAGTGGAAGAGGCCGCCATGGCATACACAAAATGGCTGGAGAAGGCTTGTGATAAATTAGCCCCTAAAAAATCTCTCCTCCCTAAAAGATCACAACCGTCTGCGCGGTGGTACACAGAAGACTTGAGAAATCACAAACTCATCTGCAAACAGTTAGAGCGAAGTTGGAGGAAGGGCTATAAAGAAACAGATAAAAAACTCTACAAAATGGGATTGCAGAAGTATAAACAACTTCTCTTCTTAGCTAAACAAGAGTTCTATGTTGCCCGTATTGATCTAGCAAAAAATTCGGCAAAAGAACTATTCAGAACTGTTTCTAGCCTGGCCACTCCGCGCCCAGCTACAGTTGAATCAAGTCAAGATCTGTGTGAGGAGATAGCCAAGTTCTTCCTGACCAAAGTGGAAACCATCTTCTCAGCTTTTTGCGGCCCAAAAACTGCCACGCTGATTTCGGCAAGCGAAAAACCTAAGCCCATAAAAGTCCCCACTGAGATACTAGATAAATTCATGCCAGTATCCCCGGACAATTTTGAGAAGCTGCTTATGGCAGCTAAATCAGGTTCACCCCATGATCCTTGCCCGGTAGCAGTGGCCAAAGTGGCCCCGGGTCCTATTTCTCGATCATTGTCTTTTATTTTTGAGGGCATGTGTGAAACAGGGCACTTCCCTACCTGTTGGAAATTGGCCTCTATTTTGCCCCTTTTAAAGAAACCGAGCTTGGACCCTAAGGACCCTAATAATTTCCGCCCGATCTCGTGTTTTCCGCTTCCAGCCAAGTTGGTAGAAAAAATGTTGAATACACAACTGAGCTCCTTCTTGGCTGCAACACAAGCCTTGGCCCCCTCCCAGTATGGCTTCAGAGGGGGACACAGTACCGAGTCTGCTCTCATTAAGGCTACAGAAGAGATCAGAGAGGCCGTGGATCGGGGTGGGAGGGCGGCACTGATCTTGTTGGATCTGTCCGCGGCCTTTGATACGGTCCATCATGGCATCTTGATGGACCGTTTAAAGGAGTGTGGGATCTAATCTAAAGCCTGGGCTTTGTTAAGCTCCTTTTTATCCGGCAGAGAACAAACTGTTGCGCTGGGTGGATACCAGTCTAAACCCTTTTCATTACCCTGTGGGGTCCCACAGGGGTCCTCCCTGAGCCCCACCCTTTTTAATGTTTATGTTTCATCCTTGGCCCCCATTATTAGAGCATTTGGGTTTGGTCTCACTTCCTATGCGGATGATACCCAAATTGTGGTGTCTCTGCGACCGGGCCAGGAAACAGGTATAGATAAACGTTTCCAAGCCTGCATGCAATCAGTTGGGAAATGGATGGCAGAGAATTGTCTGAAGCTTAATTCAGGCAAAACTGAAGCTTTACTGTTTGGAAAGGATACCGACTTTTGGACACCAAGTTGGTGGCCTGACTCGATGGGCTCACTCCCTTTGCCTTCAAAAAAGGCAAAGAGTTTGGGTGTAATTGTGGATGAGAGACTCACCTTTGGGGATCAGGTTAATGCAGTAACATCAACAACTGCTTATGTGCTCAGAACGGTTAGGAAAGTACTGTCATTCCTACCCCTGGGTAGTCACCAATCAGTGGTCACAGCTCTGGTACTGTCGAGGCTGGACTATTGTAACAGCCTGTATCTGAATATTCAACAAAAAAGTTTGAACAAACTCCAGCTGCTGCAAAATGCAGCGGCGAGACTTCTGACTGGTACATCCAAATTCTCCCCCATCTCCAAGGAAATAAAGAAACTACACTGGCTCCCGGTAAGAAGTCGAGTGCATTTCAAATCGCTCTGCATGGTTTTCAAAGCTCTTCATGGCACAGGCCCAGACTACTTAAATCGGTTGTTCCAGTGGTACATTCCGAAAAGAACACTTCGCTCGCTGGGGGCCAAGCTGGTCTCAGTACCGCACACGAAAAAAGCTTTGTGGGGGGGCAGAAGCTTTGCTGTTTGCGCGGCGAAAGCCTGGAATGACCTTCCGTTTCGCCTAAGAAACGCCACTGATCTTTTAGACTTCAGGAAGGGTTTGAAGACCTGGCTTTTTACTGAATAAATCCTTTTCCTCCTTGCTCTCTGCCTTAAGGATAAATAATATAGCGCCAGGACACCCTTGGGTAACCGCTGCGCTTTATAAAAGTTATTAACATAACATAACATGCTAAATTACTGTATGAAGAACTGGAAATATGGGCCAAAGAGAAACATCTGATTCCATGGTTCCAGACTGGCTTCCAAACACAATAGCCATATAGAGGATAATCTCCTGAACTTAACTTGCCTGATTGATAAAGCAACGAGTCCTAAGGCCTGCCTGTTAAATGCAGCGTTTATTGATTTCACTAAGGCTTTCAATAACATCCCTAGAGGCAGACTATGGGAAAAGCTAAAGAAGTGGGAGATACCACCACACCTCTTAATTGCAATAGAATCAATATACAGTAATGCATGGGTAAGAGTTAAACTATCAGCCAATTGGACGACACCAGAGAAAATATTTACTAATAAAGGGCTGAAACAGGGCTGTATACTAGCCCCTCTGCTCTTCAACCTGTATATGGCAGATTTGGAAAGCTATTTGGTAGTCCCAAGGATCTGCCCGCCCTGTCTGGCAAAGCAGAAAATACAAATTCTGCAATATGCAGATGACATGGTGGTACTCGACAATACCCAAATTGGCCATCAGAGATCATTGGATGCACTCGAACAATATTGTGAATTAAATGAATTCACCACCAGTCTGAAAAAGTCTAAAACAATGATCTTTGGCAGACACTTGATAAAAAAGGATGCCTGGTCCATCAAAGGGTCAAGACTTGAAAGAACATCAAGCTTCAAGTACCTCGGTGTCACATTGGATGAAAGAGGGGGTAAGAATGCCCAGCTGGGCTACTTGAAAATTATGCAAAACATCTGACATGCAAGATGGGCCAACTTAAAAGAAGCATTGCCTGCCAAAATACAGAGGTCATCCTAATGGTGGTGGCGGCTAAGGTGATTCCAGCACTGACATATGGCACAATGGTGTTCAAGGACAACCTCTATGAGTGGTTAGACAAACAGCAATGTACCTGCTATTGGCGCATCTTCACCTTCCCAGATTGTGCTAGCCAGTCACAAATAAGATTAGAATTCAAACTGCCAAAGCAGGATCTTATTCTGTGAGGAACATTGCAAATGGCCCAAACGGGCACAATGAAATATCTGCTCTGGGAGAAATTCCAATACCCTGGCTTTCTCCTGGCAACTTCAATCAAGGCCTTAAGTGCAGAAGACCTACTAAAAACAACTTACCATCAAGAATCATTGCAAAATTGCTAACAAAACAAGCAAAGATAATCTCAGTGGAGCAGGACCTAAGGTATCTAAAATCCAAACATCATAGCAGTTGGGCTGTGAACCTCTACTCTCCTGGCTCCCTACCTGATTACCTTAGTTCGCCTCTCCCATATCTAGCAAAGTATACCCTCATGAGAATGTGTTTTGGCCTAATCCCCCTAAGGGGTTATTGGTATGTTCATAAGGAGGGGGAAGTTGATGCAAATGGTGTGGTGCAACAGAAGAATCCTTAATACACATAGTCTGCATAATGTGAAGCTCTGAAACCCTTGAGGGGCTACTGGCTCTGGCCAATACTTCGAATCCTAAATGTAAGGACATGTGGAGCTGCTGTCCTAACCTGTGTACAAGGAGAATCATGCCTGCTATCTGGGCGCGTCATAAAATTTATGAAATCAGCAACAGGAAATCTCAAAATGCCCATGATGGTCGTTTTAGCCAAGGAACACTGGTAACTGCAGTGGTTCACCCAAAGGCGCCTTATACCCTGGGCATCCATGCCTGAACTCCTTGTATCACACTGCTCAGAGTCACATCCAATCAGTGAGGAAATACAAACCAGCGTGCACTTTAAAGCAGCACACCGCTACTCTATCAATTATAAGTTCAATCGAGGCGAAAAGTTGATGTTTTTACTATTGAAAGCACAAATCACTTTTTGATTCTTATGGATTGCATTTATTGGGCCACACTTTAACTGTATGGACAGTCTTCAATTGCCTTAAAAAAATGCACATTGTAGAAGTTCCTATCATGCTCTGCTACTGTATGCTTTTATTCTGCTTTTATCTGCTCAGCCTTTCATTTCTCTTTCTCTGCTGGGATCTAATGATTTTAAATAATTGAAGATCAATAAACTACTTCACTTTGGACTCGGAATGAAAAAGGGAATGTGTCATTCCACTCATTCCTTATACGGAAAGCTCAGGATATCAGATCTCGAGGGAGGAGAATGTATTTATGTAATAGGGCCATGCTTTGAGCATTGTTAATTAAGAGTAGGGATTCTGTGTACAACCCCAGACTCAAAGACTCCAAACAGGAGGTACAGAGTTGGGACGCATGAGAGTCTTGGCCAGCCGTAAACATCAAAACAGTCAATAATATCTCGTCAAAATGGAAAAGGACGGCAGACAAGCCCATATCCAGCAATACAAAAATTATCAGTTGTTTCCCAGTTGGGAATAATGTCAGACTCTGTCCTTATTGAAGACGGTATCCACAAAGCAACCTGTTTTTCTCAAAATGCTACAAAGTATGATCCCTCTTAATACTAGATAAATACATATAACACAAGACTTATTAACTCTATATTCAAAGAGGACTTAAACTTTCAAGTAAATTTGTTATTATCTGTGGAAAATGAGACATTGTTGCTAGAGCTTCTGGGTTGTAGTCGATTGGTCTCTAGGGAGTATTGCAGTGAGTTGTGATACAGACACTTCAGGTACCATATTACTTAAAATGCACCGGGGGTGCAATGGGTGTGCGTGCCCACTTTCTGCACCTCCAAGAAACGTTGGGGCTTATTTATGAGGCTGTTTGCGTCGTTCTTGCACCACGCAACATGGTGCAAGAGCAACGCAAACCTTAAGACGATTTTTTAAGACACACAAAGCCACTTTGCGTGACCCTGCGTTGCTCCAAAAATCTGGAGTAGCACAATGCAGAGCAAATTGCTGCATTGCATTGCATTACTATGCCCTGGGTAGGAATTCCATGGGTGTTTCCATGCAACTGCCATGGATTTTGACGCATCCCCATAATTAAAGAACTTGTAAACCAGGGGATGCACCATAAACTTACACCTTACCAGGGGATGCATAACAAATATCTCAAATTCTCCTTGTTTCTTCCTCTTTCTATGTGTGCAGCATTTTGCAGCACACATAGAAAGAGGAATATGCCTCCCAGAATAGTTTTTGTGCAGGAAGGAGCTCCTTCCTGCACAAAAACAATCCTGCATGCAGCACAGGCAACCGTTCACCACGGTTCAAGGGTGCCTGAGTTGGCAGTAAACTGCCAAAAGGGCACCAGTGCAAGGGAAAGGACAGGAATACACTGTATTGACTTAAATATGCCACATTCCTGCCCTTTCCCTGTCACGCAGTGCAGTGGAGCAAGGTGACTTGCTGCGCTGCACTGCGTGACTTCCTCATAAACGAGGCTCTTTGTCTTTACAGCAGTAGTCTCAGAAGATTGTTTGGACACTTCTGTAATACAGATAGTGCTGCTGCATATATAGAACGGGTGCTACTCTAAAGGAGCAATCCCTCATTTATATGGGCGCCTGGTCTCGTTTAAATGAGAAAAATATTTAGACTCTGCACTGTACCTTATTATAAATGTGGTTACAAAGGCAAACAGGTTGTTAGGAGGCACAAAGACTGTGCAGTACAAGAGAGCACAGTCAGTGCCGCCAAGAGGGAGCTCTCTGGAGCATGGTAAGAGGGGTCTGTTTCCCTTTAAATGCGGGCCGGGTGCTGTCTGCATTGTGAAAGGTGGACCAACTGCTTCAATCAGCCGGTCCGTCTTTCACTAATGCACTGCCCTCAGAACAGTGAACATTCATGGCTACCTTGAGAGCAGCACATTATAGGGTGCACGATCCCTGTTTGGGCCTGGTGCACTTATTTAAAGGAAAATAGACAGTGCATCCTTCTGCTAATTCGGTCCTATGTGTTAATGTTGCAGAACTATTTGGAAGATATGATCACTCTGAAGCCAACTGGTCCCTTCAGAATAGTAGTCAGGCGGTATTCTTTGCATGAAAAAGAAACATTTACAAAGGAAAGAGGTGAGGCAATAAGCAAGTAAAACAAGTAGTTGATTGTCTCAAGGGGAATTTTCAGCAGCATGTAGAGGAGGTGGTTAATGGTAAAGCAAATATAGATGCTAAACATGCAAATAAAAACACCTAAAAAAATCTAAATATGACTGACTGAACTTACGAACCAATCACAAGCTCGTGAACCTTCTGATCAGCATAACTAGAATTATATAGTACAAAAGTTCAGTTCACTTCATAGGCATCTAAAATTAATTCTCTAATAATGACACTAGATTTAGGAGCCTTAAACAGTTTATCAAGAACGAAATTCTTTATCTGTTTAAAAGGAATGCAAGCTCTATACATTCTTACTATCTGTTTTGAACAAGCTTTTTTCCCAGCAGCAACATTTTTTTTATGAATAACTGTTAGGGGAGAATAGACAATGAGAGTGAGATGAAAATGCAACTTATCTTATGCTAGCCACATTGCATAATATATACCTCCTTTCTACCTAAACACAGCACCTCCAGTGGCGGTGCTCAATGGGTTGCCATGAAGTCATTAATGAAGAAAACCAGGATTGCATGTCTGCGCAGCACACACAAACTCCACAGACTATCTTCTATTGCAATTTTCTTTCAAATTATAGCTTGTAAACATACACAAATTCAAGGGTTTAACACCAGATAAAGTCAATTAACATTAATATTCCACAATCAAGTTAGAACAGCTATACAATTGACATGGCAACGTGAATTTAAATGTATGTATCTGAGTAAAATTGTTATTATCGGTTCACAGGTTTAATCATCAGTTTAATTTAATAATTTATATCAGTATGTTTTGATTCACATATATTCAGGAGCATTGATCAACGTACTCATTTCTTACATTAAGCAATCCAAAAGTATCTATTTTTACTCCATATAGATTCTATTGGTACACCCCCACTACATCGATTCCACCTCATCTTGGCCAGTCCAAAGCCACCACTATTATCACAGGATTTTACATTGCTAATAGTAACATACCATAAAGAATAATTATTTAGGAAAAAGAGAAAGATAGACTTAATTAAAGAAATTAAAGTAGGGACAGTCGGGAGTCTCCACCTAGGCCTATGGAAATTCTTTGTTACATCGGAGTACTCTTGAGTAACTCATGCATTTAGTGTTCTGCAAAATGTGAAAAAATTGAAGCTCTCAAAAGTCCAATTTTGTAAGAGCTCACAGGAGACTGGTTTGACCTCCAAGTGAAAATCCCAATGTCCTAGACACCTACGGGTAGTAGAGCGCTTTATAAATATTATTTTCATTTGATTTCACTCCTGCGCGAACTGATTTGGGATGGCGGGCGCCAGAGAGCTTCATTAGCTACTCTCCGCCAACCCCCAATTGAGGGTGGCCTGGGAGTACCAGACTTTGAATTGTACTTTCTTGCAGCTCAGCTTTAGTGGATCACGAAAAGGCTTGGTGGAGTGGGCTTAGCAAAACTTGGTCAGTTGAGCAATGCACCCAACCAGTGCCTCCTGCTCGGGAAACTGCTGTGCCCGGCACTCCGGATTCCCTGCCCGGGTATCCTTTTGTCTACCACCCTGAATTGCTGGTGATCTGGGCTGTGACATACTGGTATAGTGTCATCTTATGCCCCAGAACTCCCGTCAGTGGGCCTACCTCATGGTGAACCATTGACTTTCTGTAGTACAAGGCAGATAGACTACTGGACAGTAGCAGGGTTGGTGGCCTTCAAACAAATGTTTTAATTCCCTTTGGAGAGCTGGTGGAGCAGACAGGCCAACCAGTGGGACAATTCCTTACTTATGAAGTGCTTACCAGTGCCATATGGGACCTGTGGAGGGATGCAGGAGTGGAAACTCCAACATATGCATTCTTTCAGTTACTTCTGACCCTGGTATCAGCATTTCACTTGGTCTCGTGGCTCTATAAGGCTCTAAATGGGCTAGTAATTAGACCTTTGGGCACTCTTTGGGCTCGCTGGACTGCAGAATTTGGACAGGACATGACAAATGCTCAATGGGGGAGGGTGCTTGCATTTCCACAGAAAGTTTCTTGCAATACGCATCTTAAATACATACAATTTAATTACACCCACAGGATGTACCTTTCTCCTCATAGGATTCAGACTATCTATGGCAGAGAGCCTAGAGGTTGCACTCTTTGTGCAACTCTAGATGCTGACTTGGGACACATGGCCTGGGGTTGCCCAAGGCATGCAGGGTTCTGGGAGAGGCAATTTTGCATCTTAATAAGATCCTGTCTAGGTCACTCACTCACCTGCCGTTTGTTTACTGAGCGTCTTTTGTAGGCCGGGCCCCAGGAAGGTGGGGAACAGATTTATGGCCTTAGCCCTGGCCAAGTGACATGTGGTCATGGCCTGGAATTCACCCAGGGGACCTCATGTGTAAACATGGGTGTCTGATGTCACTTGCTGGGCACGGGCTGAGGAAAGGGCACTTCAGAGGGAGGAAGCAAGAGGTGTTCGTCATAGACCTATTGAAATGCTCTGGAGGGAAGTGGTGGATGAATGGGAGTCCCCTGGGGCTGGGACCGCAGTTGGCTCTGAGGAGGGTTAGACTGTGGGTGGAGTTCTGGCAGTGAAATTGAACCTTGATGGAACTGTTAGTGCGCAGGACCTGTGGTGCTGCTGTAGGTAGAATGGTTTGCCCTTCCCTGCCCTACTCTCCCCCGACCGCCCCCGCCGACTTCACTGAAATTGATGTTGCTCTTGCATTCTGTAGTAATCCATAGGCACGCTTGGACATGGCTATTGTTTATATTTTAAATGTGTATTATAATTATCTTATGGCATTTAGTGCTCCTGAAAGAGATTTCATAACCCCTTCCCTTGTAGGTGTTTGCCTGCTCCTGCTTGCACAGTATGGATGAATAATTGTAAACACAGGAAACTGATTCAGTATTTATATTGTACCGCATTGCTAATAGCTCTAAACCTAATAAACTGATTCAGTGTTTACTTTTTACCGCATTGTTGTAATCTTGGAAACGCCAATAAAAAAGTGTTAATAAGGAGACTGGTTTGATTAGAAAATGTCTTGCTGAGAACCACTTTCTCTTCAAACAATATATTTGTCCTTGAACCAGTCTATTTCCTAATGTGACTTTTCTGAGCAAGGAATGCCCTTTCTGAGAAAAGTTATTCAAGATAGCGAAATGAATTTTATTTAATTGTGTATTTTCACCAAAATTACTTGAATATTAGAAAAATAAACGTGTAAATGTTTAAAGCCCTTGTGTCCCTCGAGATAAGGTAATGCTGCATGATATAATTGCAGCGATCTTGTATCCCATAATTTAGTGGCGCTTGATACAGTGTTATACAACTATTCTATTGAGTTAAGTGTTACATTAGACTTGCAGCAATCCATAATTTCACAATTTCCATTATTTCACATGCAGTTTATTGAATTAAATCCATAAATTATGCATATCATAAAATGCTCACTCAAATGTACGTGGCTAAAAATCGGTATTATGCTACTGTTCCTATTGCAAGTCCTGATCAAAGAATTCTCACTAGGCCAAGAGGATTGTTTCACTAGGGCTTTCCCAAAAATGCAATTTGTCACCTAGTAATAAAGTTAACGTTGTAAGCACATGGAACATTTGACTTTCTCGATTTTCCAATTGTCTAGTGTAAAAAAAAATGCTATTGATGTGATTCTGTCATGAATGACAATTTACAGCTCAGCTGGTGCTACCTACTACCTTATAGGAACTTAGTATCAAAAAGGTTTTGCTGGTAACTCTGGAGCATTAACTGCAGCTCGTACAGAAAACTATCATGTTCAAATTGCTATAATATTGATAAACACTTTGGTCCAGATTCACAACGTTTGGTGTAGGAGTAGGTGTGGACTACCCACACCCACAAACCAAACATCAGAACCTCGCTAAGCAGACACGGCACATGCAGATAAGAGCAGTGGGGCCGGGTGGGGGGGATTTCGACAGACGACAACAAGGGAAAATTAATTATTTAATTAATTTTCCCTTGTGGTCGTCTGTTGAATTCCCCCCAACCCGGCCCCACCGCTCTTACCTGCACGGGCCGCGGCTGCTGCTAAGCATCACAGGACATCAGTGCTTCCCCCCCATGCTCTACCCTCTAGCCCAATACTAACTCGCAATATGATCTATCCATGTCCAGAGGGAGAGCAGCCTGTATCATAGAAATGTATCTGATTCCACCATGCACCATGCAGCTTCTGGCTACTGCAGGGGTTCAAGTGGCAAAAGCATGACAAAATGTTCAGCTTGTATTAAGTAAAGAGTATAACAAAACAATCACTAAACACAAAAAGGATAGCTGAATGGGCGTGTTACAATTGTTTTTCTATGGCATGTTGCATAGGGCCAATTTAACCTTGTGCTCTGTTCCAACATTGCCACGAAGGTGCCCAGTGCAGCCTTCTTTTATTTTGATTATTTTTATATTTTATTTTTGGTTGCAGTTTCTGGCCTCCAGATTTTGCCTGCTCAGCCTCAGCTTATGCAGCATGTAAACTCACGGATCGTGTAAATATGGAACACCTGCACAGCTTACAGGTGCCCTTCTTAGCTATACCATTAGTATTCACCACAGGTGCTGAACAAATTAAGTATCCACTGAGCCTGTGAAACTCTTTCCTACAGAATCATGCACCGTATGATTGCTGCTTTATTGATTACGAGTCACAACTTCAGTTTATTTCCTTCCAGAGCAACTTGGGGGCTGAGAGATCCTGAACGCCACAGGTGTGCTGAAGCCAGAGAGGTATCTTCAGCCATTTTATGATCAACTCTGCTTATTAACTGTAAAATTGATAAAAACAGCAGTGAAAATGAGCAAACCCTGCCTACAGCCCGAAGGCCAGAAAGAGGTGAATAATACAACTCCCCAACCCCATCCCTCCAACCCCACACCCCATGCACATATAGCAAGCTACTGTTCGAATGGATGGGTAAGGTAAGCCAAGAGCCACAATGCTCATATGGATGTCAAGTCCGGTCTGCCTATGCTATTTACATGGGGAACACTCATCCACATTCCTCAGAATCCTCAGGAGTCTCAGGTACTTTAGGAAGGAGAGTTCTCCAAATTCAGAGGCTAGGACCAGCATGAAATGGGCCCATTGCTCACAGAAGACCCAGCACCTTGAGACCCTCACGGGTGAGTAGGGCACTTCACAAGTCCCGGATTGATTGATTGATTGTTTTCGGATGCCATCGTTAATTTCTCCATCCCCAAAATCTTTCAAAGGCATCAGTGGCAGTCCCTGTTATCTGCCCCAGCACCCGAGTATAGTTTGATGGGCTGCACGAAGGGCTAGGGTAATTTGTCGCACCTCTTGCGGAATGTAATGTGAAAGTCAGTGCATTTAAGGCCAAACAGAGATTATGCTTTAAAGCGTGGGATTTGTGCAGAGCATATTGTGTCTATATTGCTGTTAGACCTGGTATCCTTAGGGTGGTCTTTCTCCTACATTTTAGCCTTTTGCCTCTTTTTTCCCCTGATTCTTTTTGTTCCCCACAAGACTCTGAGCTTGTTACCACTACTAACCAGTGCTAAAGTACACATGATTCTCCCCTAATCATGATGAAAATGGTGTACACCTGATTGGCATTTTTGTTGTACTGGTAAGTATCTTGTAAAGTGGTATACCATATACCCAGGGCCTGTACTTCAAATGCCACTAGTGGACTGCAGCACTGGTTGTGCCCCCTGTCACAGTGTCATTTATTGTCAGTTTGACTTGCCATTTTAAACTACTTGCTAAGCCTTAAATTCCCCCTTTTATTACATATAGGTCACCCCTAGGGTAGGCCCTTAGTAACCCTAAGGGCGGAGTGCTATGTAAGTAAAAGTATGTAAGCAAAAGGTAAGACTTGTGCCTTTATGTTTTGCATGCCCTGGTTGTGACAAACAGCCTATTTTACTTGTCACTACTGTGAGGCCTACCCCTCTCGTAGGCCAGCATTGGGAATTCCTTAATATACTTTTAAGCTGTAATTCCTGATCAGAAAGGAGTGGCGTTTTCATGTTTGATATGTTTGGAATGGTAATGATAAATCCTCCTTACTGGTGAAGTTGGATTACTGTTTTAGAAATGTCACTTTTAGAAAGTGGACATTTCTCTGTCCTTACTGCTCATTGTGTCTCACAGCCTGTCTCCAATCTATTTCTGGTCTGGGCGGCAGCTACACTTTGTGCATTCCCTCTAGACAGCCACAAACACAGGAAGGGCTGGGTGTGACAGAGGATTCATCTGCATTCATCTGCATTCTGATAGCCTTCCTGGGCAGGAAGGGGGAGAGGTGGCTCACAATTACATCCGTATAGGCTGTGTTCTGTCCTCACACAAAACACTGATTTGCCCCCCAGGGTTAGCCTGGCAGACGGGACTGGGTTGAAAGGGATCCTTGTGCATTTCAGAGAGTTCATTTGAAGTCACCCCCTACATAAAAAGCACTTTTGGATATAAGTACTGGGGCTCTGGCCCTACCAAATCAGACACTTCTGGATCTGGAACTGAACCTCTGTCAGAAGGACTGCTATGCTGCGTAAAATACTCAACTGGATTGCTTTTCTGGAAGGACTGCTTTTCTTCTTGTTGCCCTGCTGCCTGCTGCTCTCTGTCTCTGCTGGAAGAACAGCTTAACTCCGGCTTCCCTTCAAGTGATCTTCAAGGGCTTGCTGGCTATCCTCCTGTTTTCTGAAGTCTCAGGGAGACATAAGACTTCCTGCAATTCTGGTGCTTCTGCTGGGCTCTGGTGTCTGTGAGTCTTGCCATTGCCTGAGGTGCCCTCTTCAAGTCCTGGGCCTCAGAAGTGGGTTTTGCAGCTGCTTTCTTCAAAACCAGCCCATTGTCACCACTGCGCCAATCGGCACCGAAACATCGCCCTTTGACACCGATGCAGAGGCTGCCTGATGACTGCGGTTCTACGGCCTGTGCAGCTTGACGACGATGCTCTGTGCGGCTCGACAACGACGCACTGCCTTCACTCCAGTGAAGCTCAACGATGATGCAGTGACCCGACTGAGTGGAAAAGATCGATGCATTGAGCCCTCAGCGTCAACGCTTTGATCCATCCAAGGTACTTTCTCAGAGGGCCCTGTATGGGTCCTGTAGCCCGCCTGCCCTCCATCGCGTTAGGAACTGAACTTTGGATTTGCACCGTTCCCTCGCGACCTCAAGTAACCTTGCAACTGCTAGTGACTTCTAAGCACGGTTTTTACATTTAATCTTTAAAAATTTGTATCTCAACTTCTACTGATTGGATTTTTGTTGTTTTGGTCCTATTTTGCTCAAATCCATATTCTCTATTTTTCTAAACCTGTGTGGAGTCTTTTTGTGGTGGATTTATTGTGTTACTGTGTGTGTGTTCCACAAACACCTTACATATTGCCTTTATTGATAAACCTGACTGCTCTGTGCCAAGGTACTAGAGGGTGAGCACAGGTTTTCTTATTGTGTATCTAGCTTACCCTGACTAGAGTGGTGGTTCCTGCCTGCCCTGGGTGCATACCTCAGCCAAACAGGAATCCCACTTCTAACAATTGCCTACTACTAGGGCCCAGTTACTAGACAGTTTTGGGCAGTTCCAGAGTACCAGGACTGCCACATTCCCGCCCACAGTCTCCAGATTTATACGGAGCCCATGCTTTGGATAGGGGTTGTAATCAAATACCAATATGTGATAATCTTCACCATTGCCTCCCTTCAAGCTGCAGAACTTGCTGGGGTCCAGGCTATGCAGAAGATATCCTCCCAGTCTTTGTCTGTAAGAAGACACCCTTGTTCCCATTCCCATCTCCTCTGGACTGATGCCTTCTCTTTGGGTGTGGCACACATTAGACTAGCATAAAGGTTGGTGGTAGGTGTTTGTCATTTGACTTGGCGAGTAGCGACATCTCAAATTTAGTCATGTGCCTACTAACCTGGGGTTATATGGATTTACCTAGTAGCCAATGCCTGACCTGATCATAGTGCATTCTTTCGGTTTTCGGAAGATCAAAGTCGGACATCAGTGATTCAAAAGGGAGCAAGCCCTTAACATCAAATAGCTGGCCTGCCAGTTTGCATTGAACTTTCTGCCATGATCAAAAGGTGTCTGTATGGAGGACAGGGGTGAACTCAGGGTTAGAGATTAAAAGGGGCCAACAGAGATGGAAAAGAATGAGCTGTTTCCTAACTTCCATTACATCCCAAACTGTGAGTGTAGACCTGGTTATTGGGGAGGAGTATAAACCCATGGCCTGTTCACTCTTGGCAACCAGGGTACTTTTCATATGTGTACATCTGCAACATATTGATCGAGAAAGCACCAATGTTTCTCAGTCTTGTCCCTGTTCCATTCTAACATATAGCTAAGCTGTGCTGCTTAGTAATATTGTTTCACGCAAGGGATACCCAGGACCCCTCTCTTTGATGTCTGTAGACTGCATTGTGGGTAATTTGAGACTTAGCTTCTTTTCGGATAAATTTATTAATTGTCTGTTGTAGACATTTTAAACTGCAAGGAGGTAATTGCAATGGTAAAGACTGGACTACAAAAAACATTTTTGATAAGGTGTTCATTTTCTTTTTTTTATTATTTCTTTTTTTAAATATTTTTATTAAACTTTTATCTTTTCAAGCACAGCAGCAATCAAAATAAATGTACATAAATCATCTGAGATACATATGTGATAATAGGAGGGAAACAGAGAAAGTATACGAGAACATCAAAAAAAGAAAAAAGAAAAAATTTTACAGCTATAAATTCCGATTTATAAGAAATGCAACTGATATTAATCACTTCTGCCTCTCCTTCCATCTGAAGATGGGTTCCCATATACGTTCCCCAAGTACTCTCCCCCTTTTTCCTTTCCTCGCATAGATCCCCTTCTCAAGATTATAAGCGGAGAGTAACCTAGCATGCCATTGTTGGAAAGTTGGTGGTGCTTTATCCAACCATACCGATGCGATACAAATACGCAAAACTGACATGGCCATAAATAAAAAATATTGAAAGGGGCATTGGATATCGTTACTATTTATCCCAAGTATTATTATAGATGGTGTAAGAATAATCTTAATTCCTAGAGTTCTATCAAAAAAGGATTCTATAGCACTCCGCAAACCCTTTAGCTGGGGGCAGGATGCAAAGATGTGTACTATTTCAGCATCTATACAATCACACCGTGGGCATCTAGTGCCCGTTACCCCCCCCCCATTGTGCTATCCTTGCGGGCGAGGTACTATGCAGCATGTCCGTAGGGTTGTCACTCTTCTTGATGCCGCTGGAGTCTCAGGAGAACCCATGGCGGTCATGTTACTGGATGCCGAGAAGGCATTTGACCGGGTCTCCTAGGACTACCTTTGGACGACTTTGAAATGGTGCGGTATAGGGGGAGGGTTCATCAATGCAATTCAGGCTCTGTATCAAGCTCCCACTGCCCGACTCAGAGTTAATGGAGGATACACGGCGCCCTTGAAAATCAGGCGTGGCACTCGTCAGGGCTGCCCATGTTCGCCATTACTATTCGCGATATATATTGATCCGTTAATTCGGAGGCTGGAAGCAAACGGAGGGATTCCCCCTATAAAGGTCCATGGTCTAGAATATAAAACCTTGGTGTACGCAGACGACATCGCTTTAGTGACGCCATCTCCCGAAAATGCTATAGCAGTAGTTGAGTCAGAAGCTCTTGCTTTTGGCCGGGTGTCAGGATATGCACTAAACGAGCCCAAAACACAGATAATTAAGAATGAGGGGGCCATATGCAATGATATGCGGGTTGTTGAATCTGCTGTCTATTTAGGGATTAACATCTCAGCGAATTTGGGCAACATTGTGGATAGGAACATCGATCCAATAATATCTAAAGCTAAAAAGATCTGGACAGAATGCACAATCTGCATCTTTCCCTGGTCGGGCGTTGTAATGTGGTAAAAATTATCTTATTACCAAAAGTTCTTTATCTTTTTAGGGCAATTCCACTCGAGTTTGAAGCTAAATGGTTTACGGCACTGGAACACTTGGTTAACAGATTTATTTGGGCACACGGGAAAACCAGGAGGGCTCTACGCTTCATGTCTTTACCTAGGGCAAGGGGCGGTTGGGCCGTCCCCGATTTTAAAATGTATTACTGGGCGGCAGCCTTTCAATATATGCGCGGTCTTTTAGGGGGGGATTCATCTGACCCGCAGGTCAAGATAGGATCTATAGATATGTATTCTATATTGATTGGTGGGGAGGCGGAGAACTGCTTTTTAAAATATACTGACCCTTGTTATTTTAAAAGAACAAGGTTTAAGACTCTGATGGCAGCCTATAAGGTCTGGACGTCCTTTCGAAAGAAAACTGGACTTGGTAGGCTGAATGCTTATACTCGATTATGTAGAAATCCAATCCTGCCGGCGGAAATTTTTGTGATTCAGTAATGCTAGATTTGGGACGGCGTGGAATCCGGAAATTGGGTGATTTATTTGGGACGAATGGTATCTGCCACTTCTCAGAAATACAGCTTATTTATGGTATTGACAGAAGGAATTTTTTTAAGTACTTACAAGTTCGGAGTTTCTTAGGAAAGAAGAAAGGTGGGCCAGCTGGCTTTGTTAAAAACACAATAATGGATGTTATTGAGGGTGGTGAAGATTGTACCGTACGAAGGTTTTATGCCGAGTTATCTGCATTGAAAAGTGATGATCTTGGAAAGTATGGAGATAAATGGGCAGTCAAACTTGGGATAGATCAAGATTGCTTCCACCATTCTTTAGAATTAGGCCAGACTATTCTATGCTCTGCAGGGCTTCAAGCCCAGCAGTATAAAACAATCGATAAGGTGTTCATTTTCATAGCAGCAATCCTGCTCAACCAGGAGAGATTACACTGAGAGCACTTATCCAGGTCCCGCTTAGTCTGCTGGAGTAGTGCTTTGCAATTAAGGCATGAAGTTGCATTCATGGAGGCAGTTATGTGCAAACCCAGGTATAAGATCGTTTGGGATGGCCATTGCATAGAAAATTGTGTTTGAAGAATTTGTTATTGGGTATCAGGTACTGCGCTGTTGAGGATATTTGATTTTTTTAAGTTTAACTTGAAGCCAGAGACAGCACCAAAGCATGTAATTTTGGGCACCAAAATTAGCAGTGATTTGATTGGGTCTGCAACGGTTACAAACACATCATTTGCATAAAGTCAGAGTTTATAAGAGGAGAACTCCATCTTGATCCCTTCATTAGCTGAATTTAATCTCATCATCTGCGTAAATGGCTCTATGTACAACGCAAAGAGTAAGGTGATTGTGAGATCGGACAGCCCTGCTGCATACTACGTTGTTTTGAGAACTCCGGTGAAGTATTGACCCGCACTCTGGTTTTAGGAGTACAATACTAGCATGTTATCCACCCCAAGCATCTACCCCAATTCTGAACCATTTAAGTGACCCAAACAGGTACGACCGATAAACTCTGTGGAACACTTTTTCAGTGTCAATGCTAAGTATTAGGGCTGGTGCTTGATCCCTCTGTGTTTTGGCAATGATATGGGGGAGGCATTTAGTGTTCCCTTCATATCTCCTCTCCAGCACAAAGCATGTCTGGTCTGGGTCTATCATACCCTGCATATCTGAATTGAGCCTATGTCTAGAATTTCTGTGAAGAGTTTGGTATCAACATTTAATAATGAAACAGGCCTATATGAAAAACATAACAATTTATTCGTGTCAGGTTTAGGAACGACTGTTATAGAGATGGAGAATCATCCTTGGTGAAGGAATTAGAGAGACGTGGCCAATGTTGGAGGAAAGGTCTTGTAAAAAAGGGATGAGAAGCCATTAGGGGATTTATTAGGCTTAAGTTTAGCAAGGGCCAAAGCCACTTTATCTGGCATAAGAGGGCTCTCTAAGAGCTCTGCATGGTGTGGGTCAAGCGCTGTAAGTGGAGGTATGTGTCTACCAATTCTTGGGGTAACGCTTGTGCCTCATATCGGATCTGATAAGACTTCCCAAATTCTGCAGGTATTTGTCTATTGTCCACTAGCTCCTCCTTTCGTGAATTGAGCATACAAGTAACCCTATTTTTAGCTTTTTGAGGTTTCCCAGATTTCTTTCTCTTCTGATAGCACCTGTCACAAGCGAAGCAGTGTGTAAACTGCTTTGTGAAGACCTAACTTCCGAAGCTGTGACTTGGTGTTGTGAAGTTGTCTCCAGACCCTGAGGGCCCCTGTACACTTATGAATAAGTTCCAATTCTTTCACTGTCTTTTCCAGCTCCTGCCTCTTTCCCATTCTAAGTCTATTTTTGGCTGCCGCTATGGCAATCAGCTCCCCCTTATCACTACCTTGAGGGCTTCCCAGAAAGTTGTTAGGGAGGCTGTGCTCCCATCATTCTACGAAGTGTAGTAATCGTGATTGGTATGCACTTTCGTCCGATGAGTGGGTGCTTTAGATATGCAATCTCTGATCCTTCAAGGACCCCTGGGGGGAGTGTACTGCCAAGGGACAAAGAGATACTATTTGAAGAGTGATTGGAGAGTGAAATCACGCCAGTGTCTGCAGTATGGATTTCACTAGTCATCAAAGGTGTGCTAAGATAGGAATCTCTGAAGTCCTTCTTCAGCCATTTTATAAGCTTTCAAAGGTCCTTGTCTAGTCAGCACCAGAGAGCGGCCTCTGTGTTCTGCTCCAGCTTCAGTTACTATTATCACACTTTCACCCAATAATTAGGATTTTTCTATGCATAAATCCAATCTGTGCCTTGTAAGGTCCAGATGTACAACCATTAAGTTTAGCGAGTTGCAAATTGCGCAAAATTGCGACTGGCAATTTGCGATTCGCTAAACTTAATGTGCAACAGTGTCTCAGACACTGTTTGCGATTCCCAATGGGGTCGCAAATTGCATGCCTCATGAATATTAATGATGCAATCGCAATTTGCGACCCCATTGGGAATGGCTAACACTCCCAGGGATGGTGGCCTGCTGGGGTCAGCAGACCACCATGTCTGTGACTGCTTTTTTAATAAAGCAATTTTTTCCCAAATGCAGCCTGTTTTCCTTAAAGGTAAATGGGATGCATTTAAAAAATAAAAATGAAGCTTTTCAGTTTCATTTTTTAAGGGCAGGCAGTGGTCCCTGGGACCACTGCCTGCTCTTACAAAATATTTGCAAACCCATTCACAAAGGGGAAGGGGTCCCCTGGGGACCCCTTCCTGTTTGAGAGTGGCTTATCACCCTTGTGACAAGGGTGGTAAACTGTGACTGTTTTGCGACCGCAAAAGCGGTCGCAAAACAATGGTACATGGCAATTGCACTCGCTATTAGGCAGGGACGTCCTTGGCACGCCCCTTCCTAATAGCGAGTCGCTAACAATATTTTGCGAATCGCTAATAGGTTAGCGACTCGCAAAATAGGGTTAGTACATTGGGCAGACGTTTTTTGCAGTCACAAAGGGGCCAAATTCCCCTTTGCTACCGCAAAAAACGGTCGATAATCGGCCCCTGTGTGCCTTACACCCAGGGATAGATACCGAGTTTTTTGCTTTTTCGTATTTATAGTCTTGCATTAATAAGTGGGAAAACAAAACCATAAGTACCAAAATGATAATAAAACCAGGTCCAAATGTGGCACTGGAACGGAAATACTTGAAGTCTCTGTCGTGAGGGCCCGAGACATGATGTGCCTCTAGGCAGGAGGAACTCTGCTTCATGGCAAGCCACCCCAGCTCTGCAGAATCTATCTCTGATTTGTTTGCCAATACATAAAGTACTTTACTTCATGCCACTCCAGGAAGACATTATTCAGCAGTGCTTCTTTCATGGACAGACGCACGCAATGCACAGCTAGGCGCAGCACATTATTCCTGTGCATGATGGGGGGGGACATGCATTTGCCACCTTGGCGTCGTTTTGAACATTTGTATTGAATTCCAGCCTCACTTCTTGCCTTTGTTTACAGATATGCCACATCCCATGTTACCGCGGTCGTGAGGTGTGGAATTAAAGTTACATTAATAATTGTATACTTGAGCAGTGCAAAAATGTGACCACTGCACAAAGGAAGAGCATGTGCATATCATACATGTGCAGACCATGGGGTGGAATTAGTAAACCGATATTGAATAAAGAGACGACTGCTCCGGAATTAATACCTATAACAATTCTGCCACGTAGCGCTTACATATCATTAGAGCCAGGTGCACATATAACAAGAAAGGTGCTCATTTAGCACGAAAACATATCGGAGGACATGTATGTGTGTTGGTCAGTGCATGAAGGAAGCAGCACAGACTAGGCCTGTCACTTCTGTATTTTAATAGAGGATCAAAGGCAGCCCTGTGACCCTACCTTTTACCTTGCATTATTGTAGTACAAAAGGATGGGGACCCCTGGAGAATATGGCGAGGGGCCTCTGAGACCCCCATATACCACAGCTATTCCTAAGCTTTCGGCTGAATGGGGGAGCTACAGTCCGGGAAAACACAGTGGCATGTGACTGAGAGGTCTACAGAGCAGGGTTGGATTGGGATTAAAAATCGGCCCGGCACGCTAAAAAAGTGGCCCACATTTGCATATTGCCTTTCTGCAAAACACTGCTTCGGCGAAATGTTATTAAAAGGGGGGGGGTGGGCGTTGGTTTAAAAAAAATGCACAGATTAGTTTACACTGGTGAAACACACCTGAAAACAAGTGAGGCCACTTTTGCTCAGGCCCCCTGCCCCTGCTCATTATGCATATATTAATGTACCGGGCTAGCGAGAGAAAGGGAGTGACACCTCTGCCGGTGAAAAAAGGGAGGTAATGGACGCCCATCTACCTCCAGAAAGGCCACTCAGGCACCCACTGGGCCGCTGGCTGCATCGAACAACGCAGAAACCGCCCAAATCGGCCCCCAGGCTGCTAAAAAAAGCAGCCCACAGCTGGAATTCGGACACCGGCCTCTCGGGCACTGCCCGAGTGCCCGCGTTACCAATCCAGCGCTGCTACAGAGCATGGGTGGGACTCAAGATGAGGGAAACTGTGGAGAGAGACAGAATAACCATCTTACTGCACGTCTCACTCTTGAAAGAGCTGTAAAAAAATGGCGGATGATGGCAATAAAAATTCATTCTCAACCCCAATAGCTCTGGCTTCCAACGCGAGTTACTTAAGCAGTGAGCATTGACAAATGGACATCTCTTCAGTGCGCTCCAGCGAGATTTAGTTGTTAGAAACTTAACCAGCGTGACCCCCAAATGAGGCGCGCGTAATCCAGTGCTCAGTGTCCGAATTTCCTCTGGATATGTTGTCATTTGTATATTTACTCTCACTCAATAATTCTGATTATTTAATCTTTTCTGGGCCAGTTCACGGTGCTTTGCGGCTGCTACTCCCAGCGGAGGACGGAGGTTAGAAACTGTTTCAAAAGCTTCTACCCGCTGCAGATCCCCATAAAGAAAGCTTCCTTGGTGCTCAGGGCAATAAATAAATGAGAAGAAGGGCTTTAAGCTCCGCATGATAAAACGATCTGAAAGTGGGGCAGGGAAAGAGCAACCTTTGTAATGAGCCTCACCCGGGGCTAAGAAGGCTCTGAAGTTCATTGTAGGTTTCCGCGCGTGGTGCAGCATCACTACAAAGGGTCGGTGGCGGAGGATTTCCACCGCCTCAGGACGCCTGTGACTTAGCTCCATATAATGGAAGTGATGGCTTCGAATGCACAAAATACATCCTGTCTCTGCAACTCACTGTTTCAAGCTTCGAATCCGAGCAGGATGGCAGAATTTGTATGATGATATGTACTCAGCGGGAAGAGCGATCTGATAGGGAACTTCTCCCTCCACTCAATAGATCGCGAATAGAAATGGCGAAATGTGGCCATCTGTGTTATCACATAAAAGTGGCTGCATACAAAGTGAGTGCCTACAGATTTCGGAATTCAGCAACAGAAGACTCCTATAAAATCATCTTCAAGAGTACATTTGTTATCACATTTAATAGTAGCGGCATGTGTCCTTTTGCAGATAAGGAAAAAACACATTCAAGAAGCAAGTGGCTGTCTGGTTCAAAGTTACCAAAGACATGCTTGCGCATTTCTTAAATGTGTGAGTTAACTATACGATAATCCCTTGCTTTCACTACACTAAACGACTCGAAAAACATTGCCTTCATGTTAGTTATTATAAACCTGGAGTAGCTTTCATTTAACAGGCAGGTTAGGGAAGGATATGAATAGCACTGTGCATTAAGTCATCCATTTTAAAGTGTCACTGTACATGACATGGGCCCTGTAGGAAAGTGCCTCTTTTGACATGGTCACACCCCCTCTCCACTGTTTGCGTGTTATATGGTGCAACTGTGACTGAAAGTGTGCTGAGTTCCTGCTAACCAGGTCCCCAGCACCAGTGTTCTTTCCCTAAACTGTACGATTGTTCCACAATTGGCACTCCATTAGGATCCCTGTAAGTCCCTAGTAAGTGGTACCCTGGTACCTAGGACCTTGAAACTAAAGGCTGCAGCATGAATTGTGCCACCCTAAGGGGCCCCTCATGAAGCTCATGCAAACTGCCACTGCAACCTGCATGTCTTGGTGCAGAGAAAACCGAAGTTTACATGGCACACATTCCTGTTTGCCATGCCAGGAAAGCACTGCATGTGGTATAGGTAAGTCACCCCTACAGCAGGCCTTGCAGCCCAAAGGCAGGCTATACCCATGTGTAGACATATCTGCCTGAATGGATGTGCCCCCGTGATATCTAAGTTCACCCTTAGATCAGCGGCGGCTGCTGCATGTAAGAGCGGTGAGGCGGTGAAGCCGGCTGGGGGGGGATTTCGAGAGATGACCAAGAGGGAAAGTTACATTTCTATTTAATTTTTCCTTGTGGTTCTCTCTCGAAATCCCCCCAGCCGGGCCAACCGCCCCACCACTCTTACTTGCAGCTGCCGCGGCTGCCTTAGATATTAAGAGTGCGCAGGGACGCCATGACTAGTACATGGGCTGAACACTTGTGATTATGAGTTCCCAAGCTACATGATGGCTTCACTGTACCCAAAGGTGTCTGGTACCAAACACCTTGTGTTAGACTTGGCATCTTTTGGCGTGTTTCCCCTGACTTTTTGCTTTCTGACCTCCCGGTTTTGACTCTGTTTTTGCTGGTGTGATGATTCTGCGCACTTTCCTCACTGCGGTCCAGTGGGAAAGTGCAAGTGCTCCTGTATAAAATGTGTTATGGATTGGTGTTTCCATGATTGGCCTATTTGGTTTATGTGTCAGTCCCTTGTAAAGTGCACTGCGAGTGCCAGGGCCTATAGACCAAATGCTGTTGGTGGGCTGCAGCACTGGATTGTGCCACCCACGCAAACAGCCCGTAAAGTGTAACTCGGGCCTGCCATCGCAGAGCCTGTGCGCAGCCTGGGGCTGCCATGTCGACTTGGCAAGTGCACACACTTGCAAGTCCCTAAACCTTCCCTTTGCTACATGTTAGTCACCCCTAAGGTAGGCCCAAGGTACCCCTGTGGGCAGGGGTGCGTTGTACGCGAAAGGTAGGACATGCCCGGGTGTGTGCGGCATGTCCTGATAGTGAATTACAGCCTAGTTCGTTTTTCACTATTGCAAGGCTACCTGTTCCCCTAGGCCAGAACGGGCAGTTTTGATTATTACAGCTTATAATCCTAACTGACCCCGGGAACATGGTAGAAATTCGAGTTTAGTATGCCTGGACTCAGAATGATAAAATGCAGCTTTTAGTAAGGTTGGTTTTAACATTCTGTGTTTGAAAATACCACTTTTAGAAAGTGGGTATTTTCTTGTCTAACCATCCAAGCCTGCCTCTGCGAGATTGTGTATTCCTTGTCTGGAATGTGAGTGACAGGGGCTGGGGGATGCCAGGAGACAGGGTGAGTCAGCGCAGGGCTGAATAGCCAGATCGACCTGTAGATGGGTGGGAGGGGTCGCACCTGGGCCCTGAATAGGACAGTGCCTTCCCTCCACAATGCTGGCTCCACCTCCTGTGGTGCGTCTGATGTCCCTGGCCTACTCACTGAAAGAAGGGACGGAGACTTGTCAACAAAGTGCTCCAGAACTGGTTTGGACTAGGCGAAGGCCTCTCTGCCTTCAGAGAACAAAGGAATTTGGGATATAAATATTGGGGCCCTGACCCCATGAATTTAGATCTCGCTGGAATCAAGGAACCTGCCAAGACGAAGAGCTGGAAGAGCTGCCAGGAGGAGTACTGCCCCTTTGCTGTGTTGTTGCTTTGTTGGGTTGGCCTGCAGCTGCTGCTTCTGCCTTGGGCAGTGAAAGGACTGGACTGAACTTTCTCCAAACTTGTGCTGAGTATCTCCAAGGGCCAGAAACCGAGCTGGCCTCCTGTTAAGAAGTCTCAGGGACTGCAAAGACTTCACAAGCCTCTGGGTACCGCTTCTGGACAGCTGTTTCAGTTGCCACAGAGGAAGGGAACCGCAACCGACTCCGTCAACCGAATCCATCCCTGGCCGGTGACCTGTTTGCACCGCAGACCGCATCGCCCCGCTTCGCATCGCAACCCTGGTCTCACCGTGGGCGGCGTCCGACGCCGCCAACATCGAGCCGCTGCTTGCACCGTGACCTGTGGGCACCGCAGTTCGCATCGCATCACTTCACTGGGCCAGCCGGACCAGACCGACACTGTCGCTGCAACTGGCTCAAGAGTCGGGACCGCACCGCATTTTGGGCACCGCTCGCACGTCTGCGACGCACCGCTCCGACTCGCACCGCTGTCCGACGCCAGCTCCCGCACCCGGCTAGGTCGCCTGCATCGCAACCTGTCAGCACCGCATCGAGCATCGTCTCACCCTGCATCGCACGCCTTGGACTCACCGACTCCGTCTGCACGACGCTCACCGAGCCGCTGCCTGCACCGCATCGAGGGACACCGCACCTTGCATCGCTCCGTCTTGCACCGCAATCGCGACGAACGCCGACCGGCTCGTACACTCCGTACCAGCCACAACGAGAAAGGTACTGTGACCGAGTCTGTTCACGACTCTGCTGGCCCGTATCGACGCGGTCGGCTGGAACTGTTAGACTCTGTGGTTTTCAGCATCGCGGTAGGCTCGGACGGAGCTACCGACTCGAACGAACTTTGCTTTTGTGCTATTCCTGCAAAGAAGAAGTTACCGTATCAAGCCTTCATTCGTAAAGTATAGTATTGTGGATTTTTGTCGTAATTGGTCTTGTCTTAAGTATATAAAATATTGGTTATTTTTCTAAACTGGTGTGGTGTCCGTTTGTAGTGCTTACACTGTATTACTGTTGGTTATGTGCAAATGCTTTACACACTGCCTCTGAATTAAGCCCGACTGCTCGTGCCAAGCTACCACGAGGGTGAGCAGGGGTTACTTCACGAGTGTAACAACCCTTACCCTGACTAGGAAGAAGGGTCCCTACTTGGACAAAGGTGCAAGCCCTTGCCAACTAGAGATCCCATTTCTAACATTGGTTGTCAGCGGTGAGGATAGGACTTGTGTTTGCACTTGACTTACAGTGATTGGTGTGCACTACTACCATATCGCAGACCATTACGTACCACATACTGGTTCTTTTTCTTTTGGCCTATTTTTGATCTTGCCAGTTTTCAACTCACGACTTTTGTCATGCCTGAATCAATTGCATCATCCGTTGCATCTCTGGAAGTTATCTTTGAGGAGGACAGGTTGGAATCCTACGCCGTAAAGGAGTTACGAGCGATTTGTAAAAACCTGAAAGTCCAAATTAAAGGCCTCACAAGGAAGGAGGAGCTACAGAAGGCGCTGAGGGCCTGGGTAGCAGCCAGACATGCCAATGGGCAGCCTGGTGATCTCAGTGAGGAGGCGGAGGAGCCTATTTCCAGGGTGGATGTGCTTTTGGGTAGGGGGAACCCGCCAGGTCAGGCAGCAGCAGTCTGTCCCCAGAGGAGCTGGAGGACAGGCGGGAGGCAAGGCAGTTTGAGCTGCAGAAGCTCAGGCTGGAGAGTGAGCGGGAGGAGAAGAGATTGGCCATAGAGGAGAGGAAGATGCTCTTAGAGCATGAGAGAGAACTAAAGGAGCTAGAACTTAGGAGTAAGTCAGGCTCAGATGGTGGCAGCAATTCGTCCAGAAAAGCAGACAGGATTGTGCACATTCCCAAGAATGTAGGCAAGGAGTTCAAGAAGGGGGATGACATACAAAGGTGGTTTCAGGGTTATGAGGCAGCCATACACATGAATGGGGTCCCTGAGGAGAATTGGGGAGCAGGATTGTGGCCACTTTTTCCTGAAGAAGCAAGGGATGCTCTGATAGCTTTGGGTAAGGGGTATCACCTCACCTATGCTGACATGAAGGATGCCCTTCTCACAAAGTATGGTCTTACTCCTGAAAAGTACAGGGATCAGTTCAGGTCCAGTAAGAAGTCTGATGCCAACACTTGGTTGGAATGTGTGGATGTGTTCTGCAGGTCTCTGGATGGTTGGGTGAAGGGCAGTAGTGTAACAGATTTTCAGGGGCTCTACAACTTGATTGCATGGGAGCACTTGTCTAGTCTATGTTTTGCAGATCTGCGCCAGCACCTAGTTGATAGTAAGCTAACTGACCCCAGGAAGCTTGCTATGGAAGCGGACCGCTGGGTGAGTACCAGGGTCCACAAGAAAGCGTTTGGGGGAGACTCAGCCAAAGGTGGGCAGGGTCCCCAGCAGAAAGGTGGGGGGACAAGGGTAAAGCACAGGAGTTCTCTAAAGGGCCCCAAACTAGTACCCAGGGTAAAGGTTCCCAGCCCCCGGTGATAAGAAGAAAGGGGTCTCTACAGGGAAGCCTGTTGAGACCCGGCCCCCGCAAGTGTTATGCATGTGACCAGGTAGGTCACTTTAAGAGGGACCCCAAGTGCCCGAAGGGGACACAGCCACCCACCGGTGGACAGTCCAAAGTGTTGGCTAGTGTAGCGCTTGGGGAGGAGGGGTGCCCACAGGAGGGTGGGGATCCCGCAGAAATGACCCTTGTCTCACTCGGGGACAGTGAGATGGTCCCAGGAAACCAGGTGCCCCGTAACACAAAGAAATATAGCACCTGGGTGACCATCAATGGGAACAGGGTAGAGGCTCTCAGAGATACTGGAGCCAGTGTGACCTCAGTCCGGTGTCACCTGGTGTCTGAGAAGCAAGTAGTCCCAGGAGCATTCCACCAAGTAGTTGCTGTCGACAACTCTGAGCGCCAGTGTATGTTGGCGCAGGTTCCCTTTGAATGGGGGGTCTCAGGTCCCTTGAGGGTGGTTGTGAGCCCTACCATGCCTGTAGATTGTCTGCTAGGTAACGACCTGGAGCAGTCCTCATGGAAGGAGGTTGAGCTCAGGTCTCACTTGGAGATGCTTGGGTTGCCAGAGTGGGCATGCGTGTCTACTCGGTCAATGGCAGCCAGAAAGGGTGATCAAGAGGACTTGGAGCCTGAAACAGTGGCCCAAGTCCCTGCCAAGAGAAAGGGCAGGGCGCGGGAAACCGGCCCCGAAGTTCCCACGGACCGGGAGGAGGCGGACCTCGAGGGGACGCCCGGTGCCTACAGGGGAACAGGTAGCCGAACTGGGAGACATCTCTGAGCTGACCCATTGGCAGCAAGAAGGGGGTCCCACCAGGGAGGAGTTCTGCAGGGAGCAGAGCGAGTGCCCTACTCTGGAGGGTCTGCGGTGGCAGGCTGCAGACCAGGCAGCTGGTAATCAGTCCGGGTCACATCTGATCTACTGGGAGAGTGGTCTCCTATACAGTGAGCCTAAGGTTGCTGAGCCTGGGTCAGCCCGTGTGCTGGTGGTACCCCAGCGCTTCAGGACCTTCCTACTGGGTCTGGCTCATGACGTGCCTTTGGCAGGACATTTGGGGCAGGACAAGACCTTTGACAGGCTTGTCACCCACTTCTTTTGGCCCCAAATGCGAAGGCAGTCAGATGCACACTGTAGGTCTTGCCAAACTTGCCAGGCAAGTGGTAAGAGTGGGAGGAAGGTCAAAGCTCCTCTCCAACCTTTTCCGGTTGTTGGAACACCCTTTGAAAGGGTAGGGATGGATATTGTGGGGCCACTGGATCCCAAGACAGCCATGGGCAACAGGTACATCCTGGTCTTGGTGGACCATGCCACCCGGTACCCGGAGGCAATCCCTCTCAGGACAACGACGGCGCCAGTGGTGGGCCGGGCGTTAATGGGGATCTTTTCCCGTGTGGGATTCCCCAGAGAGGTGGTTTCCGATAGGGGGACCAATTTCATATCGAAGTATATGACATCCCTGTGGAAGGAGTGTGGTGTAACCTACAAGTTCACCACTCCTTACCACCCACAAGGAAACGGTCTGGTGGAGAGATTCAACCAGACCTTGAAAGGCATGATCAAGGGTCTAACAGAACCCATGAGGCGTAAGTGGGACGTCCTCTTGCCATGCCTACTCTTTGCATACAGGGAGGTGCCTCAGAAGTCTCTTGGGTACAGCCCCTTTGAGCTCCTGTATGGCCACCCTGTCAGAGGACCTCTGAGTTTGGTAAAGGAAGGCTGGGAGGCAGCTCCCAGGAAAACTCCCCAGGATGTATTTAGCTACATGCTGGCCTTTAGAAACCAAACTGCCCGCTTCAGGAAACTCGCTCAGGCGAACCTAGAAGCAAGCCAGGAAGAAATGAAGAGATGGTATGACCAGAATGCCACTCTGGTCGAATTTCAACCTGGGCAGAAAGTGTGGGTAATGGCCCCAGTGGCACCTTGTGCCTTGCAGGACAAGTGGACTGGGCCATATGAGGTAAAGGAGCGCAAAAGTGACGTCACCTACCTGGTGGATTTGCAGGCTCCAAGGAACCCGTTGAGGGTCCTTCACGTGAACCGCCTCAAGCCCCACTTCGAGAGGTCCGAAGTGAGTATGCTCTTGGCGACAGATGATGGGGTGGAAGAGGAGAGCGAGCCTCTCCCTGACCTCCTGTCTACCAAGGAGCATGATGGGTCAGTAGAGGGTGTGATCCTCTCCCCTACTCTGACTCAGGAGCAGCAGGAGGACTGTCGCCAATTGTTGGGACAGTTCGCCCCACTGTTCTCTCTGACCCCCGGTGTTACTCACTGGTGTACCCATGACGTGGACACCGGTGACAGCCATCCTGTGAAGCACAAGATTTACAGGTTGACTGACCGGGTCAGAGCCAGCATCAAGGAGGAGGTCTCTAAGATGTTAGCGTTAGGGGTGATTGAGCCCTCCCACAGTCCTTGGGCCAGCCCAGTGGTCTTGGTCCCAAAGGCTGCGGCGCCCGGTGCCACTCCAGAACTCCGGTTTGTGTGGACTACCGTGGGCTCAATGCCGTCACCAGGACTGACGCGCACCCCATCCCCAGAGCTGATGAGCTCATTGATCGGTTGGGAGCTGCCCGGTTCCTCAGCACGTTTGATTTGACGTCTGGGTACTGGCAGATTGCCTTAACCGATGGGGCCAAGGAGAGATCAGCATTCTCAACCCCAGAAGGTCATTACCAATTCCGGGTGATGCCCTTTGGGTTGAAGAATGCCCCTGCCACCTTTCAGAGGTTGGTCAATCAGGTGTTGGCTGGGCTGGAGGATTTCAGTGCCGCCTACCTGGATGACATTGCTGTGTTCAGTTCCAGCTGGGAAGAACATTTACAGCACCTTGAGAAAGTGTTGAGGGCTCTGCAAGGTGCAGGCCTCACGATCAAGGCCAGTAAGTGCCAGATCGGGCAGGGTTCTGTGGTGTACTTGGGACACCAGGTAGGAAGCGGCCAGGTGGCGCCCTACAACCCAAGATTGACACCATTCTGGCTTGGGAACCCCCAAGACCCAGACAGAGGTGAGAGCCTTCTTAGGTCTCACCGGCTATTATAGGAGATTTGTTAAGGGCTATGGCACCATCGTTGCCCCCTTAACAGAGCTGACCTCTAAGAGGCAGCCCAGGAAAGTGATCTGGACTGAGTCCTGCCAGAAAGCTTTTGATGCCCTGAAGGCAGCCATGTGCACGGCGCCCGTGCTCAAGGCACCTGACTTCTCCAAGGAATTCGTCGTGCAGACTGACGCTTCAGAGCATGGTGTGGGAGCGGTGCTCTCACAACTGAACGAAGAGGGCCTGGATCAGCCTGTAGTCTTCCTTAGCAGGAGACTACTTCCCAGGGAACAGAGGTGGAGTGCCATAGAAAGGAAGCTTTTGCTGTGGTCTGGGCGCTGAAGAAGTTGAGACCATACCTGTTTGGGACTCACTTCCGGGTTCAGACAGACCACAGGCCCCTCAGATGGTTGATGCAAATGAGGGGCGAGAATCCAAAACTGCTGAGGTGGTCCATCTCCCTACAGGGAATGGACTTTACGGTGGAACACCGTCCTGGGACAGAACACGCCAACGCAGATGGTCTGTCCAGGTTCTTCCGCCTTAGTGAAGAGAACTCCAATGGGGTTGGGTAGTTCTCCCTACTTTCAGCTGGAGGGGACATGTGTTAGACTTGGCATCTTTTGCCGTGTTTCCCCTGACTTTTTGCTTTCTGACCTCCCGGTTTTGACTCTGTTTTTGCTGGTGTGATGATTCTGCGCACTTTCCTCACTGCGGTCCAGTGGGAAAGTGCAAGTGCTCCTGTATAAAATGTGTTATGGATTGGTGTTTCCATGATTGGCCTATTTGGTTTATGTGTCAGTCCCTTGTAAAGTGCACTGCGAGTGCCAGGGCCTATAGACCAAATGCTGTTGGTGGGCTGCAGCACTGGATTGTGCCACCCACGCAAACAGCCCGTAAAGTGTAACTCGGGCCTGCCATCGCAGAGCCTGTGCGCAGCCTGGGGCTGCCATGTCGACTTAGCAAGTGCACACACTTGCAAGTCCCTAAACCTTCCCTTTGCTACATGTTAGTCACCCCTAAGGTAGGCCCAAGGTACCCCTGTGGGCAGGGTGCGTTGTACGCTGAAAGGTAGGACATGCCCGGGTGTGTGCGGCATGTCCTGATAGTGAATTACAGCCTAGTTCGTTTTTCACTATTGCAAGGCTACCTGTTCCCCTAGGCCAGAACGGGCAGTTTTGATTATTACAGCTTATAATCCTAACTGACCCCGGGAACATGGTAGAAATTCGAGTTTAGTATGCCTGGACTCAGAATGATAAAATGCAGCTTTTAGTAAGGTTGGTTTTAACATTCTGTGTTTGAAAATACCACTTTTAGAAAGTGGGTATTTTCTTGTCTAACCATCCAAGCCTGCCTCTGCGAGATTGTGTATTCCTTGTCTGGAATGTGAGTGACAGGGGCTGGGGGATGCCAGGAGACAGGGTGAGTCAGCGCAGGGCTGAATAGCCAGATCGACCTGTAGATGGGTGGGAGGGTCGCACCTGGGCCCTGAATAGGACAGTGCCTTCCCTCCACAATGCTGGCTCCACCTCCTGTGGTGCGTCTGATGTCCCTGGCCTACTCACTGAAAGAAGGGACGGAGACTTGTCAACAAAGTGCTCCAGAACTGGTTTGGACTAGGCGAAGGCCTCTCTGCCTTCAGAGAACAAAGGAATTTGGGATATAAATATTGGGGCCCTGACCCCATGAATTTAGATCTCGCTGGAATCAAGGAACCTGCCAAGACGAAGAGCTGGAAGAGCTGCCAGGAGGAGTACTGCCCCTTTGCTGTGTTGTTGCTTTGTTGGGTTGGCCTGCAGCTGCTGCTTCTGCCTTGGGCAGTGAAAGGACTGGACTGAACTTTCTCCAAACTTGTGCTGAGTATCTCCAAGGGCCAGAAACCGAGCTGGCCTCCTGTTAAGAAGTCTCAGGGACTGCAAAGATTTCACAAGCCTCTGGGTACCGCTTCTGGAACAGCTGTTTCAGTTGCCACAGAGGAAGGGAACCGCAACCGACTCCGTCAACCGAATCCATCCCTGGCCGGTGACCTGTTTGCACCGCAGACCGCATCGCCCCGCTTCGCATCGCAACCCTGGTCTCACCGTGGCGGCGTCCGACGCCGCCAACATCGAGCCGCTGCTTGCACCGTGACCTGTGGGCACCGCAGTTCGCATCGCATCGCTTCACTGGGCCAGCCGGACCAGACCGACACTGTCGCTGCAACTGGCTCAAGAGTCGAGACCGCACCGCATTTGGGGCACCGCTCGCACGTCTGCGACGCACCGCTCCGACTCGCACCGCTGTCCGACGCCAGCTCCCGCACCCGGCTAGGTCGCCTGCATCGCAACCTGTCAGCACCGCATCGAGCATCGTCTCACCCTGCATCGCACGCCTTGGACTCACCGACTCCGTCTGCACGACGCTCATCGAGCCGCTGCCTGCACCGCATCGAGGGACACCGCACCTTGCATCGCTCCGTCTTGCACCGCAACCCGCGACGAACGCCGACCGGCTCGTACACTCCGTACCAGCCACAACGAGAAAGGTACTGTGACCGAGTCTGTTCACGACTCTGCTGGCCCGTATCGACGCGGTCGGCTGGAACTGTTAGACTCTGTGGTTTTCAGCATCGCGGTAGGCTCGGACGGAGCTACCGACTCGTACGAACTTTGCTTTTGTGCTATTCCTGCAAAGAAGAAGTTACCGTATCAAGCCTTCATTCGTAAAGTATAGTATTGTGGATTTTTGTCGTAATTGGTCTTGTCTTAAGTATATAAAATATTGGTTATTTTTCTAAACTGGTGTGGTGTCCGTTTGTAGTGCTTACACTGTATTACTGTTGGTTATGTGCAAATGCTTTACACACTGCCTCTGAATTAAGCCCGACTGCTCGTGCCAAGCTACCACGAGGGTGAGCAGGGGTTACTTCACGAGTGTAACAACCCTTACCCTGACTAGGAAGAAGGGTCCCTACTTGGACAAAGGTGCAAGCCCTTGCCAACTAGAGATCCCATTTCTAACACCTTGTCTTAATAAACCCACACTGATGCCAGTGCTGGATTTATTCATAAATGCACCCAGAGGGCACCTTAGAGGGGCCCACTAAAAAACTACCGACTACAAGTGTGTTGACTGATTGGTCTCGACCAGACAGCCACCATAGACAGATTTCCGACCTCCTGAGGTGACAGCCTTCACTCTTGGAGGTCAGGAACAAAGCCTGCTTTGGGCAGAGGTGTTCAAACCTCCTTCAAGCAGGATGGGCATTCCAGAGCGGGTAGCTTCAAAGGCCCTGTCACATTTGTTATGGAACCCTGGCCTCTCCAGATAGTGGCCGTGCCCGTCCCCCTGTCCTGACCCAACATTTTGGCAGCAAGACAGGCGGGAAAATTAGTAAGATTAGGAGGTGTGCTGACATTCAGCCAGCACCATCCATAGGGTGGGCCAGCAGATGTGGACCCCACTTTTCAGATTCCTCCATGTCGTTTTATATGTAATTAGCATTTTAGGGTCAGGGTTAGGCCCACTTCCCCCAGGAAATGGTCATATAGAGGGTGTAGATAACCTAAAGGTAGAGAGCCCATTGGCTACTACCTGTCAATTCCAGTAAATGCCCCTAAATTGAGCATTTAAAGGTGGCAACCCTGAGCCCAAGAACTCAGATTCAACGGATCAACAGAAGGAGGATGAAGAAGAGTCACTGCCTGGCGAGAAATGCAGCAGAACTTTGGCGCTAAACCCTGCTGTCCTCAGCCCTCTCTCGATAATCTCAACAGTGACTCGTTGTGCAAGCTGGAGAACTACCAAAGCCTTGGGTAGCCTGTCATCAATTCAAAAACTTCTGACAGTCTCACATGGAGTAGAGGAGCTACTCACCTGCAGTCCGCAGAAATGACAAGCAGAGTCCGGTCTACCGCCTTGCAGCTCCCTGGCCTGACAGACACCACAGATGACCAGGAGAAGGTACTCATGCTCTGGAAGGTCAGATCTGTCTCCCCACTGAGTATAAAGACACTAGGCCTAACTGGAGCCATGCAGTACCAACCCCCAGGGTACTGGACCCCCTGCACCAAACACCAACAGCGATGGGTCCAGTTCGGATTCTCACTGCAGTAGGACCAAGCAGCCATCGAGGGATGTCAGCATCACCGAGACCCTCTTTGAGAGTGGCCCAGCTGCCTTGATTTATCCTCTTCCAGCTCTTTGTTCCTGACCTCGAGGTGCATCTTTATGGCCCAGCCCAGCCGACCTAGTCACTCTGCTCCTGAGCCCCCCACCTGGGTCCCGATGAACAGGCTGTGCCCCCATGCTCCAAGAACCCTTGTGGCCTGAGCCTCCATTTGAGAGCCCTCGGACTAGCCCACGAGTTTGCCTGTGCAGCCTCTTTTCAGGTGGCCCCCCTTCTCCGTAGCACCAGCAACCAGCCTCACCAACACCCTGCTCCTGGTAGAACCCAGGCGATTCCCAAAGAACTGCTGGTAGTAATTTGAACCTTGGCCCACTACTGTTCCAATTACAGAATGTGAAACCCTGAATCCGAGTGTACCTACCTTTATGCATCTTTGCCTTTTCCCCCACTAGGATTGCATAGTGTTTAAAAGCGCACAGGGTTGAACATTTTACTTACCCATGAATTGTTCTATTGAAAACTGTACTTACCTTTGAATGAAATTCTTGAGTTTAAAACATATATGAAAATAAGTGTTCTTTTCCGAATTTGGTCTCAAATGTATTCTTTGAGTGTGTGTCTCATTTATTGCCTCTGTGAGTACAAAAAATGCTTTGCACTACACTATGATAAGCATAACTGCTCGCCCACACCATCACAAAAGAGAGCATTAGTATTATCTACTTTTGCTCCTGTAAACCAATTGGGGACCCACTGTCCTCTCTGCACAGTGTGCTTTGTATTAGTGCACTGTATAGAGAGCCAGCCTCTTACATTGGTGGATTAGCGGTGGGATCTACGACTTTGTGTTTGCTGATACTACTTGGTCAATAAGTGACTGCACGAGTAAATCCAAAAATTGTCTTTAGTTAAAAGTAAAAAATTTTGATTGCCGATTTGTTCCTAAATTTTCAAAATTAAGTGTTTTGGGCCTTGGTTAAGTTCCTGAAGTTTAAAACTGTTTAGGATTTAAAAACTTACTATAGTTAGGACTCAGAAAACTTGTGTTAGGATTTTTCTAGCTCCAAAAGGTCCCAACTTTAGTACAATAATGAATACCACAGGAGATGTGGTGAAGGAGCTCGACCTTGCCCCTGATCTGCAGCTTCCTTTCAAGCAGTTAAGGACAATCTGCAAAGGGTAAAAAATAATAACTGGCTTAAACCCTACCACTGTAAGGCTTCAGAAGCTGTTAACAGAGTATGAGCTGGCCCATCCTACGGATGGGGCCACCAACCCTGAGAACCAGGGTGGAGCAAGTGAGGAGGATGACCCAAGCATGCATCAACTCGGAGAGGACACTGTACCCCTATCCCAAAACCGACCCAATGTGCCAAGGGCACCTGCTTCTAGCGAGGATGGCTAAGGTCATTCAAGGTACACTGAAGAACTCTCCAAAGAGGAGGCTCTTCTTAAAAGATTGGCAGGCAGAATAGCCCTGGAGGACAGGATTCTGGCCATAGAAAGGGAAAGGGCAGATTTGGGTTTAGGACATATAAATGGTGGCATGAAGCACCTAGGGACAGAGAGGAAATCTTTGCCCCTAAAATCCCCAAAGGGATTGTTCCAAAGTATACAGAAGGGGATGACATCGCAAAATGGTTCACGGCGTTCTATAGAGCCTGTAGCACAAGTAATGTCAGACAGTCCTGGGTAGATTTTGTAGACTTTTCAGTGAAAACACTAGGTGGCAGGTTGAAAGGTAACAATGTGCATGACTATGATGGGCTGTATAGTTGAATTATGAAAGAACATCTGTTAAGTAATTGTTAGCAAGAAAAGTTGCACCAGTACTTGGTAGACCAAGGTCCAATTTCTCCCCAAGAATTGGGAAAGAAGGCAGACCACTGGGTCAAGACCAGGGTGAACAACCTAAGGATAAAAGTAAAGAGTCTTTTATAGGCTCCCAACAACCTGCTAAGGAAGGTGGGCTTCAAAACACTTCACAACCAAAAACTGGGTACCAAGGTAAGAATTGTGATCCAAAAAGGCATGGTGCCACAACTGTCAGAAGACTGGACACTGAACTGGGGACTCTGTCTTTCCCAAAAAGAATCCCCTTAGTACTGCTCAATTAGCACTAGAATAGCAAGTATCCAGGTCTGATCCCTAGTGTGCCCTGAGCAAATTAGAGTGCACACTGAAGCTACACTAGCCTCTGAGGGTGGGGTGGACATTGGAACCTAAGATGTTTGGCCGACTAATATGGAAAAATACAAACAGCAGCCCTTGATTAATGGGATAAGGGTAGAAGCCCTGCGAGATACAGGTGCCAGTGTCACCATGGTGACAGAGAAACTGGTTTCTCCTGGACAGTACCTGACTGGACATACTTATCCAGTCACCAACGCTGATAATGTCACTAAGATATCATGTGGAGGCCTCACCTCACCTTTTCTCCATTTACCATGTCGTTTATCTCTGTTTCAGGAATGTTCCCAATTTTACATGAAGAGCTTGCAGAACTGAGGGCCAGATGTACGAAATAATGGTCGCTATTTTTGAAACAAGTGTGGAATTTTGAGAACCAACCTCTGTACTTACAGGATGGTTCACAATATTATAAGTTGTAGTGGGTCAAAATCTGACCTACCTCATTATTATTCATGAGATAGGTCGCAAATTGGGACTTATTATGATTGGTGGCCATCTCAGGAATGGTGGACTGCTAGGGTCAGCAAACCACTCTCTGCTACCCTATCTGTGATCATTTTTTAAACATATATATTTTCCAAAAAGCTATTTAGCAGTACCAAATCATATGATGCAGCACGTTGCAGGGTTTGCGACCACTAAATGACTTTGTTAATCTGGCCCTCAGTTCCTAAATACCTCCCAAACCAGAAGTTTGGGCTAGTTGACCATTTCCATACTAGAAAACGGAGATGATATTGAGGCTTGAATGACAGGATTCATCTCACAGATGGAGGCATGGCATTTTGTTAGAATTGAAGTATACATATGCCCAAAAGGTTAGAGGACATGGATTAGGAAAGGTAAGTGATATGTGGGTGGCATCTTTTTGAACAAACATATTTTTTTCCAGTGTAGATTAATCTGTTTCAGCAGATAGGATCAATTAAGACTGAGATTTCAATCAATCTCGGGGAACCAATTTCAGATAAATGTAAAATATGTTAGAAATGGCACCAATAAATAACATCAATTCCCACAGATCAGCTCTCTAAATAGTTCTTACTAGTATTCAGAAGGACAACCAACATGGCCATCATCAGTTTCGACTGGGTTGACTAGCAAGTCAAAGTTAGGTTTTCCAGGGTTGGGTTTTCAGGTCATTCCACTGCTCATCATGTCAAGTATGAATGTATCTATGTGGTTTTTTATAAAGCAAGAACTTAGTCAGAGAAAGGATAGTAGTGGACAGTGGAAAAGAAAGATATTACAATCAAAGAACAATCCTCTAGAGGAGAAGAGGATAGATGCTGGATTTTAGGAGTGTAGGGGCAATATCTACAGTGTTGTGCTATAGTCTGTCTTTATATTGTTCTTTAAACAAAGGAGGGTTGGGTTGGCTCACCCTTAAAAAGAAGTTTGTAAAATCATCTTCTATCCGAGCCACTTGAGTTGCATTAAGTAAGGAAGGGTCTTGGCGAAACACTTATAATATTATCTGCATCTGCAAGAAGACAGAAGACAGTTAGGGTCTGATTACAAGTCTGGCAGTTCGAAGATCGCCAGACTCATGGTGGCGCGGCGGTGGGGTCTGCGCTCCGACCACCACATTACAAGTTGGGTGGTCGGACCGCCCTGAGACTGCTGATGCCGCCAGGCAACTAATGTTTCCTAGCAGTGGTGCAGCAGGGTAGAGGCAGTAATATGCTTGGCGGGACCACCATGGTCCCGCCAAGCATAGCATGAGTTTCGTCTCCGCCGGTGGTGTCATGGAGGTTCCTACTCCATGAACACTGTGGCAGAGAAGAAAAAAGGGGGCCCTTCTCCACATGGGGATGCATGTGCCCCCCTATCTGCATTCACCCCAGTTCCTGCATGGCATGGACTTTCAAGTCCATGCCATGCAGGAACCTTGTTGTTTGGTGCCATTGCGGTGCTTGTTTTCTAAGGCACCGCAATGGGACTGCCACGCCTCCCGCCCGCACGCCAGACCACTTTAAACTTGGGATTTGGCAGGCGGGTGGCAGTGATCTTCGGCGGTGCAGGATTGCGGTGATGGCATACCGCCCCCTCCTGCACTGCCAAAAGTCGTAATAAGGCCCTTAGTTGGATGTACTGGCCAGAAGGTGACATCAGGAGATCTGTGCCACCAAACCTTTGTTTGAGGAAAAATCTGCTATTAGATTTTGTCATGTGACTTCAGTGACCAAATAGCCTATACCGAGTTAGTGCTCACCCACTGTCAAACAACCACAATCCCACATTTCACCTGTATCTACCTATTTGAGCACAAAAACATAACCCCTAGAAACGTTTATTGAGACTGGAGTAAAAATCTTCACAAGCAAATACATATCAAAGAAAGAGACAATATCCATCAGGTTTACTTGTTCTTGCAGGGATCACCCTGCACAGAAACCTTTCCAGGAACATAACCCCCAGATTTGTGCTGATTTTAAATGACGAAGGCATGAGCTTATTCAACACTCCCTAGATATTTATAACAAAGAGATGCTTAAATGAGCATTTCAGGAAAAGTTTGCACAAATCCAGCATGTTGGATGAAAAATGAACACATGCTCAGCATTCTCCTTATGACCCTGTCAAAATCAAAAAGTTTCTCTCATAGAAAGATGCACCTTTAAGAGCTCAGCACAGAGTAAGCATGCATACGCCACACACAAAAGTAAAAGAAACTTCTCCTAAGACATGTAATAATAAGCTCCAGTGATAGCCCTGGGGCACTCTCCTCCAAATAAGGACCCTCTTTGACCAGGCCATTTCCATCAGCAATAGAACAAAAATCTTGTCACCAGCCGTTATAGAAGCAAACATTCTGACACTATGAACTTGATAAGCTTCAAAGTGCCCTGAAAGTCATTTTTGTATCAGTATCTCATATTTTCCCAATAGGGTCAATGTGAGTAAGTGGCTATTGATGTTTCCCTTGAAACATTTCATGCAGTGACTGAAACTGTACAATGAGAGACTGAAAGTCTGTATGCCACGTGGTGAGCTAACAAACTGGAAACAATCTAGCAGCAACAAGAGGGGTGGGTCTACATTCCAAGCGAAAGGGCCTCTTGGACATGTATCACTCATGAAATTGAGTGATGCTCTAGGTATGATCTTACAAAATTGTGAGTACTGTGCTCTCTGTTCAACTTCAAGCCACCCAAGGGAAAGTTTTTCTCTGGGAAAGTTTTCATTAATCATAAATCAGATTTCAATACAAAACTGCCAAATTTGTACTTTCAAACCGACTGACAGCTGTGAGATCCAGTGATAGAGTGTGCTTGGCCTATTTACAATAGGGCTTTCTTGGCACAAGGTATTTGGAAGTTTGCCAGGTTTTGGGTGACATTTCTTAAGGGGATCCCTCTGGATCACATCCTCAGTACTAAGCTCGGCCTGTATGCAAGTATCAATTTGAAGTTCTACTTGGAGGGTAATCAGTCTAAGATAAAAATACCCCACAGAAAGTTTAGCCCACAATACATTAAATATTCACTGAGCCACAACTTGGCTTAAATTGATCAACCTGAGAAATAAGGGGCAGTATTAGCAGGATTTATACAAATTATACGTAAACAGAAGTTAAGAAGGCGTCACAAAGATATGCAACATTCATTTTTATTTAAAAAACAGTTGTGTTAAAAGGAACAAAGCATCATTGTTGCAAGCTGCTCAGGGTGTCCATCCATATCGATCAGTTTACCACAAACTTCAAAGAGCACAATGTTTCCAGTTGGATACTTATTCAATTATGAAACAAGTTTACTTTCTTGAAAAAAGTCTGCTATCATTGATGCCAAACATTCATATTTACATTGCAAAAAATGCAAGCAAACATATCAATTGGAAATGTATGGTTCATGCTTGAGATCTGGTTAAGAACTGGGCAGGTAAATGATTTTCAGCAATAATCCTCTTCTGATACCTAAATTTGTCATGGCATAGCAATCTGTGACCAAATTGTTTTTTGGAGGGGATTGGCACTGGAGAAACACAAGGTTCAACCTAAATTTTTCAGAAAGTGAAAATATTGTTCCTCAATGTTCTTAATGCTCTTTCCCATTGAGAAAGAAAACTCTCTTCTCAGAGGCAAGGGACCACCATCATTGAGAAGCACTCAATCTCCCCAGCATATCCTCGTTATCAAAGCAAAAGAAGTGCCTGTGTCTCTCATCAGTGATGACAGTGGCATAACGAAAGCTAGAGCGGGCCCCCTGCAAAGTGAAGGGGGCCCCATGCTCCAGACCCAGTGAGGAGCTTTCAGGTCCACCCGTGCAGACTGCGGAGCGGTCCCCTTGGAGCTCGGGGCCCCCTCTGCACCGCGGGGGCTTTTGTTACGCCACTGAGTGATGAACAAGGTACCACTATAACTAATACTTTGATCGTGGTTTATTCTAAAAGTATCGGTCAGGTCAACGAACAATGTACATGTTTTTCTCCTTGCCTCAGACAGTATATGAAAACAATAACTGTAAAACATAGGGCCTTATTTAGAATTTGGCTGACAGGATACTCGTCAAAATGTAAAAGATATCCCGCCCATCATATTACAAGTTGCATAAGCAATAATACTCCCCTTGTAATAAGGCGGACGGGACATCCGCCACTTTTGTGCTGGATATCTCATCAACCAAACTCTCCATAAGGTCCACAGACTCGAAAACAATGACTTCCAAAATATCACCCAAACATTTTGGATTTGAAATTTTGGATTTGGAAATATTAACTATATTGACAGTTGTGTAAGAGATATTTCGGAAATATTTATAATTTTTAAATGTTTTCGCAGTCTGTGTTATCAAGTATGTGTCGAGGCCTGTCATTTTCAGGTTATCTTTTCACTTGGAACCTTGCATTCTTGGAGTAGATGTCTAGATCTCCGAGATCCAATGACACAATTTCCAGTCAGTTGCTGTAAGAGGCCGCGGTTATGGTAGCTCTAAACGATGCTCTCTTCCCTGATGATTTCATCTTGGCCTAAGTTATGGCTTTCAGTCTCAGGTAGGACAGTCTGTCCAGAAGAATACAGTGTGTTGTGGGATCATTTTCAGTCCCTAGAATAGTTTTAAAAGACACACAATCATAGAGTCACCAGACGTCAACAGATAATCGAGAACAGAAGGCCAGATGAAGAAAATGGGACAAATGTGCACAGTTGTCCTATGAAAGCTATCATTAAGTTGGAGTGAAAAGAAATATATAAATTATGTATGCTTCTCCTTGTTCACAACTTTGCAGGTGGATTACAAGGTATTCACCTAGCACATGATTACCAGAAATGTGTGCACACGGTTTTGCATACTGGAAGATGACTATGTCGATATGATGTGGAAAAAACAAAAACAAAATATCAGTACAGTATGTACGTATAAAGGGACAAAAAATCAGGGAAATACAACTTGTGCATGCATATTTTTTAAAGCCTGTTACATATGAAGTAAATGCGAGAAAACGTGCTGGCCTTTCCAACATGTGCGCTGTTACAGTCCATATCTCAAACAACCTATTTTTAATTTCTTGATCTTGAGAATATAATAGACACCTTAAATATTGTCATTTCTGCAAGCATCTAATCAAATGACGGGCTTTCGTCCTTGCATCCAAACCAAGGACTTGCATGTCAGCTAGCTGCACAGTAAAATCCACTCACGTTTTACATAGTGGCCAAGATATACAAATAATCTACAGTGAAAGTCATTAGATTGCTATTATTTTCAAGGTTGGACTACTCATAGGAATTCCCAAGCTTCATCTAACCCCTCTCTCAGAACAGCACCTAATGCAGAAACAGATTGGCCACAGGTGCTTGAAAATTGAATCAAATCACTCCAATATGATGTCTCTGAATTGACTTCTTACCGTGGCAAGACATATGTGCCCTGCATAAGCTTCAAATCACTGCACATTTGGAACACCAAGCTACCTTTACCGCAAATTGGTCATTTTAGGTTGCCAACACCACCTTCAGAGTTGCCACATTGCTTCTTGAACTTCCTTCCTTTAAGAAGGTAAACAAAAAAAAATCATTAAATCTTTTCAGGAAGCCAGCCAAGCTCTGGAACTCCATTCCACCTACTACCAAGGTAATCCCATCCCTCAACACGTTAAAAAACATAAGGTAAAAATTTCCTGTTCCAACATCTCAGTCTCTTTTAAATGTTCCTGTTTTGCTTTTGGATTAGTGAATCAAAGGTTACCGAAATAGCAACACAGAGCTTATATTTTTGTAAATATGTCTGTTTCTGTTCACCTGTATCTGTATATAATGTGAAATTATATATTATGCGAAGCTCATATATCCTGAACATTTGTTGTACTATGTCTTTTGCAACCTCGCGCTGTATAAAGTACTGTACCATTATTTTGAGCTGATTGGAGCTTAATAATACTGTCAATATAAGAATTTAAGAAAAGTATATTTATATTTATACACCTTTGAAATTTCCTTCGAACGAATAGTGTTTTTCGGGAAAAGAAGAGGGGCAAATGCCTAACATTGGTTCTCACTAATAGGGCACAGGAATGAGGAAATGTCATTACAAATTAAAGGAGGGGAGTGAATAGCTGAAATACTCTGGTGATTCATGGAGAGGGAAACTTTTGTAACAGAAAGATCTATCCTACTGGGCTGAAGTCCACAAAGAGTTCCCGTCAGGTGGGCCTTGAGCAAAGACCTATAGATTTTGCAGCAAGGAGGTCATTAGAGACTTTGAAACCTTGAAGTTTATTTATCCTTTTAAATCTTCCCAGCTGTTGAATTTTCCTTTCTACTAAGCTGCATTCATAAATGTCCATCATATTTTATTGAATCATTTTATTCACAAGCTTTAACGCATTCCTACACTGTTAAAAGTCACTTTGTGGCAATGAGACACTTGGGTACCATAGACCATCTACTTTATAACATCTTAGCTAGAACTCGTCGGTTTTCTATTTATAGGAAATGTTCTATTCTGTCCTCTAGCGTGCAGTGAAAATGGATTGATGAATTTTAGAATGTATTTCCATTTGCTATGTCATCAGCAAAAGTGTCCTCGTTCCTCTATAACGAACTTGATTTTGAAGGATGCTGCTAAAGATGTAGCTTCTTCGTTTGTGAATATGCTGAACACTACTCAGTTGGGAAGGCGAACAGTATTTTTGTCTTGGTTTGAAATATAGAACTGTTTCTAAGATAAAGAGATGTAAAGTAGAAATGAGGCACAGTTACTCCTTCTAGTTGCTTATATAGTGAGAAGGTAGGGATATATATATATAAAGCTATTCCTACATGGTCCGTATTGTCTGAATGTATTACCTGGCAGCTTAGCCAAACAGTGTTCTGTAATGGCACAATGGAAGTTTTTGGCTCAGTGAAGAATTTCTTTAATTTGCAGGTTGCACATTCACATGCAAATTAGACAGCACCCAATTTTGAATGTGTAGGCAACAGTACAGTGCTCACACAGTATGGGACAGATTTACAAAAAATGTGCTCTGGGCTTGTGTTAAACCTGACATCCTGCCTTCTGGCCTTCTGTTATGCTAACTTCATTTACTCTGGCTTTAGGATTTAGGGCACTTTACCACTGCTAAACGGTGCTAAAGTGCATGTGCTCTGTACACTAAACATTATAGCATTGGCTTATCCACAATTGGCATATTTATTTTACTTATAAGGGGCCGATTCCGATCTGGGTCGGAAAGCTCTCTGACCGAGCCGGATCCGAGCGAGTACGATGCGGCCGCATGCTGCCGGACTCGGTTCGGTCGGACTCCCATTGAAGTCAATGGGAGCCAGTCGTATGACGCGTACATGGGCTCCCATTGACTGAATGGGTACGTCTCGCAAAAGGGCGCCCCCTGCAGTGGGTACGTGTTGGTGCCATCCGCACAGTACATGCCTGTGTAGGGGAGACCCTTGGGTCTCCCCCTGTGTCCGAGTCGTAAGGCTGCGGGTGACGGGGGGCCCTGTACGGCCCCCCAAAGGCTGCTTCCCGGAAGTTTTGCGAGCCGGAAACTTCGGCTCGATCCGGCTGTCCGACGTGTACATCGTACTCGCTCTGTCGTAAACCGTCTCCATTGCGCGGTGCGAATCGTGTCCGTACGAGTCGGTCGGAGCGGTTCGGATCCGGAAACGGTTCGGTCGGAACACACGCGTACAGTCGCATCGTACTTGCTCGCTCGTACAGGTGTCCGAGTCGGTCGGGAAACACGCGTCCGACTCATACTTTTTCCGGCCGGATCGCGTTCGGAGCCCTTCCGAGCGAGATCGGAATCGGCCCCTTAGTAGTAAAGTGCACTACATGTGCGCAGGTCCTGTAACTTAAAAGTTACTAATGGGCCTGCAGCACGGATTATGCCACCCACTTATGTAGCTCTTTAAACATGTCTCAGGCCTGCTACTGCAGAGCCTGTGTGTGCAGCTTAAACTGCCACTTCGAGCTGGAAAGTTAGCCTACTTGCCAGGCCCAAACCTTCCTTTTTATTACATATAAGTCTGCCCTAAGTTAGGCCCTGGGCAGCCCTAAGGGCAAGGTGCAGTGTACTTAAAAGGTAGGACATGTACTTTTAAAGTTTTACATGCCCTGGTAGTGAAATACTCTTAAACTCAATTTTCACTACTGAAAGGCCATCTCTAGGGGCATCTCCTCCGTTATGGGGGAGGAGCGTCGCCCCACTGCTGGAACCAGCAGATGCATGTAAAATAAAATGATAATAAAGCAATTAATAAAACTGCTTTATTATTATTTTATTTTACTCCGGAGCTGCAGCCGAGTCTTGAGGGCGGGACCATCAGCAGAAGGAGAAGTGGTGGGCACAGGGCACTGTATGTGCGCATGTCGGCTTGACCGGCCATCTCAGGATGGCCAAACTGACATGCACAATTGGATATCTCCAAGCAATCAAAGGCTCCCATTCCCTGCTGGAGCGTGGAACCAGCCTGCTTCACCCAATCCCTATGCTTCTCTCATGCTGGGTAATACCAGCATGAGAGTAGTGTCTGGATTGGTGCAGGGGAGTCTGGATGTCTGTGTGAGCATCGTCTGAGCTAAAGAGGCAGCGAGGCGGCTGACGTCAGGTTGCAGGTAGGTTTTGTAGTTATTTTTTTTTGTCCCCCGCGCTGCCCACGGATTTCAACTGCTATCGACCACCACTGCCCATAGGTTAACATGGGGACTGCCTTATAACATCGTATAAGCATAGTCTCCCATTGGGACAAGACAAGGATATCACATTTGGTGTGTCTGGACTCACAATGTAAAAACATAACATGATGAAGTTGGTTTTTAAATTACTGCTCTTAAAATGCCACTTTTAGAAAGATAATAGACAGGGAATTGGGCAACCCAGTAAACCATTGGAGGCTTAGGTAACACAAGTTCAATATAAGGTGATATTGTACTTTTAGAAAGATGGCATTCTGCTACTTAAACAATTTGGTGCCTTCTGCCTGTCCCTGGAATACACGTCTGGGGTGGGTGACAGCTGACTTCCTGCAATCCCCCTAAATAACCAAACATAAATGAAGAATAGGTGTGACTGAGCAGCCATCTGCATGTTTTTGGGGAATCCTGAGAAAGGATGAGAGGGAAGAGCGGACACTTGCACCTGAATAGGGCTGTGCCTCTCCCCACATAAGGATTGCATACCTCCTGTAATGAGTCTAGTGCCAGGGCAGGAAAGGCAGGGCCTTGTCAACTTCAAAGCATCTCTTTGAAGTCTGAAGTCTCCCTACTTCAAAGGCCAAATTGGGTATAAGTACTGGACCCCTGACACCAGATTTTCAAAACTCTGCTGGAACAAAGGACATTCTGCCAGGAAGAAGAGCTGCTGTATGGCAGGAGGGACTGCCACTTTGCTAACTGTTTTGGTGTTCTGCCTGCTTCTTCTTTCCTGTGAGTGAGAAGGACTGGACCTGCTCTCTACCTCCTTGAACCCAAGTTCTCCGTAGATTTGCTGGCTTGCCTCCTGTTTTGAAGTCTCAGGGCCATCAAAGACTTCCTTCAACCCTGCTTCAGATGCTGGACTCTGCCAACTGTGAGTATTGCCCTGCCAAGAGGTACCAATCCAGTCCTGGGCCTTGAAAGTGGGGTCTGCAGCTGTTTTCCCACAAACCCACAAAAATCAATGCAGTGACGACTTTGAGCCGATCGGAACCAAGGCAGTGCCCTTCGATGCTAACAGAGCATCGATCCGAGGATATCCCTCTGTGGCTCGATTATGACACGTGACCCGACTGTGAGGCTCGGCACCAATGCAGCACCTACATCGTGAAGCGGTTCAGCGCCAACACGAGACTTGACTGTGAGGCTCACCAATGATGCATCGCCTGCAACTACCCGACTGCGTGGCTCGAAAACGAGGCATCGAGTCTTCAATGTCAACGCTTGATGCCTCCAAGGTACTTTTTCAGTGGACCCTGCATGGTCCTGTAGCAGGCCTGACCTCATTCGTAGTTTGCCTGAACTTTGGGTTTCCCCGTTTCCAGCGCGACCTCAAGTAACCCATAAGCACTATTTGCTTTAAAGCACCATATTACAGTTTATTATTTAGGAATTCATATCTCAAGTTGTACTTACTGGATTTTTGTCATTTTGATCTTGTTTTACTCAGATAAATATTCTCTATTTTCCTAAACAGGTGTGGAGTCTTTTTGTGATGTTTTCACTGAGTTGCTGAAATTAAAGTGCTGCACAAATTCTTTACACATTGCCTCTTAAGTTAAGGCAATGAGTAAGGGTAAGTAATGAGTCACCAGAGGGTGAGCACAGGTTAATTTAGGTTGTGTGTCTGACTTACCCTGACTAGGGTTGTGGTCCCTACATGGACAGGGTGCGAACCTCTGCCCTCCAGAGACCCCGTTTCTTACAGCTTGCGCCACAAAAGTGATGAAATCAGGCAAAAAATGTTGATTTGGGATTTACTCTCCAGCTCAAAACTTTATTTGTTCAGGAAAGTACCCTTGACTAACACAAGCTAAAGAACGATGATGGATTCAACCCAGATCTGTGACTGGGGGTTAGTGTCTGAAAAGTTTCAGCACTCTGTCCATCATCTCCTTGTGTTTGCTTTGTTCGCCCTAAGTTGGCAGGTTATGCCCAGAAGTGGGTCCCTTGCTCACTTTGCCACTGGATTCAAGCTAGCCTGGCTGATGAGGGCTGTTAGCCCGAAACCAGTCCCAGGATGCTTGTTTCCGGTCTAGGGAAGACATGGCTTGGCAGTTCGGCCTGGACTTTTCCCATGACGCACAGGGTCAAGACTGATTTGCATATAGCTGTATCTGAACTGCAGTGGCGAAGTGAGCTAAAGAACGATGATGGATTCAACCCAGATCTGTGACTGGGGGTGAGTGTCTGAAAAGTTTCAGTGCTCCTTCCATCATCTCCTTGTGTTTGCTTTGTTCACCCTAAGTTGGCAGGGTAAGCCCAGACGTGGATCCCTTGCTCACTTTGCCACTGGATTCAAGCTAGCCTGGCTGATGAGGGCTGTTAGCCTGAAACCGGTCCTAGAATGCTTGTTTCCGGTCCAGGGAAGATATGGCTTGGCAGTTTGGGCTGAACTGTTCCCATGAGGCACAGGGTCAAGACTGATTTGCATATAGCTGTGTCTGAACTGGGGTGGCGAAGTGAGCTAAAGAACGACTGTGACTGGGGGTGAGTGTCTGAAAAGTTTATGCGCTCCGTCCATAATCTCCTTGTGTTTGCTAACACAAAGTAGCGCTAGTGTTGCTTTTCATTGCTTTGTCTCGGGGGGCATCCTGTGGGTGGTACATGATATTCTCCTGCACCACTGAATAGTTTAGATGCAATGCCCTATCTACTAAAAATGATAGACAGGGCTTTGCTCCAATTATAATGCCTCTTTGAGCCAGGCAATAAAATGGAAAAAAAAAAATATTTCTCCTAACTTTACTGTACAGAACAACACACATCCAATGTGAGAAAGTTGTAAGTTATGTCTAAACATAGTATTTTGTACTGGAAGGGTGGCCTTCCAGTGCAAAATCTATGCTAGATGTCAAGCCAACATCTTTACACCAAGGTATAAGGGTGTGTGTGTGGTGCAGGAGTGCTTAATTTGAGCTGGTGGTTTCCGGCGCTCGGCACCAGCACTTAATTGTCAACACTGGCAATTATGACAGTCTGCCACATGGTGGTGCTGTTTGTCTAATTTAGAAACAAGCACAACAATAGTTGTTTATTTATTCAATATACATTAACAATGGGCAGCTGTCACCCAAGCCATTCGTATAGATTTAGGGGTCTGGAATAGTCTGTATTGTCACGATTGTACTAGTGTGATGGTTAATAGTTGGTTTGGTACGGTCATTGGAAGTGCTGACAGGGGCAATGGGTGGTGCAAGTGACAGTAACCTAATGATGAGGGCCCTGCAACATATTCTTTTTCAATTTAAGCATTGGGTGCAAGGCAGGCTTGAAAAGCACACACACAGAGGGGGAGAGATACAGAGTCATATCTTGACAGCTATGGTGCTGTTCTGCTCTCACCATTTAACTCAACACAGCACAGCAAAAAAGCTGCTGTGCTGTATTGATTGAAATGTTTGAACATGCACCCCTATCTATTACAAAATGAGTCTCATGACCCTTTTGAAATACCAATGTGCAGTCGCATGTCAATCAGATGAATATAGGTCTATTCACCCATATCAATATAAGCAAAACACAAATTCCTTCCTTCAAATACATATCTGGTGAAATGGGTTAGGTCCTCAAGAATGTATTTAGTCAATGAACAATATTTTGCACTTAAGTAACAACTTCCTATTTTCATTTTGTCGACCACTTTACTGAAGCCTACAAGAACATCAACCTGAAGGTAAATTTGAGCTATAACCACTATGACAAAACATATGTTGAAACTGTTTCGAATTCAGTACTCTATGCTGTGCTGGCCCAGTGTTACTTTTGGCTTGTTGAGACTCGCCTTTTGATTTATACAACAGCAATATGCATTCTAGTTCATTTAGTTTGGATAGGTATAACCAGGGCCACTGGAATCATGCTGCAAGGGAGAACCAAAATTATGCATCAGGGTATACTAAATTATGTGGCAAGGAAAGGCAAATTATGTGGCATAATGCAGCACATTTCATGACATTACCTCATTATTTTGTCATTTTTACATGTTAACATTGTGGGCAAAGTTTTCACTTCACTATTACCAGTATGATGGCCAAATACAGCAATGTGAAACAGAAAGATGACCTGTCAACCTTTGAAAAGGCCCTTCCGCTGTGCAGCAACATGTGTTGCCATGTTTTTAGCAACTTTTGATCCATTTGAGTTAGAAACATTTTTATTGTTAACATTTTTGGATTATGCAGCAGATGATGAATATGTGGCAAGTGCAGCAAATCCATATTTATGCGGAAAAAGCCCTGCCACTAAATCATATAATTCCAATGGCTCTGGCTAAAACACAAGGACATGGTGAAAGTGTCACACTATAAAAATGGCCATTTGGTAGCTCAGGAATTGTCTCCTAATCAGTTCATATTCAGTTCTTTACTAAATACCATATATTTCATGAGCACCTAGCCTGACTCACCCATGATAACAACTCTATGCTAGCTGCACAGTCTACATCTGAACTTGGAGCACCCATTCCAGCAAAGCATATGGAAAAGCCTTATGGAAAACATTGACATTTCAAATTTTGCAACAAAGTCAAAATAGCATTAGTCATCACTTCGTAAATAATAGTGGATGTTATTTGGTAATATATATATTTATATATGAGCAACACTGAATTACGGGGATGTTTTTCACCAGTGGGTTCCGAGTAACATCAAATAGACAACAAGAGCAAATATCAAATTTTATGCGATGTCATGTCATTCAGAATCCCCTGATGAAAAACCTCCCTGTAATTCAATTTTTACCCATCTATAATTTTATGTTATGCACGGCCCTCCAAAATCATCTGCCCCTGCTTTCAAAAGCTACGCAGGGCCAGAGTAATGAGGCAGCCATACATAATATGGTCTCTCCTCCCTGTATAAAATGTAAAAACAAATAAACCTTTTTCTTGCCACTTATCCGCATCACAGTCTGTTACTTCTCTTCACTCTCCTCCAGTAACTGCGCTCCCTGCGTTCCAGCACTGCTCTGTCAAGCTCTGAGAAAGCCCTGCCAGAACAGCCTAGAATTCCTTTATGAGGTAGCAACAGTGGTTAACAAGTGTTATTAATCGCGATTCCTACTTATCCATGGAGGGAGCTTCACATCCAGAACAAGAACTTTTCACTCAACATTTTCTAACGCTGGTTCAGAATGCTTTCCACTACCACAATTATATTTCTGGGTGAATACGTTCTGATCTTATTTTCTTCAGACCACAATATGTGAATAAGGCCGTTACTAGAACCTTAAGCCATTGATGTCTCTTTTTTCCCAAGATTTTCGCCATTCTGGTTCACAAATTCCTGAATATTTCCTTCAATATATTTTAACTTATTAATAATGTATTATTTATGTTTTTCCGCATATGTAGAGTGCAATTAAATGAGTAATAGTGAAAGTGCATGTGAGAAGTTGGCCTGGCATATGCTGTCCACTAGTTATAGTGGGCACCTTGCACCAGTCCAAACGACCCTTATTGATGATAGGTTTAAAGACAACCTTTATTGAAAGCTATCCTAGTGGTAGCTATGGAGAGCAGCCTTCAGGCTAAGTCTTGAAGGAGTGTAAAGCAGCCTGGTTTACCAGATTATAACCTCTTGAATGACCAAATGAAAGGAGAACCACACCAGGTATATATATAAAATATATGTATTTATTTCTAAACACTCACTACTAATCTCTTTATGAGATTAGAGTCCAAGATACACAATGTCACAGTATTAAAACGACAGTAAATAGCACAATATACAATGGGCCCCAGGGGGACCAAACCATATATTAAGAAAGTGGTATAAGAACCACGACTTGGCTAGACACAATGCCTAGAGCACGTAGAATCGCTGGGACCCCAAGGAACCACCCAAGGTAGTGACACAGGAGACCCACGGGGGACGTGTGCAGTGTGAGAACACAGCCGCGAGCGCCGTAGGATTCTATGCAGAAAGTCGCGGTTGGAATTTTAAAGATAAAGGACACTTAGGAGAGGACTTTGAGCAAACCCCTTTAGACTTAAGGGGTTCTAGGGCCAACACCCATGGGAGCACCGTAGTACTCGAGTTACCTCACCCAGGGAAGCCGGGTGCATAGGTGTCAAAGGGCGTCGGGAATCGTCGTTGTTTTCAATGGCGATCTGCTGCAAAGTGCTCCTGCCATGAAGAAGAAAAGTGTCCGGGATGATCCAAGCCTGGATCGAAGATGTGAAGAACCTGAAAGCAGAGGGGACAGAGTCTGGGTCACTAGCCAGTGACCAGGAGCGGAGCAATCGAATGCCCACCGATGTCGGGTGCTTCAGGTGCGAAGAGGTGAAGCTTGACTCTGCAGCCACGGGGTCCCGGAGATGTCGAGGACAACCAGGAGCCGGATTCGAGCTGTCCCATGAAGGATGTCGAGTGCTGGGGTGTCGGTACTCGGATTGAACACAACAAGCCTTGGCAACACGCAGGAAAAGAAAAGATGCTTCTGTGAGGACCAGCAAGGTCCTGGGGACTCCCCAAGCAATGGAGAGTCAGGGCACATCTGGAGCAACCAGAGAAGTTCAATTAAAGTTAGTGTTGCCTTCTTGGGGACCCACAGGTCAACGGACCAGGGATCGCGAAGGGACCTCAAGAGGAATCACAAAATGGTGGCCCACGGAACACTCGTTGAGTGTAGGCTGGCAATCTTCAGCGTAATTACTGCTCGGGGTCAGGGCTACTAGTAACCCAAAGCTCAGCCTCAGGGGTTGCCGGAAAGCTGATGCTTCTGCAAATGGATATGGTGCCCAGGGGTTCACGTTGCACGGTCACCACGAGGGATATGGGCCTCAGACTTGCTGTGGGTACAGATCAACCTCAGAAACCTTGGAAAACCCACCTCCTGTGTGGCAATCTTCTTCGGAATCTGTCGGAGCTCAGAGATGCCAACCGGTCAGTTGCGTTAAAGGTGCCTACCTTGCAGGAGAGTAACTCCTTTACTCCAAGGGAGATTCTTCAGTCATCCAGCGTAGTGTAGATCGTTGAAGTACTTGGTTTCTGTGTCAGAGTTTAGTCCAGGTGTAATCTAAAGTCCTGTAGTCAGGGGTTCCTACTTTATACCCAAGGAAGGGGTGGGACAAACTCTGGGGACCCACCTATGGGAGGGTCAGGAAAGAGGGTGGCTACACCCATTTCCTTTGTCCAGTTTTGCGCCAGAGCAGGGGCTGGTAGCCCCTGAAACCAGTTTGAGCTGGACTATGCACAGGGACACCAAATGTGCCCCCAGTGCAGACTTCAAAGCACTCTTGGAGTGCACCCACCCAGCCCCAATACACTAAAGCCTGTCTGGGAGGTGGTCACACCTCCCTGTGACAGGAAACCTATTGTCCAGGCCTCCCCTGCCGGAGTTTCGTCCAGCAGCTGGAGGGCAGACTCGTGTCTGTGGCTGCAGCATCCATTTTGTGATGCCAGGGTTCTGTTAAGCTGGTACCGGGTGTACCGGTGGTGCCATGTTTCTCCCTCTAGTAGGGTGGAATAATACCTCCCACCCCAGTTACTGGGATGGAGGTATGATTCCAAGGTGTTTGACACCAAACACGACATGTTTCCATGCAGCCATTCTCAAGTTAGCTTTTACCGCGAGGTTATAATGCACTTAAGAGTATATGGTCTGGCTGCATCACAAACAACCCCGGAATGAAGATTCCGAAAGCTGCAGAGGAGCTCTGCTCATGCATGAGCACCCTCTCACATGAAACCCAGCACCCTGCCTTCAGGATTGTTAAGGCCTGCCATAGGGGTGACTGATAGGTTTACATGTGCAGTGATATGGAGAGATATAGGGAACCTATATCTCAGTAAGGGGTGCATATACCACCTTACACAGGCTGCTGTAGCAGACCTATTGTGTCATTTTAAAAGGCTTCCCAGGGGTGGGACAATACATGCTGCAGCCCCTGGTAGGCCTCTGGGGTACCTATGCCCTGGGTATTTAGTATACCATATACTAGTGACTTATAAGGGTACCCCAGCATCCAATCTGGAGTGTACCTAAAGTACATACAATCAATTTAGAGTAGAAAGCAGATAGACTGGGGTCCTGATTAGCAGGGCCTCAGTCTGGCTAAGTCGAAAAACAGTGAAACATCAGCAAAAAGTGGGGGTAACTATAAGAAGCAGATCCTACTCTCCTACAGTGCATTCAGTAATGTAACGTTGGAAAATCCATCCCTCTGTTACAGAAACCTAGCAAAACAGTCTATTACAAAATATTTGAAAAATACTTGAAATAATCATCATGTGATATTGTTTTAAAAAACGTGTACCCATGACAATTTACTATTTCCCATATTTGCATGTTTCTTCCTGTCCTGACAAGTCAGAACAGGCTTCATCGGTTTACCGCATTACCAAGGGACCTCACAAGCTTGCAATAAAAACACAACTTTTGTCTGTAATGGGAACATTATTAAAATCACTCTAATGATTTTTTTAGGTTTTGCTACTAAACTATATGTAGCTAGGAATGATTGTGATAGCAGAACATGAAATTCACATTTTCAGAATTAGGATTTGTACAAAGTTCTCATTTCAAAATCTGTAAAAAAAAAACTGTAAACTGGAAGGATTGTTTTGCACTGGTAGTTTTGGTAAAGGGTGTGAGAATTAATATTCCCAGAGGTGTGACCTGTGGGAGTTTTGGGAAAAATTCCCTGAGTTGTAACTTATTGGTATTCACAAACATTGAAATGATTCATTCCACCTTATTTGCAAACATATCTTTAGTCCTGAAAAAAGGTTTCAGTAAGTTAGGTAAGTAGCTCAAACACCCAACATCATAGGGACTGTATTGAAAGTCATTTTTACAGGAAAATATTCTCTATGTTGAGAAAAAGGAGGAGAATTAATGTTAATGCCTTAGTTACACCAAAATGGATGTCCGCATTGTCGATAATCAAGTAAGTGTGAGGGTGTTGATGGGCACCACGAAAACTCTGACTTCCGTCAAATTCTGATGTGTATACTGCATCAGGATATCCGGAAAATGTCTTAAGCTACTTAATTAATTAATTGGGGTATATCTAAAACACGTAGGTTTCATTTTTCCAAATCCGGCCCTTTCAATTTTAAGGTACTTGAGATAACACCTTTGTTGCCCTTCCTTTTCATGTAACCGAATTATGCAATGTATATTTTCACAGAATTCTAAAGTGCAGCAGACCTATAAACATTGGTATCCAATAATATTTTCTTCCCTAGCTTTAGAGTCTCAATGTAAGTTTCATTTTAGCATACATTCAATGATGGGAATGACGCTGATTCTTTAGTCTAGGCTCGTCAGAATAATGTTCTTTATAATAGGATGCAGGCCATAAACTTCGTGTATACAGTTACTATCCCATGGGCGTTTGGCTCCTTTGACTTTAATCTGTGGCCACGGTTGTGGGTCCATCAACATTTACGATGGTCTAGCACTGCAGAATGGTTGGTGTTTATTTTCAAGGTTTGGTACTGCTGCAACCACCTCAGCCAACACAGGCCCAGCTGCAACTGAAAATTGTATCAAGAGACATGGATACAAAATAAGCATTGCAAATGCAAAAAGTAACTTTTCTTATTAAATCATTATTTTAACTTTCAATTATCATCTATATCCTTTAATGATTATTATTAGGCTCAATAAACATTTCTTGCATGAAGTGTGTACACTGCATTTTCCTAATCTTCTTTATTGAGTCAAGGCATACACCTTAGGCAAAAGGGACCACAGTAGTCAACATCGCTCATCATTAGAAAATGCAATGCATCTAAAATCAGCACATTAGAAAAGAACTTCAACAGAGGCAGATAGAAGAGAGAATCAAGAGACCACACATCGATCAAGAATTTCATGCTACATAAAGGAACAAGAGTCTCGTAGAGGTGTCCAACCTACAATGAGACAGTCCATTGCATACTGCAATTTTTAGTAAACAGATTACTTCTCCACACTCCTAGTCATCTTGTCCTCTCACCTAAATGGCTTCAGATTGTCCACAAAGCTTTGTGCAGAATCCAGGTACACAATGGGATCTTTTTGCACCCTCATTCACCACTGTGAGCTGTGCAGGTTGCCAGAGAGAGACGCTTCATGTTTCAAAACAATTCGTTCTTGCTGGTCTGGAGGTCTCTGTGCCTCTCCTGTGTGCCTTGGCTCAGGTCCAAAAAATGTAAGATTTTTCAGTACCTGAACTTTTGTAACTTCCTTTTAGAGGCTGTCCACAAAACCATGTCTTGATGCAAAAGGTTGCTCAGCTCCATCAATTTGGTCCCTGCAGCCAGAATCTTCCTCGCTCAAACAATTCTTGTAGCCCAAGATTTTTCAGATATACAGCTTGAAAATTCACTTATTTCCCAATGTCTTATCCTAAAAAAAGTGAAGTAACAGCACCCTAATATCCTCTATTTCAGGGAGGGCTTTGACCTCTAAAATCTTTAGTCTATAGGCTCTCACCACATGGAATACACTGTACAATGCTCAAAAGAAGCACGCCCCTGTCTTTTGATCCCACGCTCTCCAACTGTACAACTCTTGTGTCCAACAGCATACCTTTTGCTCCATCCCCATTGCCTTTTTTTCAAGCCTTTCATACTACTTCCTGTCACTGGTACTTGCCACTCAACGGTGTGCATCGAAGTCCACATCTTGTTAAGAAGGTTTAAGAGAAGACATTCTCTTTGTGTAAGATTATCCAAACAGGATCTTCCAATCTTTGTAATTCGATTGTCTCATGGGAGAAGGATGTATAGCTGGGCTGAAGAAATTCCTACGTTTCAAGGGTGACTTGAACTTTACTTTCCTGGGAAGCCTGACAGTAGCTCCACACCACCTCAGATCTCTGCTGCTCACAATCCACACAGGATTTGTGGACTTGGATTTATCACCACGGGACCAACTACCCACCCACTGACCAGGGTAGGCAATGGTCGCTAGTCTCATTATGTTTTGTTTAAAGGGGCCTGACATACACTTTCTCTTGAAATCCGAGTGCCTCTCCCAGAACAGCCAGCCACCACAAGAGCAACAGAAGTACAGCCCCGCAGCTCTGGTGCACTGCAGGGGTGTCCATGGGTGCATAACCCCTGTTTGCTAAAATCCTTGCTCTCAGAAATCTTGTGACTCTCCTCTGGGTCCCACTCAGATCCTGTCCCAGAGCACCACTGAATCAAGGGACTAAGGCCTCTGCAGCACATACTGGAATCCTCTTGAATTTATTGGAATGGCAAGGAGAATGTAGCCCTTTTTAGTTATCAAGCTTAGATCTGCAGCTTGAATGGCAAGAACCCGATGAAACCAATGTACCAGGGTTCTAACACAGGGCCCCTAATCATTCAAGCCTAGTTGGTCGACAAGTTCATCAGAAGCAACCCTTAAGTGGGAGCTTTGCTGTAGCCTAACCAAGATGCATTCATCTGGGGGCCTGGTTAACTTGGCCTGAGTGCATTCCATTGTATGCTTACCTTCATAGCTGTAATCTGTCCCATGACACACTGGTACGTTTCAGCCAGTCATGTTTGTATAGGCAACAAAACTAAGCATGCTAGGACTTATAGTCCCCTACTAATAATAGCAATAATGAAACGAATCCCAGGATACTTCGATTTGTTTCCTAAAAGATCAGAAATGGCTCAAAGTCATGTTCATGACATCAGGCAAGCAGTTAGTTGTGAGGTTATCTGATTTTTGTAAAGCTCAGTTGACAGTATTAGACCTTGACAGAAACTTTGGGGTAGGTTTGGAGTTAAAGAGGGCCTGATTTGCAAACATTTCTGTGTGTGTATGCGTAGGTTTGGCTTAACCATTGAATTTCCAGGAGTAAGTCACACCTCATGAAAAAAGAGTGTAGTGAATTGTGGCCTTAAGAATTAAGACTTTGAAAGCTTTTATAAAACTAACGTAATTTTCCATAAATCTGATCTTGGATTAGTGCATATATAACAGCTAATGTTTTAGATAGTACTAGCTATCTCTCTTTTGCAGGTTCACATCAATGTAAAATGCAAATAAGAGCTTCTGTTATTCTCTTGAATTGCCACTTATTTCATTGACTTTGCATGATGTAGAGCAGAGTTCTCCTGCCAGTACTGTAATGTAGGAGCTGCGTATCTCACTGTCAATACAGAGTGCTTATTTAAAGGAGACATCTTACCAGGCAACTCTTGTCTTCTTTGGGCCAGATGTAATCATTTTTAATGCAAAGCAGTGCAGCAATCACATTTTGCTGCACTGCATTGAGCAAGGGGGAAAACACAGCAGAGAGCCATACCAGCTAAGATTGGCCTGCCTCTACTGGTGCACAAGTAGACTGCTGTGCGCGATTCTCAGCCTTGTACCATAGTGCTGAGGTGAGCGTGGGTTGTCAGGCATAGAATTCGTACCGGAAGCATACAATCCTAATACACATTTCTATGCTTACATACAATAGATGGTTTTTTCCAAGAAGAAAACACATTTTCCCTTGTTAACACTTACTTCAAGGAAGGCTTTGACACAAAGTCCAGTTAGGCTATTTTAGTACATTGGACATTGCATCAAAAATCCAACAGTATTTTTACTGATTTGCCTCCACAATGCCCCTGTTGTAAGGTGGTTTATTAGTAGGTGCAGGTAGGTACCTACACCTAGTAATAACACCAGGATCGCAAGTAAGGTCCAGTCAAGTCTCAATAAATGAATCCTTGCTAAACCCTTGGTAGCGCGGCTGTTGAGCATTCAGGCTTAACTGAGGAGACAGGTGTGTAAAGCACTTGATATCACCAAAACAGTAAATAGGTAAAAGAAACAACACAATAAAAATCCAACACCAATTTATAAAAAATAGAGAATATTCGTATCCTTAAAATGACACCAAACAACAAAAATCTAATGTAGGGAACTGGAGATATGAATTTTTAAAGTTTAAATTTAAAAAATTTGCTTTCTAGCACCAAAAAGTGTAAAGCACCAACCGTGGGTCTCTTGTTACGCTGTACCAGTGCAGAGTCAAAGTTTCAGGCCAACCGCAATGAAGTGCAGGTCGGATACAATGGGTGGTTACCTCATGACTCAGTCAATTTTTGGGAGCTTTTTCGCTCTACGTTCAGCGATTGGCTCCTCGGAGGCAGATTTCAATTAAATGATGGCGGCCTGCTGTAGCATGATGCCTCGGGGAGCCCTGGAGGTCTTTTCCTTCATCGTCGATGGTGAGGCGCTCCAGAGCTTTCAGCAGGGCAAACCTGCGTGGTCAGACCGAGTTACGGTTCGACGTTGCCGGCTTCACTCTCTTTGTCGATGCCGGTCTTCTTCTGGAGCTTTTTCACAAACGTTGGCAAAAGGTTCCCACATTTTTAGATCTTCTCCTGGAAGGTTCATTGAGGGTCAGAAAGGGTCCACAGCACCAGCAAAATGTTCAGAAGCTCTGGTTTGCCTCTTGGGGGTCTAGGACTTCAACTTCCACAGCGCACCTGGTCAGTCCAAGAAAATCTAGGTAAAGCTGGTCAGCTGGAGTTGTCCTCTTTGTGGATGTTGCAAGTGGCTTCTTCCAGCTCTTTTTTACCTGTTGCTGCTCAGAGAGTCCATTTCTTATCCCTGAAGACAGGCAATGCTTTGTTTGTGTGGAGTCTTTAAGGTGAAGCAGGTGCAGTCTGTCTGAGTGCAGTCCTCTGTTGTGCAGTCCAAGGGTCCAGCAGGGCAGTCCTTCTTCTTAAGATATTTCGTCAGGGGTCTGAGGTGCTCTTGCAGCTCTCCCATATTTACTCCCTGTTCTGGACTGGCAAGAGGGAGGGACATCCCAACCAATGGGGTTCATGTTGCCACCCTCTGCTATAACAACTTCCTAGGAAGTAAGGCCTATTTGTGTCCCAGAATGCACATTCTCTTCAAAATCAAAATAGAGAAAATCTCTCCTTGGAGTGCAGTTCTGGCTAACCCAACCCACTGGTATGGCTAACTTTTCCCTACACTCCCCTTCCAGGCCCTCTTCTGATCTAATTAGAGGGGTGCCTATCTGGCTGGGGATCAAAGACATAGGGGCTGGCCTGGGTACAGTGACATCTGTGCTTCTACCTTTGAAGTCCAGTTTATCTCCCCAGCCCCATTCATATCCCTGGCTTCTACAAGAAGCAAATACCCTCCCATCAAATGGCTGTATTGTTGCAGCCCCAGGCCTATTCACAGCTAGTCAGAGAACAGCTTGGCTCAGGCTGTCAAAGGCTGGCAAATCAGAAGAGGCATCTACAGGGCTGATTTTGGTAACTTCTGGAAGATAAGTTCAAAAACTGCTTACCTGCAATAGTTATACTAAATCCGACCTTGGCAAGTTGTTGGATTTATTGTAACTATTATTTTAATACTTTGAATTAAGTTGCTAGCGACTTCCAATCAAAAGTAAGACTTTATTAAAGTTTAATAAACGCCTTCCTATGGAGCTAGCAGCACTAAAACAGGGAAAAATTACTTTGGCTGTTTTTTCACTCACCAGAGCATATGAAACATATTTTATAATGTACCTGCTTTTTATGACAAGGCACACTACCCTTGAGGCACCTAGTACAGACATTAGGGGTGGCTCATATATAATAAAACAGTCGTTTTCGACTATGGAAGTACTTTTAATTTCATGGTGAAATTTGGATACAGTTTTATTTTAAAACAAGCCTGCAAGGCAGGACTGGCTTTAAAACGACACAAGACACAACAGCAATGCACACTTAAGTGCATTAAGTCTACTGGGGCCTCTGACCCTACATGCCCAACAATATACTAGGGGCCTACAGGCAGGTTGTCTTAGCCAATTGTAATTAAACCAATGATCATATACATTTTAAGGATAAAGCACTGGCCCTGGGCCTGGTTAGCATAGCCCAGGGCACTTTCAGAGTCAGTAACCACCAGTATCAGTCAAAAAATGGGGGTGAGGGCAAAAGGGGTGGCTTTCCTACAGCTCCCTTGATAAAAAGCAATATAAAACAGCGCAAAGGAGGTACTGCACCGAGAAAAAGGCATCTTTCAAATCAAAACACCTTTTGCACTGGATAGTCAATGTCTCTGTTAGACTTTGCATCGATTTGTGTCAATTTGCTCCTGGGCAATACTTTAGTAAATCTGGGCCTTGATGTAGTACATGCAGAGTCATCTTAAGGATTTGGGGGGCCCTGGGCAAAACATATTTTGGGGACCCCTATACTGAACACATTTTGAGTTTTATTACCTATTTCCTGCTAACTCAATCCTACACGATACCAAACAACACTATTTTATAAGTTAAACTTTAACAAGGTCACTCAAAAACAGTTGAAATATATCTTATGACTCCCAAAATCCTTAAGAAGACACGGGTAAAGAAACAGAGTTGGAGGTAGAGGTAGGCAGAGAGGTTTAGACTGAGAAATAGAATAGATAGAAGTTAAATAGAGAAAGTTCATTTCCTCAGGAGGCCCCTTGGAAGAAGGGGGCCCTGGGCAGTTGCCCACTTTGCTCATGCCTTAAACGTCTCTGAGTGTGTGATTTTTAGTGCTGATGATTTTTGACCTGAAGGTTTATAAACAATAGAATACTGCTTAACCATCTTTGGTTTTAGATCATACAGTCTACCTTCGTAGAGTGCTCATTGTTTAATAGCGGAACTTTTATCGAGTTGTGCCAAGGTTTACCTTAACATACACCGTGTGTATGTGAACACTTACTGTGCCTATTATCTAAAGGTGTTTAACGTTCATTTGTTTTTAATTTCCACTTTCAATTAGTGTTGCATTAAGGCACTCGAGCCTATTATGCACGCCATTAGACTCACACAAGGCGGGGCGCTTATTTTGTTTATCAAAATGAACCGCAGCACAGAGGCAGGATCTTGAAGTCACGGGCACAGCAACAGTATCACTAACCAGAAACAGTGTAAATTACTTTTCACGCCTTACCAATTACAGCCTTGTGTGCCCTCACAGAGTGCAACCGCAGCTGCGTTTTTCGCTGTCAGGATCGTGTAACACCGCATTCATTGCTACAAACGCAATTAACGTGTCTTTCCAGGTGTGAGCGTGTTGAAAGTCTTTTTTTTACTTGCTGCGAGTGTGACGCTTTAACCGTAGCGGTGCTGGAAGCCACCGGTCCCGCTTGGAGTGGTGTTTGCTTCTGAATGGTCCGGTGAAGCCTTGGACAAAGGCAGGCAGCTGTCGAAGGCGCCTGGTCGCAGGAAACCGTAAGAGATATCCGCACGAGCGCAGTGCGCATTATGTTGTCATTAGCTACAAAAGTGCCTCTAAAAGGTACATTCTGAGTCAGCGGAGCAGCTCATTTAGTTTTTCTATTGAAATCAAGGTTTTCTTTAAAAAAATATCCTTCAGAACATTAGTAATCATATACTCTTTTGTACCGACATGGAAAGAAAATATAATTATACTGCTTGTAGAGGAAGGACTACTCTGCCTTTGCTTGTGGTGTCTTTAAGATGTCTTAATGGAATATCAGTTGAAAACGGCCTTTTCTTTTATACTTTTTCCTTGATGCGTTCTAGTTCTTTCTAAAACTGTGTCAATGTTCTGTTCCAATGGCTAGGAATGCTCTACTTTGTTTAGCTGCGAGTGGTTTCATGCCATGTTTTTTTATCACCCGTGGCTCAGAAATCCTAGCATGAAAAGGGCCCTGGGATCAAAACTGAGGGCTGCTGAAGGTGTCACGCATGACATCGGGCCACTTGGAAGCTATTTTGTGTGATCCCGCGGGCATAATTCACTAAACTATTTTTAGCCATTAACCTATCTACATGCCACATATGTCTCCATTTACACCTGCCAGGTTTCAACAAAAGTATACATAATTGTGGCAAATGTGTTTACTACTAATTGTACAACATGCTTGGTGCGGAGTTGGTGGATGAATGCTTGGTTTACATTGTTAATGACCGCACACACAGTGCTTTAAATGGGCCGGTACTCACCGGTACTGAGTACCGGCACTTCTTATTTTTACCAAGCCGAGTACCGGCACTTCTCCACTGTCAAGGAGAGTACCGGTACTCAGGATCAGATTGATGAGTTGGGCACTGGACTGGAGCCCGAGGGCCAACTGTGAGCCGTTTTTTTTGGCAGCATGTTTGCCGTCTGTCAGTATTATTCAGCTGTGGCAGCCTATTGGAGGCATGCCGTAAGGGAAAGAGGGCCTCTGCTCCGTTCCTACCCAAATGGAAACTCCCCTTATCCTTACCACCCCCCTGCCAGGTGTCGATGCTGGGTCCCCCTGTTAGTGTTTGGGACATTGGCGAGGGCCTGTGCCTGACCGGCCAAGGAGGAACCCAGGTAAAAAGGGCCATTTTCACCCCTTGGCCTCCCACTGGGGTCTGACTTCAAATCCACCCCCACCCCGCCAGCCCGCCTGCTGGGACATTGAGTCCATGAAGGGCAGGGTTGAGGTGGTGAAAATGGCCTAAGCGCCGGTGAGTACCGGCCCATTTAAAGCACTGAGTCTGACACTAAACTAACACAGCAAACCGTAGAACTGGCGGCGGTGATATATAATAACACAAGATTAAGGCAAAGTCCAAATTAACCGAGAAGAGAAAGAGAGGGGCACAGGAAGCTGCACCCACAGGGGTGTCCTCGGGAATGAGGGCACGTCCTCCCCGCCTCATATCTTGGGAAAAAGCTTAACTCAATATCGCACACCTCAACACCACACAAGTAGAACCCCTCGGAATGCTGGCAGCCGGAAGAGCGAGTAGAGAAATGTTATGCTAAATGCACTCGTATAGCGCTTAGTACCGCATGCGTAGTAACCGCAGCGCTTAAATGGTTCGTAGATGCAGATAAGAGCAAGATCATGGAAGACAGAGACGACAAATTCACATTAGTTGCTAATCCTGAAAGTCAGATTACTCAACTGTGGCGCGTTTAGTGGAATGTGTAACATGGAGCGGAGGACAACTGTCGGTCCCGAAACATGAGAGCAGCCCGGGGGTCCAGAGATGGGGAGTCCCTCCCACTACGGTGCCATTCTGCAGCCTGGGTCCCCGAGAGCGAGACCGGGGTGGCACGCTTGGCAGAGCGGCGCTGCATGCCTCTTGTATGGGGTGGAAGGTTGTGCAGCAGCAGGTATCAAAGGCAGGTGCCCCCGACCAAAGACCCCCGCTAGTCGCAAGCACTCCAAGGTCGAGTCCAGGCAGAAAGAAGCACGCACAGGAGGCACCCGAGGTGAGGCGCGCATCATTTGACCTCGGCACAAAACGCATTGGCAGACAGGTATTTCATAGTTTTAAATGTCGGGGTGCGTGGAACATAGGGGGAATTTGAGAGCGAGGTTGACCCTCTGAAACGTGCCCAGGTGAGGTGGGAGGAGGTCAAATGACCTCCCCATGGGAGGCCAGTATTGTACTTCCCCTGACCTCTATCTGGACTCTGCATGCGCTCGGGACCCTGCTGTGCTCACTGTCTGCCACTACAAGCTCTCCAGCCGTGGGGCCTTCTGTCGAGGGGAAAGGAGGGAGAATGGGGGTGAGTGAAGGTGAAGAGTGAGGTGGAAGGAGCAGAGAGTTCAAAGTGGGAAAAGATAGAGAGGCAGAAGGGGGAATGGCAGATAGACAGGGGAGAGATCCAGACGGCTATCGAAAGCAGAAGAGAGGCGCGGAGATGGCAGATTAGAAATAGAAAGAGTGATGGTAGAGAGAGTGATAGGATACAATTGGGGTAAAGAGAGTGGGACAGAATTAGCTTCAAACGGGAGAGAAGTGAGTGCGGGAGGGATCGCAAGATTAGAGATGTGAAAACAGAGAGTGTATGTCTCTGAGAGAGAAACAAACTCGTAGAGGAAGAGAATCAGCAGGTATTTGAAAAGAAATGCGTGGAATGTCATTGTTTGTGTGTGTGCACTCTTGAATATATAAGGATTGCTTCAAATGCAAGCAAGTAGGAACATTAGAATTATTATAATATTAAGAAGCTGCAAATCTTACAAAACAAAAAAATATGAACATTTGGTGTTTGGCCTTAATTTTGTGTAACGAGTTAATACATTTTGTTTATATTCATACATTTCTAACATGTTATTTTCTATCCTGAAACCTGTGTAAGTGCCAGAGTCTCTCCTGTCCTAGACATTGATTATTAGCCTGAGAGTGATAAAAGTACTGTTGATGGCTTGGCTCATTCAGGGTTTTAGCTGTTGATCTGCACGTATGGGAAGTTTGAGACCACTATCCAGGGCAATGCAAGGGCAAAATGAATACTCAATAGAAGTGTTTTTGTATCATCATGTCTCGCTCCGCCTCTAACCCCGCCCACTAGCCACGCCCCTAGCTCAATTTAATGAGTACCTGCACTTTTTTTTTCCCATTTAAAGCACTGCGCACACATAATGTTGTGGACAGTCACACACTCCCCTGCAACATTTGCCCACCAAGTAAATGGCTGGAACTTTACTCCAGCAAAGGGTTGGATTAAATCCCTTTCCAGAGTGAGAATGGGAACGGATCACAACCAAACCTCGTGGGGTTACAAGGAAAGGGGTTTCTTCATGGTGGCAAATGTTTCTGCATGCAGATAAAAAAAATGTGCAACTGCACAGCTGTGCTGCCTTTCCCCAGTGCATAACTGTACTACATGTACCATTACGCATTCAGGAAGTACCAACTCTTGAAAATGCTACATTGCATTGCCAGTAGAATGCCTCGTAAACTGAGGCTGGTGCAACTTTCTAGGCGCCCTACTGAAAATGGTTGTGAAAGTTGAAACAAAATGCACCACTTCATTCTAGTCGTACTACAAGTGCAGATATAATACTGTTTTAAAAAAAAAATTTAAATTATGAACTGGACCCTGGAAGTATGCCATCCACTATTCGATGGAAATACCTGCATTTAATATAAAGAATCAACTTGGAAATACATATCCTGCATGCAAGCAGTGAACTGTATTATTTTTTAGGTAGTTTCATTTACATTCTTTACCGAAGAAATGTATTTAACGAAAATATTAAGACACAATAATGGCAATAGTAGCATTTTTGTGTATTATATATTTGTTGTGATGTGTACTGATGAGTCGATTCAAAGGCACTGCAATTGATGGCATTGGTTATTTCTTTCCAATGCACAAGACGGATCACATCGTTAGTCATTAGTTAGTGTTAAACCTCTTTGTCTGAAAAAAACCTTTATTTCTTTTTGCTGATTAATTCCAAACAAAAAAGCAACAATAAACGCTTTTGAGGGCCTAGTTTGCACTATATAAAATCGAAATAATAAATTAAAAAGAACTTATATCTCGATGGCTATTTTGCTTTCTTAGTGCTTTGCTGTGAATCACATAACGTAGCATTAATTGAAAACGAAAGCAACCTAATCTTATAAAGTAAATGTCGCATTCGTGCTTTGGGTTACCTAAAGCATGATATAGCGGCAGGTTTATATCACAGCAGGGGCTTTTTAGTCTTTCCTCCATCCAAGATTTGTAAAGGAACAGTCACCTCTTGGACTGAAAGGAAAAATGTTATCATGTACATGATCATACATTATTATAAATATGTTAAAAGAAAATGAAATTTAAATAAAGGTCTAAAGGATGCAGATTGCAGTTTCTGAAAAAAGAGAAATCATCAAACAAAAGCAATGAAGCATGTCATGACTATTATCAGACATTGGGTTTGTTTAAGTAGGAAGGAGAAACTGTTACCAGTTTAACAAGCAACTTCTAGTTATGTCCAAACACTGGGGCATATTTATAAGAATGGTGGCACAGGGCAGTGCCGCAAGTTACCTTGCTGCGCTGCCCTGCTCCACTGGGAAAGGGCAGGAATGGACTATATTTATCCAATATAGTGCATTCCTGTTCTTTCCTACTGTTCTGCCACCATTTCTGCAGCCTAGCGCCAAGGCAGGTACTCTTGCACCATAGTATAAGGGTGCCTGTGTTGTCTACAGGATTGTTTTTGTGCAGGTAGGGGCACCTTCCTGCACAGTAACAATCCATAGAGATGTTTTCCTCTTTCTATGCAGCAATCAATCAATCAATCAATCAATCAATCAGGGGTTTGTTAAAGCGCGACTACTCACCCGTAAGGGTCTCAAGGCGCTAGGGGGGGGGTGCAGTTTCCATTCCATCAAGGAGGGGGTCTGTCGAAGAGCCAGGTTTTAAGGTTTCTTGCGAAGATGGGGAGTGATGTTGTCTGTCTGAGGTGGAGCGGAAGGACGTTCCATGCTTTGGCCGCGAGGAAGGAGAAGGAGCGGCCTCCCGATCTGGTCTTTCTGGTGCAGGGAACCACGGCGTAGGAGAGCTGGGCTGATCGTAGGGTCCTTTGGGGTGCGTGGAATTTGAGTCGGCTGTTCAGGTATGCTGGTCCGGTGCCGTGGAGGGCCTTGTGTGCGGGGGTGAGCATCTTGAAGGTGATTCTTGCCTCGACGGGGAGCCAGTGGAGTGTGCGCAGGTGCAGGGAGATGTGGCAGTGTTTTGGCAGGTTGAGGACCAGTCTTGCGGCGGCGTTCTGGATGTTCTGTAGCTTGCGGGTGAGGTTTTTGTTTATTCCGGCGTAGAGTTTGTTGCTGTAGTTGAGTCTGCTGGTGACCAGGGCGTGAGTGACGGTCTTTCGGTGTTCGAGGGGGATCACATAGAAAGAGAAAAAAAAACAAGGAGAAATAAAGATATTTCTCCTCGTTACGCCTCACCTTGGGAGGTGTAAGATTTTGACGCATTCCCAAGTTAAAAGTTCAAAGTTCTTGTAAATCTGGGAATGCATAAAAATCCATGGGTGTTGCATGGGAACACCCACCACAATGCCCATGGAAGAGTAAGGCAATGCAGCGATTTGTATTGCCTTGCCTTACTCCATGTCTATGAGGCAATTCAAAGCCACGCAAAGTGGCACTGTGTGGCCTTATAAATATGATTTGGTGGTTTGCCCCTCTGGAGTGCCCCAAAAAGTGATGCTAGATCAGCGCAAGGGCTCATAAATATGCCCCACAGATCTAGAGAATGTTTGCTCATTCCTCCTAATTATGGCACAAGCAGCAGGCAATCCCCTGAGAAGTGATGTTAAGTTTAAGCAGTAGCAACAAATTCAAAGTGAAGAAAACAACACAAACAACATGTGTATATATATATATATATATATATATATATATATATATATATATATATATTATCTACTGGTGGTCGCCAGTAGATAGTTATAGTTAGGACCTATTTTCCATAGGAAATCCGCGACATTCTATTTGAAATAACGTTGGCGCCGGTTGACGAATCTTCGCGAAAGTTTCCAACTTGTTGGGGCGCTCCGGTACGCTCCTATCCTGAAAGTCTCGGGGTGATTCGTCAAGCGGGGGCCGAGAAAAAAGGGGGGTCCCAAAATGTGTTTTCCCCATTCATTTTTCCATAGGAACCTTTAGTCGCAGCTACAGCCCGAACTGCTGAACGGAATTACACCAAATTTGGCAAAGAGGTAGCCCTTGGTTCAGTGTCGTGCCTTTTGCTTAAATGGTGTAAATCCGTTCAGTAGTTCCTGAGAAAATCAAAAGTAAAATCACATATATATCTGGGCGGAGCCTAACCACACATGTCATTGTGAGATCTGATTGGCTGTCAGCACTTCATCCTGGAATTGCTGGCAGCCATCTTGAGACCAATATACATGATAGTACCCCATTGAAATGCATTGTAGTGAATCAAAGATTTTGAGGGTTACCAAAAGGAGAACTATAAAGGGTGATAACAGACTTTAGTTACATTAGAATTCATTTGTTGATGGTACCATACTAATTTCAGGAATTGTGGTGTGTTCTAAGGTGATTTTACCCGGTGAAAAACCTTCTGCTGGGATATCATGAATCATGTTTGAGAGAAAACTATTTTCACATGTTTGTCCCATAGAGTTTTGGAAGGTGCTCCAGAAGCTAAAATGAGAGCATATTTTCTGTAAATTCACATTATCTTTCTCAGTTATGTGAGAATGAAGTCTGACATTCTCAGTAAAACATGTACATCCAACAAGGGCAGAGACTGTCAGTTGATTCCTTTGTGTTCTACTGCAGCTTCCCAGAGTGTTCTAAAGAACAACTAGAGTGCTAACAGCCTTACTTATGACAAAAGTATGGCACACCTGAAGCCATCTTGATTGGAATAAACTGGTAACACTTAAAACATTTAATTTAAAAAGGAACAAAATGATGGGGTTCATTTTGTCATAGAAATTATGGTTAGTGCTGTAGAAAGAAAAATTAGGACATGTTTCAAGTGTGATCTCAAATATCTTCCTGTTATATTTCAACAGGAGCAGCCTGCCAGTTGAAGCCTTTGTGTTCTACTGCAGCTTCCCAGAGTGTTCTAAAGAACAACTAGAGCGCTAACAGCCTTACTTATGACAAAAGTATGGCACACCTGAAGCCATCTTGATTGGAATAAACCGGTAACACTTAAAACATTTAATTTAAAAAGGAACAAAATGAGGGGGTTCTTTTTGAAATAGAAATTATGGTTAGTGCTGCAGAAAGAAAAATTAGGGCATGTTTTAAGTGAAATCTCAAATCCTCTTCTATTTCATTAGAAAATTCTGACATGCAGACTGAAACAATCACTTTCAATACCAGCAGCAGACTTCCAGTTAACTCCCTGGTGAGCAGTAGCTTTACTACAGTGATCTAATGAGCAACTAGAGTGCTAACATTCTGAATTTATGGCAAATGTGTGACACATCTGAATGCCTTCTTGATGGAATCAAAGTAAAAAACTGAAAGCATTTCCTACTGAAGAGACTGCGGTAAATGAGGAAATTAGGAAACTTCATAACAAAGAAGTCTTCCAAGATGGCCACCAGTGAAAAAAGAGCCCAAATGTAGCACAAATATTACCCAGATGTAGCCCACATATAGCCCAATGACAAAAGTGTGCAAAACACTTTTTATTTTTAGTTTTTTTGCAGTTTTATGTAGTGCAGACTGGTCAGGTATTGGAGCGTTGCATCTTAAAACATGACCCCCTACACTACAAAAACACCACTGCACTACCTTAAACCCTAAAACACTACCCCCAGCACGACCCCCTACACTACACAAGCACCACTGCACTATCCTAAACCCTAAAACACTACCCCCAGCATGACCCCCTACACTACACAAACACCACTGCACTACCTTAAACCCTAAAACACTACCCCCAGCACGACCCCGTACACTACCCAAACACCACTGCACTAACCTAAATCCTAAAACACTACCCCCAGCACGACCCCTACACTACACAAGCACCACTGCACTACCCTAAACCCTAAAACACTACCCCCAGCACGACCCCCTACACTACACAAACACCACTGCACTACCCTAAACCCTAAAACACTACCCCCAGCACAACCCCCTACACTACACAAGCACCACTGCACTACCCTAAACCCTAAAACACTACCCCCAGCACGACCCCCTACACTACCCAAACACCACTGTACTAACCTAAATCCTAAAACACTACCCCCAGCACGACCCCCTACACTAACCAAACACCCCTGCACTACCCTAAAACATGACCCCCTACACTACACAAACACCACTGCACTACCCTAAACCCTAAAACACTACCCCCAGCACGACCCCCTACACTACACAAGCACCACTGCACTACCCTAAACCCTAAAACACTACCCCCAGCACGACCCCCTACACTGCTCGAACACCACTGCACTGCCCTAAACCTTGAAACACCAGCCCCTGCACGACCCCCTACACTGCCCGAACACCACTGCACTGCCCTAAACCCTGAAACACCACCCCTAGCACGACCCCCTACACTACCGGAACACCACTGCACTGCCCTAAACCCTGAAACACCACCCCCTTCACGACCCCCTACACTGCCCGAACACCACTGCACTGCCCTAAACCCTGAAACACCACCCCCAGCACGACCCCCTACACTGCCTGAACACCACCGCACTGCCCTAAACCCTGAAACACTACCCCCAGCAAGACCCCCTACACTGCCTGAACACCACTGCACTGCCCTAAACCCTGTAACATCACCCCCAGGAAGACCCCCTACACTGCCCGAACACCACTGCCCTAAACCCTGAAACACCACCCCCAGCACGACCCCCTACACTGCCCGAACACCACTGCACTGCCCTAAAACCTGAAACACCAGCAGCAGCACGACCCCTACACATCCCGAACACCACTGCACTGCCCTAAACCTTGAAACACCAGCCCCAGCACGACCCCCTACACTGCCCGAACACCACTGCACTACCCTAAACCCTGAAATACCACCCCCAGCACGACCCCCTACACTGCCCGACCACCACTGCACTGCCCTAAACCCTGAAACACCAGACCCAGCACGACCCCCTACACTGCCCGAACACCACTGCACTGCCCTAAACCCTGAAACAGCAGCCCCAGCACGACCACCTACACTGCCCAAACACCACTGCACTGCCCTAAACCCTGAAACACCAGCCCCAGCACGACCCCCTACACTGCCCGAACACCACTGCACTGTCCTAAACCCTGAAACACCACCCCCTTCACGACCCCCTACACTGCCCGAACACCACTGCACTGCCCTAAACCCTGAAACACCACCCCCAGCACGACCCCCTACACTGCCTGAACACCACTGCACTGCCCTAAACCCTGAAACACTACCCCCAGCAAGACCCCCTACACTGCCTGAACACCACTGCACTGCCCTAAACCCTGTAACATCACCCCCAGCAAGACCCCCTACACTGCCCGAACACCACTGCCCTAAACCCTAAAACACCACCCCCAGCACGACCCCCTACACTGCCCGAACACCACTGCACTGCCCTAAACCCTGAAACACCAGCAGCAGCACGACCCCCTACACATCCCGAACACCACTGCACTGCCCTAAACCTTGAAACACCAGCCCCAGCACGACCCCCTACACTGCCCGAACACCACTGCACTACCCTAAACCCTGAAATACCACCCCCAGCACGACCCCCTACACTGCCCGACCACCACTGCACTGCCCTAAACCCTGAAACACCAGACCCAGCATGACCCCCTACACTGCCCGAACACCACTGCACTGCCCTAAACCCTGAAACACCAGCCCCAGCACGACCACCTACACTGCCCAAACACCACTGCACTGCCCTAAACCCTGAAACACCAGCCCCAGCACGACCCCCTACACTGCCCGAACACCACTGCACTGCCCTAAACAGTGAAACACCAGCCTCAGCACGACCCCCTACACTGCCCGAACACCACTGCAATGCCCTAAACCCTGAAACACCATCCCCAGCACGACCCCCTACACTGCACGAACACCACTGCACTGCCCTAAACCCTGAAACACTACCCCCAGCAAGACCCCCTACACTGCCCGAACACCACTGCCCTAAACCCTGAAACACCACCCCCAGCAAGACCCCCTGCACTGCCCGAACACCACTGCACTGCCCTAAACCCTGAAAAACCAGCCCCAACACGACCCCCTACACTGCCCGACCACTGCACTGCCCTAAACCCTGAAACACCACCCCCTGCACGACCCCCTACACTGCCCGAACACCACTGCACTGTCCTAAACCCTGAAACACCACCCCCAGCACAACCCCCTACACTGCCCGAACACCACTGCACTGCCCTAAACCCTGAAACACCACCTCCTGCACGACCCCTACACTGCCCGAACACTACTGCACTGCCCTAAACCCTGAAACATCACCCCCAGCACGACCCCCTACACTGCACGAACACCACTGCACTGCCCTAAACCCTGAAACACTACCCCCAGCAAGACCCTCTACACTGCCCGAACACCACTGCACTGCCCTAAACCCTGAAACATCACCCCCAGCAAGACCCCCTACACTGCCCGAACATCACTGCCCTAAACCCTGAAACACCACCCCCAGCAAGACCCCCTACACTGCCCGAATACCACTGCACTGCCCTAAACCCTGAAACACCACCCCCAGCACGACCCCCTACACTGCCCGAACACCACTGCTCTGCCCAAAACCCTGAAACACCAGCCCCAGCACGACCCCTACACTGCCCGAACACCACTGCACTGCCCTAAACCCTGAAACACCAGCCCCAGCACGACCCCTACACTGCCCGAACACCACTGCACTCCCTAAACCCTGAAACACCACCCCCAGCACGACCCCCTACACTGCCCGAACACCACTGCACTGCCCTAAACCCTGAAACACCAGCCCCAGCACGACCGCCTACACTGCCCAAAAACCACTGCACTGCCCTAAACCCTGAAACACCAGCCCCAGAACGACCCCCTACACTGCCCGAATACCACTGCACTGCCCTAAACCCTCAAACACCAGCCCCAGCACAACCCCCTACAGTGCCCGAACACCACTGCACTGCCCTAAACCCTGAAACACCAGCCCCAGCAAGACCCCCTACACTGCCCGAACACCACTGCACTGCCCTAAACCCTGAAACACCACTCCCAGCAAGACCCCCTACACTGCCCGAACACCACTGCACTAAACCCTGAAACACCACCCCCAGCAAGACCACCTACACTGGCTGAACACCACTGCACTGCCCTAAACACTGAAACACCACCCCATGCACGACCCCCTACACTGCCCAAACACCACTGCACTGCCCTAAACCCTGAAACACCACCCCCTGCACGACCCCCTACACTGCCTGAACACCACTGCACTGCCCAAAACCCTGAAACACCACCCCTCAGCACGACACCCTACACTGCCCGAACACCACTGCACTGCCCTGAACCCTGAAACACCACCCCTCAGCACGACACCCTACACTGCCCAAACACCACTGCACTGCCCTAAACCCTGAAACACCACCCCGCACCACCTCCTACACTGCCCGAACACCACTGTACTGCCCTAAACCCTGAAACACCAGCCCCAGCATGACCCCCTACACTGCCCGAACACCACTGCACTGCCCTAAACCCTGAAACACCACCCCCAGCACGACCCCCTTTACTGCTCGAACACCACTGCACTGCCCCAAACCCTGAAACACCACCCCCAGCACGACCCCCTACACTGCCCGAACACCACTGCCCTAAACCCTGAAACACCACCCCCTGCACGACCCCCTACACTGCCCGAACACCACTGCGCTGCCCTAAACCATGAAACACCACCCCCTGCACGACCCCCTACACTGCCCGAACACCACTGCACTGCCCTAAACCCTGAAACACCACCCCCAGCATGACCCCCTACACTGCCCGAACACCACTGCACTGCCCTAAACCCTAAAACACCACCCCCAGCACGACCCCCTACACTGCCCGAACACCACTGCACTGCCCTAAACCCTAGAACACTACCCCCAGCACGACCCCCTACACTACCCGAACACCACTGCACTACCCTAAACCCTAAAATACTCCCCCGCACGACCCCCTACACTACCCGAACATGACTGCACTGCCCTAAACCCTCAAACACTCCCCCAGCACGACCCCCTACACTACCCGAACACCACTGCACTGCCCTAAACCCTAAAACACTCCACCCAGCACGACCCCCTACACTACCCGAACACCACTGCACTGCCCTAAACCCTAAAACACTCCCCCCAGCACGACCCCCTACACTACCCAAACACCACTGCACTGCCCTAAACCCTAAAACACTACCCCCGCATGACCCCCTACACTACCCAAACACCATTGAACTACCCTAAACCCTAAAACACCTCCCCCAGCACGACCCCCTACACTACCCAAACACCACTGCACTACCATAAACCCTAAAACACTACCCCCAGCACGACCCCCTACACTACCCAAACACCACTGCACTACCCTAAACCCTAAAACACTCCCCCAGCACGACTCCCTACACTACCCAAACACCACTGCACTACACTAAACCCTAAATCTACCCCCAGCATGACCCCCTACACTACACAAACACCACTGCACTACCCTAAACCCTAAAACACTACCCCCAGCACGACCCTCTTCACTACCTAAACACAACTGCACAATTTGTTACAGGCGTTGCAACGCAGGCCTGTGGTGCTTACTGGAGGTACCTGGTGGGCTAGTTGGGCCCCAGGGACCCTCAGCATTCAAGGTGACCTAATCCCCCAACTTAAAACGCTCCACGGGGCGCGTTTTGCACAGTGGTGAAGGGAGGGGGCGGGGCCTCAGGTGACATGTGCGCAAACACGCCCTGTGGTGCGTTTTAAGTTGGGGAATTAATTCCCTTTGAATCCTGAGGGACCCTGGGGCCAACTAGCCCACCAGGTACCTTCAGTAAGCACAACAGAGTTGCGTTGCAGAGAGGTGAAAAAGGTGCGTGGCCTCGGAACGCCTCTCTGCAACTCAGCTCTGTGGTCCTAACTGTAGGTACCTGGGGGGCTAGTTGGGCCCCAGGGACCCTCAGGATTCAAGGGGACTTAATCCTGCAGCTTAAAACGCACCACGGGGCGCGTTTGCACACATGTCACCTCAGGCCCCCTCCCTTCACCACTGTGCAAACGCACCCTGTAGCGCGTTTTAAGAGGTAGTTTTAATCCCCCTGCCCTATTATGTACTAGGGACTTGCAGAGGAGGTCATGCTAATCACAGGGGTACCCCAACGCATAGTGTTCCCTAGTGTATGTAGGTGTTTTCACTGTATTCTAAGTGTCTTTTAGCATAGCACTGGCTCTGGTTAGTCAGAGTCAGTTACCACCAGTACCCGTCTGAAAAAGTTGTGGGCACAGGATGATTTTGCAACAAGGCCTCTTTCTGCTCCTCTGTTGGTTCTTTCTGCACATCTTTTGCTTCTTTCTGTGCGTTTTTTCTTCTTTCTTCACATGTCCTACCTCTGTAGGCATAGTTAGAAACTAGCATTTAAAAAACCTTTGAAATTCACTTAAAAATCAGAGGTTTCAGGCACGTTATAGTTAGAAATTAGCATTTAAAAAACCTTTGAAATTCACTGAAAAAACCATAGGTTTCAGACACGTTATAGTTAGAAACTAGCATTTAAAAAACCTTTGAAATTCACTTAAAAAATCAGAGGTTTCAGGCACGTTATAGTTAGAAATTAGCATTTAAAAAACCTTTGAAATTCACTGAAAAAACCATAGGTTTCAGACACGTTATAGTTAGAAATTAGCATTTAAAAACCTTTGAAATTCACTGAAAAAACCATAGGTTTTAGGGACAGTTATAGTTAGTTGGACATTTCACTCGTACAAAACCATAGAAATTCCCCCGTTATAGTTAGTTCAGCTAACTATAACTCATGCCCCCGCAATGCACTGCTGATGACGTCACATATTACATCACTCATGACATGGTCAGTGACATCACTGATGACATCACTGATGACATCTCAAATGACATCACTGATGACATCATCCATGTGATAATTTCATGCATCTTCTCACACCCTAATATAACTTTTGATACACCCACTCTAAATTACAGACTGCCATTCTCAAAACCATAGACACTCCAACACCAAAAAATACATACCCACTCACTGATTCTTAGGTCTACACACACATCCACTCACTCACCCGTACAGTCACTCATACTTACAGTCACTCAGTACAGGACTATCATATGCACTCATACACCTATATAAACACTCACACACCGCCACTCATCCATAGAGGTACTCACACACCTAGTCAGTCATGCAAAAAATTAATCACACACCCATTTACTCACCTATACCGTTATACACACACCAGCTCACTTACTCATACAAATACTAGCACATTCTTATGCTCTTATACAATAACTGATACAAGCACACACGCATCCATACAGCCACTCTCACTATCACACACTCTCACTTATAGCCATTTAAATACTCTAACACACATATATACTGCCTTTTACATATGTAGTTACTCGCACATGTACCACTGAGATATACATTCACTCACTAACACACCCATACACACACTCACCCACCCAAGCAGTTCATCATAGATGCACTCTTGAAATCATGCACCCAGTGAATCACCCACTCACACATCTATGTACAGAGTCACACACACCCCACCCACACAAACACTCAGGCAGCCATACAGATACTCAGAGAACCAATCAATAACCCATATAGATACTCATGTAGCTATTCGCAAATCCATGCATCCACTTACACACCAACAAACAGACGGATACAGACATTCACACAGTTTAGTCACTAACCCATGCATTCAGTAAGATACGTTTAATCACTCACTTGTAGAGTCAGTCACTCACGTACAGAATCATCCATTCAGACACTTATACACCCACTCATTCTTCAATACGCCTTTCCCTATATATATTAAACATATTTAAACTTTACAGAAACACACAGTCACTGGATGATGTCATCAGTGATGTCATCAGTGATGTCATTTGAGATGTCATCAGTGATGTCATCAGTGATGTCACTGACCATGTCATGAGTGATGTAATATGTGACGTCATCAGCAGTGCATTGCGGGGCGCGAGTTATAGTTAGCTGAACTAACTATAACGGGGGAATTTCTATTGTTTTGTACGAGTGAAATGTCCAACTAACTATAACTGTCCCTAAAACCTATGGTTTTTTCAGTGAATATATATATATATATATAGGACCATGTTCCCATAGGAAAAGCATTTTTTTGACTTGCTTATAACTTTGGTGTCGTTTGATGAATCTTTGCAAAAGTTTCAAAGAAAAGTGTGATAGTAATTCTAGTTGTGCTTGGAAAGTTTCGTGGCGATCTGTCAAGCGGGGACCAAAAAAGGGAGGGTCAAGAAAAGTGTGTTTCCCATGGTTATTCCTATAAGGGCTTTGAACATGACTACAGCCCGAACTGCTGGATAGAATTACACCGAATTCGGCAAAAAGGTAGCTATTGGTTCGCAGATCAAGCTTTCAGTAATTTGGTGTAAATCTGTTCAGTAGTTTTCAAGAAATTAAAGGAAATCCAAATTTGGATATCTACTACTTGTGAAGCCTTTGTGAATAACGAGGAGCTCATGCAGAGATCTGCAGAGGTCTGATTGGCTGCCAACACTTCAACCAGGAAGTGTTGGCAGCCATTTTGGGACTTGGTTTCAGATGAGTCCCAAAAAAAAATGCAAAAAAAGAAAAGGGGGCAGGGTAGGAATACCCTAAACACCAGCTTGGTCCTGGGGTCCCAGAGGTACTCCGCCAGGGCAAAAAAGCATTTTTTAAAAATTCACACTGATTTTTGCAATATGTTCGCAAATATCACTGTGAATTCCGCACTTGCTTTAATTGTAGCCCCCGGTTGGGCCTGGTCCCAGGACCGTGCCGCCTGAGGAAATATAGAGGGCTGGAACAACCGCAGACTCGCTGCGTAGAGGGCCTGTTCTGCCCTTGGAATAGAACGATTTTTGGGACTGCAATCTGGTGGTTTGTTGAAAGAAATATGAGTAAGGTGAACCCACTCGAGCTGCGAATATAAATATAAAAGTTTTTAGAGCGACGTGATTAATGGAATATGTGTTTGAACTTTGAAGGGCACAATGATTCTGTGACTTAACATCATGACCATAATGCACCAGAAAAGATTGTGTTGCTTTAAGTATGATTTTGATTGGTTGGCCCTTCGGAAGGTATAAGATGATGTCAGTCGCATAACAAATTTTGTATTGCCATTTGACGAAATGAAGAAGGTTAAAGTACCGAAACGCATCGGGGGAGCATGATTTGTTCATGTTTTGAATGGAACAAATGTAACTAGAAGCCTGAAGTGAGTGTGTCTCATTTCTCTCCATGGGCACTGGAGAGACTTTGTTTGATATATATATATATATATATATATGTATATATATATATCCAGCTCGGAACTCCAAAGAATGAAGAGACTGCAATCACGTTAGAGGTGAAAAGACTTGGTTTATTTACCGGATCACCAAACAAACAGAACGCGTTTCGGCTTGCGTCTTTTTTGACTGACAGTGCATTTGCAGCATTGCCATGTTTATATTTGCAAAAACAGATGTCCAATTAGATTTTACGTGCATTGACATGGAAAACGGACTTGAGTTTAACAAGGACCAGCAAATGTTTCATAAATCAACGCCATCTTTGAATGTGTCTATACATATAATGGCAATGTTTGACGTGTTTCTCATATGTTTAAATACATGATTATCTAAGAGACATAGGTATGGCATCAAATAATGACTCTAAACAACCCATAGGGCAGGGTGCAGTGTACTCAAAATGTTGGACATATATTTTGAAGCTTTATTTGTCCTGGTAGTGAAAAACTCCCCATTCGTGCTTCACTACTGTGAGGCTTACCTCTCCCATAGGATGACTATGGGTTACATTATTACATTTAATAAGTGATAACTTTTGTTTGGGAGCAGGTAGGAATGCCATGTTTGGTGTTTAAGGAATTGTAATTTAAAACCCTCTTTAATGGTAAAGTCGGATTTTAAGTTAAAATTCTGAAACTGTCACTTTTAGATAGTTGGAATTTTCATGTCCTAACTATTTGGTGCCTGCAGCCTGTTTCCTGGGTCACGTGACGAGGTGTAGTAGGCAGTTGGTCTTTGTTTATTCCTCCCAGACAGCCCCAGAATAGAGGGTCTGGGTGTTGGCAGGAAGGGATATCCTTGCTTGATGAGGGGGCAGAGCTGTCACCTGTCACACTTGCACTTCAAAGACACTGACTCCGCTCACACACAAAAGACTTCACACTAGGCTATTGTGCCTGCAGACAGACTGGGACCAGGACAGGCAAGCAGGAAATTCCAGACACTTCTGTGGGGGGGGGGGGCGGCTCCAGAGCCTAATTCCACTTCAAAGAGGACCCCAGTTATAAAAATGGGACCTTCAGACCCATTCTTCAGTGCACTCCTGGACCTGTGGATACTATAGAATAAGGATTAGCCTGATGCCAGAGGATTAGCCTGCTGCTTGAGGGCCAGTCCTGCTGTCTGTTCATCCTAGGCTGAAGTCCAAGGGTCAGCTGACTGACCTCCTGTTCTGAGTTACAGGGACACAACAAGCTCCAGAGTTCTCGCTGCATCTGCCCAGTTCACCTGCTCCACTGAACCTGACTGGACCTAAAACTAGACCTGCCTGAGAACTGCTGGCTGCTGTTGAAGGGAGTTCCTGATCCCCAAGGGTTGACTCCTAATTCTTGGACCCTTGGTGTGGCATCAGTTGAGCTCCTCCTAGAAGAAAAGGGAGAAATCCTGAGGTTTTGGGCTCTTTGTGATTGCAAAGGGGCCAGTTCGTGTCAAGATGTTGCTGATCGTCAAAACCAACCTCCTGGGAAAATCGACTGTTTATGCTACAATGAATGCCTGCAACGACCGGTAATATGAGATCTGCAATTCGCGCTGCAGGATCAATAGCCCACAGTGATCGCCAAAGCAGATCTCCCGCAATGACCATCCAAGACTCCCGACAGGATCTTCGTGCTGCAGCGACGACCACCCCCAATGCCCAGTCTGTTCTTCACGTTACAGCAAAGACCATCCACAATGCTGTCCCTGCTCCTCCCGGCCAGTGAATGGAGCTCTTCATGCTAGACTTTAGAAGGAAACTTTTTCAGCGGGACTAACCTGATCCCAGTATCTCGCCCATGCTCCTTCGTGGTCAGCCTGAACTTGTGACTTTCAATCGGTCTCACATGACCAGATAGTCACAAGTGGCGTTTTGTGCTTTTAGGCGCTATACTTACCTTAAAAGTTTTAAATTGCACATCTCTATTTCTATTCATTGGATTTTTGTCATTTTGGTGTCAAATAATTAATAGAATTTTACTCTATTTTTATAAAATGGGGGGCGTTTCTTGTGTTGTATTTTCACTTTTTTACTGTTTGTGTGCAACATAAACACTTTACACATTGCCTCTACTTTAAGCCTAACTGCTTTTGTGCTAAAATACCAGAGGGTTACGGCAAGGTTGATTTACTGACTTTTGTGGTTCACCCTGACAACAACTGTGGGTATTGCTGGAGAAGGGATCACACCCGATTCCAACAACACCCCAATTTCTCACAAGTCTACATGTACATCCTTAGGACGATTTTATATTTGTAGATTTGACTGTTCTTGAATTGAGCAAATTACCATTTGTTAGGATGCATCTAATTTTACATGACCAAATATGCCTTCTTTACAGTGAATAGACCATCATTTTATGTTTTTCTTGCCACCTTTGCTATGTAATGTCCTTTACATTTTGGCCAAGCGGAATCTATAATGTAATGGCTTTGAACACTACGGCATGTCACCGAATAATTTTGAAAATATTGAAAGTAAAGTGCTTTCGCTGAAAAAGGCTGTGGCTATCATCACTAAAATGTACCCCTTCAAAGGGCATTATATATCCGTGTCAAATTCTGTGAAAGCTGATGCAAAACTTTTTTAAAACATGTGCTGAATGAGTTATAAGATGTAGCACAGGTTAAAAAAAAGCTAACAACAGACTTAGAAAACATATATTTAGTATGAAAAACTGAGGAAACCTTACAGGTTTAGGAATTCGTGCATCTCTGAAGCTGTTCCATTTGTAATTGTGGTGAGTATTATTCAAAGATTTCAAAAGGCATACCCAAAAATGGATTATGAATTCCTCTTTAGAAAGAGTAAAAGTAAGTATACAATTGTGTGTGTTTATGTGCGTGCGTGAGACAAATATGCATAGAGAATGATTCTAAAGAATGCACTCAATATATGAGTAAAGCATCTGAAGAACTAGGCTTCACATTGGTTGAAATCAGAAATACCCAGGTGCCGATTAGTTTGCACAAATTATGGAAACTAAATTATTCAAGTGTATGACTTGATTCCTCTTAAGTACATGATTTGTAGCAGATATATTTTGTGGAATATTATTAGCCAAACACTCCTTCGATTTCTTGAAAAAATGCTAGGTGAAATGAAATTATAAAAACGATCTGAAACTTAAAACCAAGTTACGTGTGTTTATGCTCCCATAACAACCTCTGCCCAGTTTCAGTGCTCATGCACTTCAGGTGTGTTTATGCTCCCATAACAACCTCTGCCCAGTTTCAGTGCATGCACTCCAGATTTGCCCTGTATCGAGGGCTCTTGTCTGTGGTATCTGTTGGCCACTCCTATCCCAAGCGGGCACTGGGGAAAGTATGTGGCCTCTGCTTCTGTCCAGAGAACCAACAGGTACAGGGCCTGGCCTGTCACAATGCCCCATGCACTGCCAGTGTGTCACGTTGTGTGGCGCACCAGCAGCACAACCTGCCGCTTGATATTTACAAGCACAGGTAAAGCCCCCCTGCCTGGCTTTACCTGTGCTTGTAAATATCGCCCCTTTTCATGCAACACTTTGCATGTTAGGGGCGTGACATGGGTGTTTCTGTGGGTGTTGCCACGCAACACCCATGTCCACTGATGCATTTCCGAATTTACGAGCAATCGTGAATCTGGAAATGCGTCAGAATGCTACGCCACCCTAGGGATGGTGTAGCGAGGTGAAACGAGGAGAAATGTTTTCATTTCTCCCTGTTTTCTTCCTCTTTCAATGCCTGCTGCATTCTACAGCACAGATTCAGAAATCACCCAAATGGATTGTTTTTGTGCAAGAAGGTGCCCCTTTCTGTACAAAAAAAATCTCCCCATGATGCAGGCATTCTTGCACCATGGTGCAAGGGTGCCTGCGCCGGCGCATGGCAGCAGTGAGTGTACCGGCGCAGGGTGAAACACAGAGATGAAACATATTGTTGTAAATATGTCACATCCCTGTGATTTGAAACTAATTCAGCGTAGCGCAGCAAAATGACTTGCAGCACCGTGCTGCATTAGTTTCTTGTTAATTTGCCCCTCGGTGTGCATGGCAGTGCAGATAGCAGTCGGCATAAGGGCATGGGTAGGCCTTTCCCAGTACGACTCTCCAGCACTGAGACATCCTGAAAACATTTCAAAGCTACTATCTGGTGAAGGGGATATTTGAAAGATAATGAATCTGCTCCGCATACACCAGATTAATCAGAACCGGTTTTACCATAGGTAGGTACATATCTCTTCTGAGACATGCACAAAATTTGACAGATTTACTAAATGTCGGAAACTACAGGTCCTTAAATGCTGTAAAGATTTACGACCAATCCATGCTTCTTGATACCCTTCCACTATCTCGATCGCCTCATACATTGAAACAAAAATGAAGGCGCAGATTTATCAAGGTTTTTGCGTCACCATTGCACAATGCAAGGGAGTGCAAGGGTAACGCAAAACCTAAGTCAGATTTATCAAGCCACGCAAGGCCATCTTGCATGGCATTTCATGCCTAGATAGATCTGGAGTAACGCAAAACAGCGCAAATCGCTGTCTTGGGTTACTCTGCCTAAGGAGGCGTTCCATGGGTGGAGCATGAGTGTTCCCACGCATCCACCCATGGATTTTGGCGCATTCCCAGATTTATCATTACAGGTAGACCTGGGAATGTGTCAAAATGCTACGCCTCCTGAGGAGAGGCATAACGAGGAGAAATATCTTTATTTCTCCTCCTTTTTTCCTCTTTCTATGGGGCCGATTCCGATGTCGGACGGACTCAGGTCCGTCCGACATCGTCCAGGAGCCGTAACCGACCGACCTGCTGTCGTCGGTTACGGCCCTGCAAGTACGATGCGACCGAACCCTGTTCGGTCGCACTCGTATACTACACAATGGGAGCATGCATTCTGAGCGGAATGCATGCTTGCATTGTGAAAAGCAGGGGTGCAGTTCATCCCTGCACCCTGTGGCCGGCACCCCAAGGTGCCTGCCACCGGGTGCAGGGATCAACAGAGGAGCACCATAGGTGCCCCCAGGCCGCCATTTGGCGGCCTCGCACCCATGGGGGCCCTACTGGGGGCCCCCAAAGACAGTTACCGACTGCCTTTTCGTGCCGGAAAGACCGGCACGAAAAGGCAGTGAGAAACTGCCATCGTACTCCCTCGGTCATGAAGAGGCGGCCGGGGGAGTACTGAAGGATTTCCGGACAGCGGACGGGCTCTCCGAGCCCGTCGTAAGCCATCCGGAAATCCCAGTCGGATTCCTTTCCAACCGAGACCATCGGAATGGCTCGGTCGGAAAGGAATCCGGCCGGCACGTTCCGATTCGGTCGGAAGGGCTCCGACCATCGTTCGATGCCCTTCCGGCCGAAATCGGAATCGGCCCCTATGTGTGCTGCAGCACACATAGAAAGAGGAAAAATCCTCTCAGGATTGATTTTGTGCAGGAAGGTGTCCCTTCCTGCATAAAACGAATTCTGCTTACACCATGGTGCAAGGGTGGCTGCATTGGTGCTAGGCTGCCAAAAGTGCACCAGCACATGGAAAAGCACATGGAAAAGACAGAATTGCACCGTATGATGTTAAATACGGCACATTCCTGCCCTTTTCCTTTCACGCAGCGCAAGGGGGCTTGCTGCGCTCTGTGAAAGTTGAATAAATCTGTCCCTACATTTTTTTTTATTCACGTCTTTCCTAAACTGTTTTATTTAAAATCTTCAGTGATTGTATTTAGCGAAAACACTCATAAATGTTGCATGTGCTTTTGTAAAAAAACATGTTTCTAAAATGTAATTATTTTGGAAGCTTCAAAATGTGATGACACGAACAGAGGTTGTTAGTTTAACAAGATGGTTAAAACACAAGCTGTGGAAAATATAAAAACCCAGCTTGAGGATGTTGAAGATACAACACATAACACGTGTTCGTACATTTCCAAAATTGTGCATTTTTTAAAATGATTTGTGGCAGAATAAGTTTGCTACGATTTATTGCATATTCTTTATTTATGTATGTATTAATTTAGCGCAGGCATACGACTCCCTGCCTTGCGGGCACAAACAGAGAGAGGAAAGACAGGGCAAAGAGATTAATGTATGTGGGTTTGTATTGGAATTGAAAGACTGTGGACCGAGCTAGAGACCAACGAGTATTGTCCAATGGCCAGAGATTAGGTGATGATTCGCAATTGTGTTCATTAGGGAGGGGTAAATCTGCGGCCATGGGGCCTGTGAGCTATTATGTATTTTGCCAATATTCCTGTTAATCTGCTTTTATTTTTGGATATATATATAAATAAAGGTATACATTGTACCTTGCTGTGTCTTTAGAATGGCGCATGGTGGGTAACAGAAGTGTAATTGAGAACATCGGCAGCCTTATCCCACCATATCTTCAACGTATTTATGAATATTCTGGTATTTTGTTTTTCTTGAGTTAAACAGGAAATGTATTACTTCACATTGACCCTTATTTGCCTTATGTAGTTAGCATGAGTACTGCACACTCTTCTTGTCTGAATAGAAGCTTTTCAGATGTCGATTACAATAATGGCCTAAATGTGTACAAGTTTTTGTATTTTTCAGGTTTTGGGGACATTTTCATGTATGTCTCTTAGTATCAGTGACAGTCTATCCAGCATTTTTTGCTATAACTGAAAGCTGAATATTTCCATTTATCGTTTAAAAAAGAGTTATTAGACACATTTATATACAAATATATAGAATATTTAAAACAAGTCATCATCACAATCATTAATACATCTTCTTCAGCTTCATGAAAGTTTTTTCAAGGGCAGCAGCTATTTCTAACAAAGAAGTTTGTTCTACAAATATAATTGCTTCAACCGATTAAACATATTATACTTTACTAACAAGGGATACAGAGAAATCGTACGAAAAAAGCAAAAAACAGACAGTATAATAAATTGTTACAAATATCTGACTTTACATTTAATGTATAGGTGCACCGATCTTAATTTGCTGGAGTTGTAATTGATAATTCCAGAAATTCCCAAGGCAGACTAAACCTACCCTTAAAGGAAGGATCTCAAACTCCACCTTTCTATCTGGGGTAATTGACAAATTGGGGATAGTTTCTCAGTTCTCTAGCCAATCTTTAAAATAGCTAGCTGATTTTTTTTTACTTAAAAATAGCAATCCTTTTCTGCAGTTAGTTGTTGCACAATAGCTCTGAAATACAATTTTAACTCAGATAATGGAATAAGACCATATCAGCGACCTGCAATAAATTCATTCCATAACCTTAATAAACAACATTTACATTGATCTGTACTATCTAGCACCTGTGATCTCAAAGTCTTAATGCAAATGTAGGATTTGTTTTTTGATTCAGTATCTGTTGGTTGGGTGCAACATTTTCTATAACATAATTTTGCCTACAAATCTCATGGCTTCAGAACCAATTCTGTTCTAAGCACATGTAGTAATGAAGTTTGGGGAGATATCTTTTCTAAGACAGCAACCCTCTACATTGGCCCTATCAACTTGCGAATCTAAGGCCAATAATTCAGCTCCATATGGAACAGGGGGGGTATGTTCTCCCCTAAATGCTTTCTAAGGAGAAGACTAATAAATATCCCACATACCAAGCATCACAATGAAAAAGAGAATTGACTGTTGTTGGAACATTTATTTCAGTCATTGCAAAATGATTATCACAAGTTAAGCTTGAAGAGAACAACACCTAAATGTTTGTAGATATGAACCTTTTCCAGTTTCACACATTCTAGCTTCTATGAGAAATTGTGTTCCTTTCTTTAAACATTTACAATTATCTTATTTTATTTACAACTATAAGTAGTGGGGTTATTGGTTGAGGGGGTCAAAACCCTGCTCAAGCAACAACCACAATCATTGTCATGGTGAATCCCAAAAGTCAGTAAATTAACCTGTGCTTAAGCCTTTTGTAGATTGGCACAAAAGGAGTCAGTCTTAACTTAGAGGCACTGTGTAAAGTATTTATACAGCACACAAATAATAATAAAGTGAAAATAGACAACAATCCCAAAACAATTTAGAAAAATTGAGCACATTTTAATAAATACAATTAGACCAAAATTACAAATATTCAGTGAGTAGAACTGGAGATATGCAATTTAAAATTTTAGGTCGGTATTGTGCATATAAGCACAGAGCACCACTTGCAATCATCTGGTCATGCTGGACAGGGGGAGAGTCACAAGTTCAGTCTGACTGCATTGGAGCACAGGCTGGATACAGGGACCAGGATAGTTCCTCTGAAACAATGACCTTCTCAAAGCCTGACATGAAGAGTCCAGAATGTCAGGGTTTCTCCTTTATTGTAGAGGAGTGAACTCTGATGCCATCAAAGGGTCCAGGATCAGAGAAGGCACCTCTTGGGGATCAGGACCTCACTCTAGTAGAGGACATCTGAGCTCAGGCAGATCCAGGTAGGTCCAGGTGCAGCAGGTCCGCTGGGAGGCTGCAGGGAGGCCTCTGGAGCTTGATGTGTCTCTGTGGTTCAGAGTCACTTAGTTAGCCTGGAATGATGGGAACAGGCCCAATCTTCCTACACAGAGAGTAAGATAGGCATCAAGCAGCAAGGCAGTCCTCTAAAAAACACGCCTGGCCTCAAGCAGCAAAGATGTCCTCTGGGGAACAAGACAAGGCTCAAGCAGCAGGGAAGTTCTCTGTAAAGCAAGGAAGGACTCAAGCAGCTTGGCAGTCCTCTGGGGAGTTAGGTAAGCCTCAAGCAACAGGACAGTCCTCTGGGGAATAATGAATCCTTCCTCTCTAATGTCTGTGGATCCAGCAGTCTACTGAAGAGCAGCTCAGGAGGTCCAATGTTTATAACTGGTGCCATCCTTCGAAGTGGGGGAATGTTGTAGCATACCCCATATCTGGTTCTGGAAAGTTCCTCCCTTCCCCTGCCATGGCTCAAAGAAGTCTAGGGGCACACAAATTTCTCTGTGTGCTGGAGGCAAGCACTTTGAAATGTAAGGTGGGCAGGGATCAGCACCACCCCCAACCATCCTGGCAGGATATTCCATTCTGCCCACATCTAGTTCCCTATTGTTCACTGTCTGGGCCCAATTCACATTCTTAATGGAGGAGGCATTAACAGGCCCAGGCAGCTTTAAAGTCGTAGAAGGCCTCAGAAACTTTTGGGAGAAAAATGCCAACTTTCTAAAAGTGCAAAGAGAACAGATGATGGACGGAAGGCTGAATTAATCAAACATTCACCCCCAGTCACAGATCTGGGTTAAACCCATCATTTTTTTGCATGCCAAACCATTCCAGTTTAGACCCAAACTTACGCAAATCAGTCTTGACCCTGTTCCCCATGGGAACAGTCCAGCCCGAACTGCCAGGCCAGGTCTTTCCTGGACCAGAAACAAGCATCCTGGGACCGGTTTCAGGGTAACACCCTTCATCAGTCAGGCTAGCTTGAATCTGGTGGTGTAGCGAGCACGGGACCCACATCTGGGCATACCCTTCACATTTAGGGCGACAACTTCAAAAAGAACAGATGATGGATGGAATGCTGAATTAATCAAACATTCACCCCCAGTCACAGATCTGGGTTAAATCCATTGATTTTTTGCACGCCACGCCATTCCAGTTTAGACCCAACCATATGCAAATCCATCTTGACCCTGTTCCTCATGGGAACAGTCCAGCCCGAACTGCGAGGCCAGGTCTTCCCTGGACCAGAAACAAGCATCCTGGGACTGGTTTCGGGGTAACACCCCTCATCAGCCAGGCTAGCTTGAATCTGGTGGAGTAGCGAGCACGGAACCCACTTCTGGGCATACCCTTCCCACTTTGGGCAACACCTGCAAAAAGAACAGATGATGGACAGAATGTTTAATTAATCAAACATTCACCCCCAGTCACAGATCTGGGTTAAATCCATCATGTTTTTGCATGTCACGCCACTCCAGTTTAGACTCAACCTTATGCAAATCAGTCTTGAACATGTTCCACATGGGAACAGTCCAGCCCGAACTGCCATGCCAGGTTTTCCCTGGACCAGAAACAAGCATCCTGGGACCGGTTTCGGGGTAATGGCTGATGAGGGGTAATACCCATAAACCGGTCCCAGGATGCTTGTTTCCGGTCCAGGGAGGATCTGGCTTGGCAGTTCGGACTGGACTGTTCCCATGAGGAACAGGGTCAAGACTGATTTGCATATGGCTGGGTCTAAACTGGGGTGGCATGGTGAGCAAAAGAACAATGGATTTAACCCAGATCTCTTGACTGGGGGGGGGAAATGCATGATTTATTCAGCATTCCGTCCATCATTTGTTTGCGTAGCACTTTTTGCCCTAAGTGGGATGGGTATGCCCACACGTGGGTCCCTTGCTCACTGTGCCGCTGGATTCATGCTAGCCTGGCTGATGAGGGGTAATGCCTCAAAACCGGTCCCAGGATGCATGTTTCCGGTCCAGGGAAAACCTGGCTTGACAGTTTGGGCTGGACTGTTCCCATTAGGAACAGGGTCAAGACTGATTTGCATATGGCTGGGTCTAAACTGGAGTTGCATGGTGAGCAAAAGAACAATGGATTTAACCCAGATCTCTTGACCGGGGGCGAATGCATGATTTATTCAGCATTCCTTCCATCATTTGTTTGCGTAGCACTTTCTAAAAGTAGCATTTTCAAAATTGAAATCTAAAATCCGACTTTACCACTAAAGTGTATTTTAAAGTACAATTCATTTGAGTCAAAAAATGAAATTTCTACCTTCTCCTAATCAAACGCTAGCTCTTATTAAATATAATAAGATAATCCCCTGGTACCCAACTGCAGAAATAGGCCTTACAGCAGTGAAATACAAATTTAGGAGTTTTTCAGTATCAGACATTTAAAACTTAAAAACACATGTCCTTCTTTTTAAATACAATGCTACCTGCCCTATGTCTGTTCAGCACCTACCTTAGGAGTGATTTATATGTATTAAAAAGGAAGGTTTAAGCCTGGTAAAAGGTTTTTTTGCCAGGTCGAAATGGCAGTTTAAAACTGCATTACAGGCTGAAATAGCAAAACTGAGACATGTTTTAAAGGGCTACTATTGTTGGCGGCACAAGTGCTGCAGGCTCACTAGTAGCATTTAGTTTACAGATACTTCCTACGATACTAGGGATTTATAAGTAAATTAAATGTGCCACTCAGGTGTATGCCAGTTTTACCATGTTTTAGTGTAGAGAGCACATAAACTTTAGCACTAGTTAGCAGTGGTAACGTGCACAGAATCCTGATGTTAGCAAAACAAATTTCAGAAAACAGAAGTGGTGAAGGCAAAACGTTTGGGGGTGGCCCTGCAGAGAGGGCCAAGCCCAACAACATTTACCCAAGATTACTAATTTATGCTGCAGACCAATAGGAGTGTAGTCCAAAATTATTAGCGCATCATCATAAAGAAGACAAGAAACTTAGTTTTATCCCATTTAGATAGAAAATAAAGGAGGTTTCTGAAAAGTAGATGGTAGGTCAGCCAGCTATTCACTGAAAAAGTCCTCCGTCAGTCCATCATACAAAGGGGTGAATTCTGTTAGTCTACCCTCACAGTCTACATCAACTTGGGCCTAAACACCATAACGCAGCAATTTCAAAATGAGCAGTAAGACAGGAGGATTTCTAAAATCATTAAAATTACCCTGTCAAAATGGTCAAAAACTGCCTGAATATTGGCATAGCAGCAGTAAAGCTGCCCAGTCGATCACGTAGAAATTTGGAGTAAAGACCATAATACAAAACAGTGACCGACTGTTGAGTGATTCGACCAATACTCTCAATGTTCCTGTGGAACTATTATAAGTTCCTCTCTTGATGGTAGTTTTCTGCAGCTCCTCGATCACCCTTTCTGAAAATTATTTTCATTATAGCCCCTTTCCATATCCCCAGAGTCTCCCCATGGAAAGTATGTACTTACAATTTGGGAACAGACTGGAGGGCCAGCACCAGGGATTTTGCCTCAAAGGCTCTGTGTGTACATTTCCTGGATCCGTGGCGTGGGTCACCTTCATTATAATAACTTCTAGGACAGAGGCATGTTCCATCAAGGAGAGGAACTTTCCATCAATTGCAAAATCCCTTGGAGGAATTCCTCCAAACTTCTAAGATCATCTCTGCTATACTGAAATGAAATGCAGCGCATCTAGGAGGTTTCTAGAACACATTCCTCATTTTTTGGATTTGATGGGATGGGATTGCAATTAAACCCCCAATGCAAAAATCTCCAAAATGCTTGAATATTTCCAAAGCATTTTACCTCAATCAGCCATCCCCTCTTTTATTCAAGAAAAATACTTGCCCTTAGTATTCTTCAATATTTTGAGTGTAAAAAATAATACCTTGTTTGCTATTTCTAATTACTGCTTCTTTTTTAGAACATGCTATTTTGTCTCTACATCTGGTCTAATCACTCTAAACTCAAATCAAAACCAAAGTGTCAAAACGGGTTGCGCTAACAATTTCAGTGTTTTTGTCTGCTCAACACACCATTTTCATGCTTGACACCACCCAGGAAATTAATACCTCATACTATTTCAGTGGGCCTTCTTAAATAAAATCCTCAATCGTTATTAAGTTTAATTGAAGCTGAGATAGACTAATCTGAAAGCTGTGTATGATTTCTATGAGGATAATGTACATCTAGATAGGAGACACAGGATAGTCCAACTGAGGGTGCTGTTTTAAACACATTTTATGATGAATACTGCTTGCAGATTCTTTAATGCATAATTGGAGAAAAGACCATAATGAACAATTGGTGCAAAAAGGTACTCAATTGGGGCCATATTTGCACTATGTTGAAAAAAGTGTTAGCAGAAATATTACTTTGTTTCCTGCCATTCCAGCATATTAACACCTAATGCACTAACAAGGAGCCCAGAGCTTTTGTCCTAGCCTCAATGTTAAAGGATTGAAAATTCTCACTGGGATGTCACATATTTGCTTCTTTTCCTTCTGTCCATCATTAGACTGGGTAGAATTGACTTCAGGTTAAGCTACCACATTCCCAGCTAACACAATTACTGAATGTGGGTCCTATACAACAAGAATGTTTAGAGCTTTCTCCATCAGATTTAGCTGAGGCACCACATAAGTAAACGTAGGTGGATATACTCATTTATAAAAAAAACTTACTTTTGGCTAAGGCCAATTTAAATTTTTAGTTCTGATTTACAAATCAATAGACAATCACAATCAATTTTTAGTCTTTTGGATCTTTTTGCTGTTTTTGTTGATAACTGTTAGAGATGGGGGTTTCTTGTTGGCAGACGTAGGTACATTTGTCCAAATAGGGACCCTTGCTTCTAGTCAGGGTAAGGGGGATACACACTTTAGAAAACCCCTGCTCACCTCCTGGGTAGCTTGGCACGAGCAGACAGACGTATCCCAAAGGCAATGTGTAAATTATTTGTACTCAAAACACACAGTAATGCAGTGATAACACCACAAATGGACATCACACCAGTTCAGAAAAATAAAGTATCTTTATCTAAACTCAACAAGACCAAAATGACAAAAATCCATCATACATGTAATAAGAATATGACTTTCAAAAGGTTTCAAACAACTTGGTCCATAGAAAACTATGGATGCGTGATTTCTCCCAAAGTACCTGTAGATGCTTCAAAATTCACAAGGCCAAACAGCCGCAGAGATGGGAAGCATCGAAAACAAAGAGATGTGTCAGTTCCTGAGACCTTGGAGAGGCAATGTAACAATTTTGTTACACGTAGGAGAAGTAATGTGTCGAATCCGGTCTGTAGGGGGAAGTGATGCGTCGATTCCAAGATGATTCTGCTCCGCGGGTGATGCGTCGGGAAAAGTTGCCACACAAGTGTGATGAGTGGAATTCCGGGATGCGTCGGCGATCGATGCGGTAGCGTCGAATGGCGCTGCATTGGTTTCTTCAGCCGTGATCCCTCGATGCGTAGGTTCTTGCAGCCGCGATAACCACTGCGTCAGTTCTGAAGCAGCGCGGCAATGCGTGAAGATTCTTCTCACACAGCGGTGCTGCATCAGAAAAACAGCCGCAAGAAGAGCGATGCATCAATTTCTTCTTTTCTTCCAGCTCCCAACAGCAGGAAAAACCTCCAGAGGCACAGAGCTGGAACAGGCACCTCCTGACAGGTCAGAACTCTCAGCAACAGACTTCAGGGGAGCTGGGGGTGAAATTTCTGTGTTCCTGAGACTTCAGAACAGGAGGCCAGTACACACAGGCCCTTGGAGATCTTCTTCAAGCAGGTTCATGGCAAAGTTCCAGTCTTTGTCCTTTCCTTGGCAGAAACAGCAACTGCAGGACAACCCCACACAGCACACAGTAAAGGGACAGTACTCCTCCTCACAGCTCTTCAGCTCTTCTCCTTGGCAAAGGTTCCTCTTGAGTCCAGAAGTTATCTAAGGTTCTGGGGTTTCAGGTGTAATACTTATACCCCACCTTGTCTTTATTCTCTTTGTGCAAGGGTCTCTGAGCCCAGTCCAAACCAGTTCTGTCCTCACTGGTGCAGTATGACCACAGGGGGTAGAGAAAGCATTATACAAGGGAGACAGGCCCTATTCAGGTGCAAGGAAAACTCTCCCCACTACTCTAAATTCAACCAAGGTCTATTCAGCTCAGCTCTGAGTCATCCAGGAAGGGCCAGGCATACCTCAACCCCCCCAGTGGCGTGGCTGTCCACAGTGAATGGACATCCCCAGCCCCTATCACTCCAAAACCAGACAATCAATACACAACCAGGCAGAGGCACACAAAATGGTTAAACAAGAAAATGCCTACTTTCTAAAAGTTATAGAAAAGCAGAATGCACTCCTTTCCTTAATGATTTCGTGCTGTAATTCAGTAATTGCGTGCGAACTGTTGCCGTGATCCGTCCCGAAGTCACGGAATGCAGATAAAGCAATCTAAAAAGGCACACATTTATTGCGCCAAACAGTCGCACTACGATAAGTAGGATTTGATCCTCATAGTAAACATGTATATATGACGTACTCCAAGTTTAATCCAGTAGTGAACCAATGTTTCATCAGAAGTTTGTGCCAAAATTCATCCTTTATACATAGTCACCACGAAGATAGCGAGGTTCCACAGTAATGCTTTATTTTCGTTTCAACTGCCTTCTGTGTGCTCATCCGGGCTTCAACATTGACATGTAAGGGTAAACAATTCATGTTGATTAACCTCCGCAATTCCACCCAATGCATTTCGGACTGTTCTAGTCCTTCGTCAGGGTAACTGAAATGATGACAAAAAACATCTAAACCAACTTCTCAAAAGCAAGTTGAATTTTACAATTTAACTTTTACAATTACAAGCGCATGCTGTTGCCTCGCCCTGCGATTCACCTTTGCTCACTCCCACCCTGTATCTATTAATAATAGCGTGCTCGACTATACAAGGTAAAAACATAATCCTCTTTGCGTGCTACAAACCCAACATGTAGTGAATGCTCAATTGCGCAGAACGTGATGCCAATATCCCATATTAATTTAAAAACCCACTATTTGGAAAAGGTTTTTAAATTAATATGGGATATTGGCATCACGTTCTGCGCAATTGAGCATTCACTACATGTTGGGTTTGTAGCACGCAAAGGGGGATTATGTTTTTTACCTTGTATAGTCGAGCACGCTATTATTAATAGATACAGGGTGGGAGTGGGCAAAGGTGAATCGCAGGGCGAGGCAGCAGCATGCGCTTGTAATTGTAAAAGTTAAATTGTAAAATTCAACTTGCTTTTGAGAAGTTGGTTTAGATGTTTTTTTGTCATCATTTCAGTTACCTCTGACGAAGGACTAGAACAGTCCGAAATGCATTGGGTGGAATTGCGAGAGGTTAATCAACATGAATTGTTTACCCTTACATGTCAATGTTGAAGCCCGGATGGGCACACAGAAGGCAGTTGAAAACGAAAATAAAGCATTACTGTGGAACCTCGCTGTCTTCGTGGTGACTATGTATAAAGGATGAATTTTGGCACAAACTTCTGATGAAACATTGGTTCACTACTGGATTAAACTTGAGTACGTCATATATACATGTTTACTATGAGGATCAAATCATACTTATCGCAGTGCGACTGTTTGGCGCAATAAATGTGTGCCTTTTTAGATTACTTTCTAAAAGTGGCATTTTCAAACACACAATTTAAAAACCATCTTTACTAAAAGATGTGGTATTAAATTCTGAGTTCAGAGAGCCTAAACTTTATTTCTCTATCTTGTCCCAATGGGAAGTTATACTTGTAAGATGTTACAAAGTATTTTCCATTCTATCCTTTGGGACAGATGGCCTTTCAATAGTAAAAAATGAAATTGGCAGTAATTCACTATCAGGACATGTCACACACATCAGTACATGTCCTATCTTTCACATTCACTGCACCCTGCCCAGGAGGGTACCTTGGGCCTACCATATGGGTGCCTTACATGTGAGAAAAGGGAAGGTTAGGGTCCGGCAAGTGGGTGCACTTGCCAGGTCGACATGGCAGTTAACAAACTTCACATAGACACTGCAGTGGCAGGCCTGAGATACCTTTTCAGGGCTACTCATGTGGGTGACAATCAGTGCTGCAGGCCCACTAGTAGCATTTGATTGACAGGCCCTGGCACACTCAGTGCATTTTACTCGGGGCTTACTAGTAAATCAAATACGGCAATCCGGGAGAATCAATTGTAAACACAATTTACACATGGAGCACTTGCACTTTGACACTGATCAGCAGTGGCAAAGTGCCCAATGCACCTAAGCCAGCAAAAACGAAATCCAGCACAGCATAAAAAATACTGGAGGTAGAGGCAAAAAGTCAGGGGAAACCACCCCAAAGATGCCAAGTCTAACAATAACACTGTTAGCTGACCTCCAAATTGTATGCCACTGTTTTGTTTGGATACTTACTTGTCTACCACTTAGCTCTGGGCACTGCCACAACCAAGTGTCCTGTAACATTATAAACATATAATCTAATACATCTCCTTTTGCTGTCCTTGATCCATAGCCATGAATGCTCAGGGTAGTAAAGTTATGTGCAGGAGACGCAGCCTGCTACGAATAATCACCACTCTTGCATAAAAGTTTAAAACTTATCCTCTTAAAATATTGGTCAAACCCACATTGGAGTGAGGGACCAACTCTAAAACGTATTTTGTGTGCTGATGCCTCAATTGAATGAAAAATATCACAGAACTATCTTGAACAAAAAACTGCTTTTGTTAGTTTATTTGCTGAGGCATTAACAAAACCTATTAACTGCAGGTCAGGATTCTATATAGTTAAGAGATCAGATTTTTTTTTTAAATAGCTCGATTCATTTTAATGTATTGAGTCCACATATTTTTTGTTTTTCCTGAGAAATAACTAACAAAAAGACATGTCGCTCATTCTACGCTGGTAAACATGTCAGGGTAAAACAGTTGGAGAACAAGGAAGACGAATGAATGGTTTTTGCTCCTCTCTGAAACCTGGCTTTCCAGTTTCCCAAGGGCTTTTTAGATTTAAGCGGAGTAAATTTCTTGAACTTTTTACTCTGATTAAATGCAGGATGGTCCTTTAGAATTAATTAAGTGCCTTGAAAATCTTTTGACACCCTCTCACATTTTTGTTGAAAAAAAGAGTTATGTTTATGTAGCTATATACATCTAGTGAGCTTTCTCATCCTGCACTCTGTTTGAAGGGAACCTTACACTTAGGCAGGATTTTTCTTTTTTAAGAGCCTTTTAAATGGTACAAGTAGAAGAAGATAAGCCTCTGCTCCCACCAAAACCCTATATTCAAGTCTACATGAGATGTAAACTTGAGGTAACCCAATCGACTACTGTTTTCCACTTTCTTCGCTCCCCTCCATCTCATTAAAATAATAGTCGGACCAGAATTCAGTGTTGATGGACCTGGGTGAATTAAAGTTAAAACGCAAATAGAAATTATAAGTAGTTTCAGGCTTTTAGTCTGAGTGGTCTGATCCTGTTTTTTATTGATACTAATGCTTCCAGCATTTTTGTGGAATATTTTACATCTATAACAATAGAGGCAGATGAAAGCATAGCACCTGTGAAGAAGGGCAGAGTGTCACTTAAGAGCCCACCCTCTAACTGTGACCAGTCAGAAGAGTGAGCACATAATTCTGGATTTCAAGCTAATTGAAGCAGAACAACATCACATTGTACACTGTCAGACAAAGCGGAGTAGGTGCAGTGAAGATAATAGTGAAGGCAGTCTGTCATTGATTTGGAGTGAAGCAATAGAAGCATGAGGAAGCTCCACAAGTAGGACACTGAGAATATTGGTACAAATCAAACATTTCCACATCGCCAGTGGAGTCAAATTTTGTGATACTTTAAAATGTTTTTTCACATTCGTTTTAATTGACTGGGCAAGGAGCATATGTGATTTAGATAATCTTGCAATTTTCACTGTTAGAGGAGGGAAGTGGGGTGATAAGAACATTCAATTTCAGACATCTCCCATGCCCTGCTTGGAACACAAAGAACTCATTAGTAGTACCAGTGGATCCCTTTGAAAATTAGCAGAGTTTTGGACCTGACCACTGCCAATTTAGCACAAGAAGTTATAACAATGGGGCCCCACCACTTTATCTAATGGAAAAGGGTGCTAGTAAACCTGTCTAAAAGTAGTAGAGACAGTGTCTCTACTCATGCACAACTTTGACTTGTACTTAAAAGATGTATGTTGTTTTCATTTTTTTGTAGTTAATGAGCATTTTTATGTTTGTTAAGTTAAGAACTGCAAGACATTTTTAGCTAATTGGGGACATCATTCTCTGCAAAGAGAGGTAAACAAAATCTCTGGTGCAAGGTTTAAATATTGCGGTGTACAGATTGCTAAAGGTTTGGTAGGCGTCATGACAACATGTGTTAGGGCCCATTCACATACACATTTATGTATATACCAAGTGCTATATTCTTACATACCTTTGTAAATCAGCCTTGAAATGTTCAACTCCCTACTAATAAAAAAGAACAACAAAGCAGTCCTCTCTGTCTGTACTAATATAAATGAATATGCCTTGAATATTCCTATTTTATCTAATTTTAAATATTTTGAGGCTGGTTCACAAAGACATGTGACAGGACATAAAAGAGGGCTGCAAGAATACTCTTGTGAAGTGTCCCCAATATGACATTGGTTTGTGGTTGTCTTCAACTAGTAACACAATCTGCACACCATAAAGAAAATATAGTTTACCTAACTTCATTAATAATCATCAGACACCTACTCATAAATTAAGATAACCACTGTGTGCGATAAAGCATCAGCATTAAATCAACATTGTGCCCTTGCAACATTGACAAGTTTAGAGTTTGGTGGATGGAGATATCTTCAACAGGATGGTGGAGGACAATGCCTCTGCCATTCAGAGGGACTTCTGTCTACCAAATTAAGAGCCATTTGCCTGCCCTGCAGACTACTCTCTACATTGACAGGAGCCATCATAGCAGTTCCTTTCAATGTAGGAAAAGTTTGAAAGTTTGATGGATTGCCAGACATCAACCTTTCCTAAAATATTTTTGTTTTTAAAAAAGGCCCCAAAGTGGAAGTTTGGTTTTGAAAAATTAAAAACGAATGGCCTCAATACCTTGAGTGTTTCCTCCCATGGTGTGGGGTTCATTTCGTGTTTTTCCTGTCCCTTACTGCCAGAATTGTCCTGGTGGCGATGGAAAGGGAAAAAAAGCCTTTACACCAGCCACCTTAAATAGGGCAGACGGTGTAAAGTCCTATCCAATGAGCCCTACTCTGTCAGGCCATCAGAGGAGGTATTTAGTCGAGGGAGCCAATGGGGGCTCTGTCAATGGAATACGTATGGTCCACATATCAAACTCTAAATCAGCCCTAAATTGTTACCAAACTAAAACATACCCAACATACAAAACAACATAAAAGCACAGAAGAAAAAGAAGCAGTGATACAATCATTTTGACTGCCCATTGCATAAATTAATTTGGGACATATTGATAATGTAGTTTTATTTTTTAGGCATAGTTCAAATAAATTTCCATCAAAGTTAATGACTATGGTGATTGTGTTTGTAGGGTGGATTTGAATCAAATAATTGCAGCCAATGTTCACTTTTAAACTATCTGGGAACACTCAACAGTTTAGAGACATTAAAAATACATACACACAAAAAACACACTCACACTGATGATTTATGATGAGTTGTGCATTCATAAAATTATAGATAATATACCAGGTAACATTTTACAGCAACAAGTGTTGGTGTACAACGTTTGATTCAAATAGCGCAATGGAAATGTGGGAGATGTAATGGAGTCTTAAACGTCCTGAGAATAATAGCATAGTTCTTCATTGGATTTTCTCCGTATCATCATGAATAAACTAAGTTATTTTTGTCGTAATATTGTGAGTTTGTCTGCCTCTTTGGCTCAGCTGTTGGACTACGTTTCCTGGGTAAATAACAGAATATCAATTGAATTGTATAAAACGATGCAGAGACTGGTGCCCTTTAGTACCATTGATGAGATTCTATTGGGACTCAACAGTGAATAGAATTAACAATATTGCTATTATTGAAAAGCTTGTAGCAAAGGAAGTGGCATGATAAGATAAGCTCACTCCTTTGAGCATAATTTCCATACATTCTGTGAACCATGTGCAGATGAGACTGAAGATGGGAAGTGTGAAATATCAGGTTTTGAACATTTTTCACTTCTGCTGTGGTCTTAGACCTTCTGTCAAACATGGTTTTGCTTCCCTCCCAATGCAGGCCTATTACAAAGGTTATGGTCAGATAATATGTCAGATCACTTGTCTCAAACTGGGTACTATCAAATACCGATAACTAGTACATGTTCAGCTTCCTTTATCAGTATCACCTTATTGAAGATAAAAATATGATCATTATGTGTGGTTGTGCAGCATTATTATTGGTCTGTACAGCTAAGAAAGCCCCATGTAATTCACATGAGACATCCTGAAAACTCGTGTGTTTCTAAATGCTTCTGCATTTGTTTTAAAATATCATTTGGCACAGCATTAATATTGTAGGTCTGGCAACAAACATAAAGTTAATATATGCAGTGTTTGAAAAATGTGGGCCAACATCTTTGCCTCTATGCATTGTTGGGTGTTCATAGGTTTTTCATTAAATTGCTTGAATGTCTTTGTTATGATAGGGAGGCATGCTTCGTAAACATAGGTTTGGTCACTGCTCACATCAGGGCTGTGACCTGCCTCTAAAAAGCAGATGATTCGGATTCACCATGCTAAGAAGTTACGAACCTGAGCTTGGTGACTTTGAAATAATAAATACATAGACATAGTTGAATGCCTACTAGTTCTCACAGGCTGTACTCTATTTAGACCAGAATATTAATAATTACATTTAAGGAATCACATGGTAATTAGATACTAAGTACATATCCCAACATAAAATATATCAGATATTGAGTTAATTAGAATTTATTGTACCAACATTATTTCATGGCAAAAGAGAGAATCTAGAAAAGATGAAGCGCTTTAAAATACATATGTTGTGCATGCATGTATTATGCTACATCTCATACTACATCTCCCTTTACCACGTGTTAGTTGGATTTTGGAATTCATCATTTTTGGGAATATTCTGTGCTGAAAATTGAAACAAAGAGCCTTTGTCCTAATTTTTACCAAGGTGTCTGGAAGGCTCTCAGTGCTGCGAGCACTGAAACCTCAGAAATTTTTTATAAGTAGCTCAACTTTATACTTACTAAGCAAAACTCAAATTTCCATGCCTCTTCAGGTCAGTGAACCACAGTGGTGGTCGCATTACCTGTATTTTGTATTGTGGCGGGGATGCGGTCAGCAGCCCCCGCCACAATTCAAACAATAGGGTGCAGACATATCCCTGCACTACGTGGCAGGCACCATGCGGTGCCTGCCACATGGTGCAGGGATATGTAGGGGGGCACCATAGGTGTCCCAAGGGTACATGTCTCTGCCCCAGGGATTAAGGGGGGACCGCTATGTGCCCCCAAATCCGTTTCCGCCAGCCGTTTTGCAGCGGGTTGACTGCCGCAGAACGACCAGGGGAAAGGGATATCATAATCCCTTTGGCAGTGCCTGGCAGGCACCGTCGCAATGCAGGGATTAGCAGTTGGTCCGACGGGCATTCGGATTTGATCTGCCAGTCTGGTCCGTGGCGGTCGGTATTTCCGACCGCCATGCTTCCCCTTGCCATCATAATATGGCGGGGGGAAAACTGCATGGAGATTTCGGAAGGACCGCCCTCCGCCATCGTATTCAGGCCCTTAATGTTCAGTCAATTATGAGAGGGTGGTGAAGTTTTAAAAGTTTATTTTGCCCTTTAGGAGATTAGTCTGCATTTTTGTCTTTTTATTCGGATTTGTCAAATAAATCCATTTACAGAAATGTCATGAAAATTTGGTTAGAACAAGCATACAAAATAACAGTGTGTTCCATAAAGGAATTAGTTCCTATCTTAATCTGAAAGAGCTAACATATCATAGCAAGAACCCATAAAGAGTTCTTTTTGGAAAAGAGGAAGTAAAATTTGGAGCAAAGACTAATAACTATGAAAAGGTCAAACTCCCCCAAAGCATAGTTCTGGAAACTCAACTGAGTTCCCTATCAACTGCAGTAGTAACTGTTAAAAAGGTAAAAGGAATTAATCACAGCAAGTAGCTATGATCAGCACAAAGATAGAAAGTCTCCTCACAAAACATAAGGAAAACAAAGAAATCACAGTTAGCAGTGGCTTATGACAATTCGGGCTAGCACAACAAAGTGCTAAGGGACATGGCAAGGTAGGGATGGCCAGGATGCCTTAACTCTCTAGCTAGGAACAGATACTATATAGAAAACATGAAACATGTTGCAAACTATGAATGTTGAATTATTTCTAACCTATAGGAAAGAATCTTCTGATGGTCTGTCATCTTCTTTCTCGATTCCCATGGTAAATGTCTATGTCGACAAGTAGTTATTTGAATGCGGCTACAGCGTGTTGCAAATAGATACATCAAGGAAGGTTCTCATGATAACCTTTGCAAGCCTACTCTGTTAGCTATTTAGTGTCACATTGTGTAGCAATTACCTGCTCTATAAAATGAAACATTGATATCTGGCATATCCTGTTAGATCATGGAATTTAAACCTACAGCGAGCGTTTCTTTCATTAATATACTTGTTCATTATGAGCATGAGGCATTTATTTTTATTAAAGGTATGGGAAAGAATCAAGGAAATATTGAGGCCTTGGCAGTGAAAGAATGATATAAATGGGAGCTTTCTGCAGAAATAGGCAGCATTTTCATTTTCTGCATGTTCAATAAAAGCACATTTTTCTAACCACTATTCTGACATGCATTTTCTATGTTAACGTTAAAGCACATTTCTATATTATTATGAGGTTAAATTGTGCATAAAAAAAATGTCAACTTCCACAGTGCCAACCTATATTCTGCCTTGGTTCACTGACAAAATATCAAAAACATAAATATTGTGATTTCAAAATATCGTGTCAAAGCTATCAATCATAAACATATTGTTTTTCTATACACATAATGGTATGTACAAATATATTAAAAAAATATTGTTTTAAACAAATAGTGAAAAATATATACAAACATAGCATTTTTGACTACCAATGTAGTTTAAGTAAGTAAAACTTAAATATTTAACATATAATATATGTATATATAATGTAAATTAAATGTTTAAATAATATTTTTAAATAAATATCTATATTTACTAATTCAAACACACACACACATATATATCAAAGTGTTTATGTTTATATACACTTATATAATGTAAAATTATTTTAAAGAATATTAATTTTAAGTTATATTATAATTTTATAATTGTTTTAAATTTACCAGTATGCAATTTTATTTATCTATATATATAAATATATATCTATATATATTTATATATACAGATATATATATATATCTATAGAGAGAGAGAGAGAGAGCGAGGTAGATATATCGATATATATAGATATATCTATATATAGATAGATATATAGATAGATATAAGATATATCTATATCTATCTATATATCTATCTATATATCTATCTATCTATCTATCTATATATATATTCACTGAAAAAACCATAGGTTTCAGACACGTTATAGTTACAAATTAGCATTTAAAAAACCTTTGAAATTCACTGAAAAAACCATAGGTTTCAGACACGTTATAGTTACAAATTAGCATTTAAAAAACCTTTGAAATTCACTGAAAAAACCATAGGTTTTAGGGACAGTTATAGTTACTTGGACATTGCACTTGTACAAAACCCGTGAAATTCCCCCGTTATAGTTAGTTCAGCTAACTATAACTCGCGCCCAGCAATGCACTGCTGATGACGTCACATATTACATCACTCATGACATGGTCAGTGACATCACTGATGACATCACTGATGACATCTCAAATGACATCACTGATGACATCATCCACGTGATAATCTGATGCACCTCCTCACACCCTAATATAATCTTTGATACACCCACTCTAAATTACAGACTGCCATTCGCAAAACCATAGACACTCCAACACCAATAACTACATACCCACTCACTGATTCTTAGGTCTACACACACATCCACTCACTCACCCGTACAGTCACTCATACTTACGGTCACTCAGTACAGGACTATCATATGCACTCTTACTCCTATATAGACACACAAACAACGCCACTCATCCATAGAGATACTCAGACACCTAGTCAGTCATGCAAATAATTAAACACACTGCCATTTACTCACCTATACAGTTATACACACACCAGCTCACTTACTCATACAAATAGTAGCACATTGTTACGCTCTTATACAATCACTGATACAAGCACACACTCATCCATACAGCCACTATCACAATGACTCACTCTTGCTTATAGCTATTTATATACTCCAACACACATATATACTGCCTTTCACATATGTAGTTACTCACACATGTACCACTGGGACATACATTCACTCACTAACACACTCTTACACACACTTACCCACCCATACAGTCTATCACAGATGCACTCTTGAAACCATCCACCCAGTGAATCACCCACTCACACATCTATGCACAGAGTTGCACACACCCCTCCCACACAAACACTCAGGCACCCATACAGATACTCAGACAAGCATTCAATAACTCATATAGACACTCATTTAGCTATTCACAAACACATGCAGCCACTTACACAGCAACAGACAGACGGATACAGACATTCACCCAGTTTAGTCACTAACCCATGCATTCAGTAAGATACGTTAAATCACTCACTTATAGAGTCAGTCACGCACCTACTAAATCATCCATACAGACACTTACACACCCACTCATTCTTCAATACGTCTTTTCCTATATATATTAAAAATATTTAAACTTTACAGAAACACACAGTCACTGGATGATGTCATCAGTGATGTCATTTGAGATGTCATCAGTGATGTCATCAGTGATGTCACTGACCATGTCATGAGTGATGTAATATGTGACGTCATCAGCAGTGCATTGCGGGGCGCAAGTTATAGTTAGCTGAACTAACTATAACGGGGAATTTCCACGGGTTTTGTACTGAGTGCAATGTCCAAGTAACTATAACTGTCCCTAAAACCTATGGTTTTTTCAGTGAATTTCAAAGGTTTTTTAAATGCTAATTTGTAACTATAACGTGTCTGAAACCTATGGTTTTTTCAGTGAATATATATATATATTCACTGAAAAAACCATAGGTTTTAGGGACAGTTATAGTTAGTTGGACATTGCACTCGTACAAAACCCGTGAAATTCCCCTGTTATAGTTAGTTCACCTAACTATAACTCACGCCCCGCAATGCACTGCTGATGACGTCACATATTACATCACTCATGACATGGTCAGTGACATCACTGATGACATCACTGATGACATCTCAAATGACATCACTGATGACATCACTGATGACATCATCCAGTGACTGTGTGTTTCTGTAAAGTTTAAATATGTTTAATATATATAGGGAAAGGGGTATTGAAGAATGAGTGGGTGTATAAGTGTCTGAATGGATGATTTAGTACGTGAGTGACTGACTCTACAAGTGAGTGATTAAACGTATCTTACTGAATGCATGGGTTAGTGACTAAACTGTGTGAATGTCTGTATCCGTCTGTTTGTTGGTGTGTAAGTGGATGCATGGATTTGCGAATAGCTACATGAGTGTCTATATGGGTTATTGATTGGTTCTCTGAGTATCTGTATGGCTGCCTGAGTGTTTGTGTGGGTGGGGTGTGTGTGACTCTATACATAGATGTGTGAGTGGGTGATTCACTGGGTGCATGATTTCAAGAGTGCATCTGTGATGGACTGCTTGGGTGGGTGAGTGTGTGTATGGGTGTGTTAGTGAGTGAATGTATATCTCAGTGGTACATGTGCGAGTAACTACATATGTAAAAGGCAGTATATATGTGTGTTAGAGTATTTAAATGGCTATAAGTGAGTGTGTTATTGTGAGAGTGGCTGTATGGATGCGTGTGTGCTTGTATCAGTTATTGTATAAGAGCGTAAGAATGTGCTAGTATTTGTATGAGTAAGTGAGCTGGTGTGTGTATAACTGTATAGGTGAGTAAATGGGTGTGTGATTAATTTTTGCATGACTGACTAGGTGTGTGAGTACCTCTATGGATGAGTGGCGATGTGTGAGTGTTTATATAGGTGTATGAGTGCATATGATAGTCCTGTACTGAGTGACTGTAAGTATGAGTGACTGTACAGGTGAGTGAGTGGATGTGTGTGTAGACCTAAGAATCAGTGAGTGGGTATGTAGTTTTTGTTGCTGGAGTGTCTATGGTTTTGAGAATGGCAGTCTGTAATTTAAAGTGGGTGTATCAAAAGTTATATTAGGGTGTGAGAAGATGCATGAAATTATCACATGGATGATGTCATCAGTGATGTCATTTGAGATGTCATCAGTGATGTCATCAGTGATGTCACTGACCATGTCATGAGTGATGTAATATGTGACGTCATCAGCAGTGCATTGCGGGGCGTGAGTTATAGTTAGCTGAACTAACTATAACAGGGGAATTTCACGGGTTTTGTACGAGTGCAATGTCCAACTAACTATAACTGTCCCTAAAACCTATGGTTTTTCAGTGAATTTCAAAGGTTTTTTAAATGCTGATTTCTAACTATAACGTGTCTGAAACCTATGGTTTTTTCAGTGAATTTCAAAGGTTTTTTAAATGCTAATTTCTAACTATAACGTGCCTGAAACCTATGGTTTTTTCAGTGAATTTCAAAGGTTTTTTAAATGCTAATTTCTAACTATAACGTGCCTGAAACCTATGGTTTTTTCAGTGAATTTCAAAGGTTTTTTAAATGCTAATTTCTAACTATAACGTGCCTGAAAACTATGATTTTTTAAGTGAATTTCAAAGGTTTTTTAAATGCTAGTTTCTAACTATGCCAACAGAGGTAGGACATGTGAAGAAAGAAGAAAAAACGCACAGAAAGAAGCAAAAGATGTGCAGAAAGAACCAACAGAGGAGCAGAAAGAGGCCTTGTTGCAAAATCATCCTGTGCCCACAACTTTTTCAGACGGGTACTGGTGGTAACTGACTCTGACTAACCAGAGCCAGTGCACGTTTGCACAGTGGCGAAGGGAGGGGGGCCTGAGGTGACATGTGTGCAAATGCGCCCCGTGGCGCGTTTTAAGTTGCAGGATTAAGTCCCCTTGAATCCTGAGGGTCCCTGGGGTCCAACTAGCCCCCCAGGTACCTACAGTTAGGACCACAGAGCTGAGTTGCAGAGAGGCGTTCCGAGGCCACGCACCTTTTTTCACCTCTCTGCAACGCACCTCTGTTGTGCTTACTGAAGGTACCTGGTGGGCTAGTTGGCCCCAGGATTCAAAGGAATTAACTCCCCAACTTAAAACGCACCACAGGGCGTGTTTGCGCACATGTCACCTGAGGCCCCGCCCTCCCTTCACCACTGTGCAAACGCGCCCCGTGGCGCGTTTTAAGTTGGGGGATTAGGTCACCTTGAATCCTGAGAGTCCCTGGGGCCCAACCAGCCCACCAGGTACTTCCAGTAAGCACCACAGGCCTGAGTTGCAACGCCTGTAACAAATTGTGCAGTTGTGTTTAGGTAGTGAAGAGGGTCGTGCTGGGGGTAGTGTTTTAGGGTTTAGGGTAGTGCAGTGGTGTTTGTGTAGTGTAGGGGGTCATGCTGGGGGTAGGTTTAGGGTAGTGCAGTGGTGTTTGGGTAGTGTAGGGAGTCGTGCTGGGGGAGTGTTTTCGGGTTTAGGGTAGTACAGTGGTGTTTGGGTAGTGTAGGGGGTCGTGCTGGGGTTAGTGTTTTAGGGTTTTAGGGTTTAGGGTAGTGCAGTGGTGTTTGGGTAGTGTAGGGGATACTGCTGGGGGTAGTGTTTTAGGGTTTAGGGTAGTGCAATGGTGTTTGGGTAGTGTAGGGGTTCTGCTGGGGGTAGTGTTTTAGGGTTTAGGGTAGTGCAGTGGTGTTTGGGTAGCGTAGGGGGTACTGCTGGGGGTAGTGTTTTATGGTTTAGGGTAGTGCAGTGGTGTTTGGGTAGTGTAGGGGTTCGTGCTGGGGGTAGTTTTTAGGGTTTAGGGTTGTGAAGTGGTGTTTGTGTAGTGTAGGAGGTCGTGTTTTAGGGTTTAGGGTAGTGCAGTGGTCTTTGGGTAGTGTAGGGAGTCGTGCGGGGGTATTGTTTTAGAGTTTAGGGTAGTGCAGTGGTCTTTGGGTAGTGTAGGGGGTTGTGCGGGGGTAGTGTTTTAAGGATTAGGGTAGTGCATTGGTATTTGGGTAGTGTAGGGGGTCATGCGGGGGTAGTGTTTTAGGGTTTAGGGCAGTGCAGTGGTGTTTAGGTAGTGTAGGGGGTCGTGCTGGGGGAGTGTTTTAGGGTTTAGGGCAGTGCAGTGGTGTTCGGGTAGTGTAGGGGGTCGTGCTGGGGGAGTGTTTTAGGGTTTAGGGCAGTGCAGTCGTGTTCGGGTAGTGTAGGGGGTCGTGCTGGGGGAGTATTTTAGGGTTTAGGGTAGTGCAGTCGTGTTCGGGTAGTGTAGGGGGTCATGCTGGGGGTAGTGTTCTAGGGTTTAGGGCAGTGCAGTGGTGTTCGGGCAGTGTAGGGGTCTTGCTGGGGGTGGTGTTTCAGGATTTAGGGCAGTGCAGTGGTGTTCGGGCAGTGTAGGGGGTCGTGCAGGGGGTGGTGTTTCAGGGTTTAGGGCAGTGCAGTGGTGTTCGGGCAGTGTAGGGTGTCGTGCAGGGGTGGTGTTTCAGGGTTTAGGGCAGTGGTGTTCGGGCAGTGTAGGGGGTCATGCTGGGGGTGGTGTTTCAGGGTTTGGGGCAGTGCAGTGGTGTTCGAGCAGTAAAGGGGGTCATGCTGGGGGTGGTGTTTCAGGGTTTAGGGCAGTGCAGTGGTGTTCGGGCAGTGTAGGGGGCGGTGCAGGGGGTGGTGTTTCAGGGTTTAGGGCAGTGCAGTGGTGTTCGGGCAGTGTAGGGGGTGGTGCAGGGGGTGGTGTTTCAGGGTTTAGGGCAGTGCAGTGGTGTTCGGGCAGTGTAGGGGGTCATGCAGGGGGTGGTGTTTCAGGGTTTAGGGCAGTGCAGTGGTGTTCGGGCAGTGTAGGGGGCGGTGCAGGGGTTTTGTTTCAGGGTTTAGGGCAGTACAGTGGTGTTCGGGCATTGTAGGGGGTCGTGCAGGGGTGGTGTTTCAGGGTTTAGGGCAGTGGTGTTCGGGCAGTGTAGGGGGTCATGCTGGGGGTGGTGTTTCAGGGTTTGGGGCAGTGCAGTGGTGTTCGGAGCAGTAAAGGGGGTCATGCTGGGGGTGGTGTTTCAGGGTTTAGGGCAGTGCAGTGGTGTTCGGGCAGTGTAGGGGGTGGTGCAGGGGGTGGTGTTTCAGGGTTTAGGGCAGTGCAGTGGTGTTCGGGCAGTGTAGGGGGTCGTGCAGGGGGTGGTGTTTCAGGGTTTAGGGCAGTGCAGTGGTGTTCGGGCAGTGTAGGGGGCGGTGCAGGGGGTGGTGTTTCAGGGTTTAGGGCAGTACAGTGGTGTTCGGGCATTGTAGGGGGTGGTGCTGGGGCTGGTGTTTCAGGGTTTAGGGCAGTGCAGTGGTGTTCGGGCAGTGTAGGGGGTCGTGCTGGGGCTGGTGTTTCAGGGTTTAGGGCAGTGCAGCGGTGTTCGGGCAGTGTAGGGGGCCGTGCTGGGGCTGGTGTTTCAGGGTTTAGGGCAGTGCAGTGGGGTTCGGGCAGTGTAGGGGTCGTGCTGGGGCTGGTGTTTCAGGGTTTAGGGCAGTGCAGTGGTGTTCGGGTAGTGTAGGGGTCTTGCTGGGGCTGGTGTTTCAGAGTCTAGGGCAATGCAGTGGTGTTCGGGCAGTGTAGGTGGTCTTGCTGGGGCTGGTGTTTCAGGGTTTAGGGCAGTGCAGTGGTGTTCGGGCAGTGTAGGGGGCGGTGCAGGGGGTGGTGTTTCAGGGTTTAGGGCAGTGCAGTGGTGTTCGGGCAGTGTAGGGGGTGGTGCAGGGGGTGGTGTTTCAGGGTTTAGGGCAGTGCAGTGGTGTTCGGGCAGTGTAGGCGGTCGTGCAGGGGGTGGTGTTTCAGGGTTTAGGGCAGTGCAGTGGTGTTCGGGCAGTGTAGGGGGCGGTGCAGGGGGTGGTGTTTCAGGGTTTTAGGCAGTACAGTGGTGTTCGGGCATTGTAGGGGGTGGTGCTGGGGCTGGTGTTTCAGGGTTTAGGGCAGTGCAGTGGTGTTCGGGCAGTGTAGGGGGTCGTGCTGGGGCTGGTGTTTCAGGGTTTAGGGCAGTGCAGTGGTGTTCGGGCAGTGTAGGGGGTTGTGCTGGGGCTGGTGTTTCAGGGTTTAGGGCAGTGCAGTGGTGTTCGGGCAGTGTAGGGGGTCGTGCTGGGGCTGGTGTTTCAGGGTTTAGGGCAGTGCAGTGGTGTTCGGGCAGTGTAGGGGTCTTGCTGGGGCTGGTGTTTCAGAGTCTAGGGCAATGCAGTGGTGTTCGGGCAGTGTAGGTGGTCTTGCTGGGGCTGGTGTTTCAGGGTTTAGGGCAGTGCAGTGGTGTTCGGGCAGTGTAGGGGGTCGTGCTGGGGGTGGTGTTTCAGGGTTTAGGGCAGTGCAGTGGTGTTCGGGCAGTGTAGGGGGTCGTGCTGGGGCTAGTGTTTCAGGGTTTAGGGCAGAGCAATGGTGCTCAGGCAGTGTAGGGGGTTGTGCTGGGGGTGATGTTTCAGGGTTTAGGGCAGTGCAGTGGTGTTAGGGCAGTGTAGGGGGTCGTGCTGGGGGTGGTGTTTCAGGGTTTAGGGCAGTGCAGTGGTGTTCCGGCAGTGTAGGGGGTCGTGCAGGGGTGGTGTTTCAGGGTTTAGTGCAGTGGTGTTCGGGCAGTGTAGGGGGTCGTGCTGGGGGTGGTGTTTCAGGGTTTAGGGCAGTGCAGTGGTGTTCGGGCAGTGTAGGGGGTCGTGCTGGGGCTAGTGTTTCAGGGTTTAGGGCAGAGCAATGGTGCTCAGGCAGTGTAGGGGGTTGTGCTGGGGGTGATGTTTCAGGGTTTAGGGCAGTGCAGTGGTGTTAGGGCAGTGTAGGGGGTCATGCTGGGGGTGGTGTTTCAGGGTTTAGGGCAGTGCAGTGGTGTTCCGGCAGTGTAGGGGGTCGTGCAGGGGGTGGTGTTTCAGGGTTTAGTGCAGTGGTGTTCGGGCAGTGTAGGGGGTCGTGCTGGGGTGGTGTTTCAGGGTTTAGGGCAGCGCAGTGGTGTTCGGGCTGTGTAGGGTGTCGTGCTGAGGGGTGGTGTTTCAGGGTTTAGGGCAGTGCAGTAGTGTTTGGGCAGTGTAGGGGGTCGTGCAGGGGGTGGTGTTTCAGGGTTTAGGGCAGTGCAGTGGTGTTCGGCCAGTGTAGGTAGTCTTGCTGGGGGTGGTGTTTCAGGGTTTAGGGCAGTGCAGTAGTTTTCGGGCAGTGTAGGCGGTCGTGCTGGGGCTGGTGTTTCAGGGTTTAGGGCAGTGCAGTGGTGTTCGGGCAGTGTACGGGGTTGTGCTGGGGCTGGGGTTTCAGGGTTTAGGGCAGTGCAGTGGTGTGCGGGCAGTGTACGGGGTCGTGCTGGGGCTGGTGTTTCAGGGTTTAGGGCAGTGCAGTGGTGTTCGGGCAGTGTAGGGGGTCATGCTGACGGTGGTGTTTCAGTGTTTAGGGCAGTGCAGTGGTGTTCGGGCAGTGTAGGGGGTCGTGCTGGGGCTGGTGTTTCAGGGTTTAGGGCAGTGCAGTGGTGTTCGGGCAGTGTAGGGGGTCGTGCTGGGGGTGGTGTTTCAGGGTTTAGGGCAGTGCAGTGGTGTTCGGGCAGTGTAGGGGGTCTTGCTGGGGGTGGTGTTTCAGGGTTTAGGGCAGTGGTGTTCGGGCAGTGTAGGGGATCTTGCTGGGGGTGATGTTTCAGGGTTTAGGGCAGTGCAGTGGTGTTCGGGCAGTGTAGGGGTCTTGCTGGGGGTAGTGTGTCAGGGTTTAGGGCGGTGCAGTGGTGTTCGTGCAGTGTAGGGGGTCGTGCTGGGGGTGGTGTTTCAGGGTTTAGGGCAGTGCAGTAGTGTTCGGGCAGTGTAGGGGGTCATGCAGGGGGTGGTGTTTCAGGGTTTAGGGCAGTGCAGTGGTGTTCTGGCAGTGTAGGGGGTCATGCTGGGGGTGGGGTTTCAGGGTTTAGGGCAGTACAGTGGTGTTCGGGCAGTGTAGGGGGTCGTGCAGGGGGTGGTGTTTCAGGGTTTAGGGCAGTGCAGTGGTGTTCGGGCAGTGTAGGGGGTCGTGCTGGGGTTGGTGTTTCAGGGTTTAGGGCAGTGCAGTGGTGTTCGGGCAGTGTAGGGGGTCTTGCTGGGGGTGGTGTTTCAGGGTTTAGGGCAGTGGTGTTCGGGCAGTGTAGGGGGCCTTGCTGGGGGTGATGTTTCTGGGTTTAGGGCAGTGCAGTGGTGTTCGGGCAGTGTAGGGGGTCGTGCAGGGGGTGGTGTTTCAGGGTTTAGGGCAGTGCAGTGGTGTTCGGGCAGTGTAGGGGGTCGTGCTGGGGTTGGTGTTTCAGGGTTTAGGGCAGTGCAGTGGTGTTCGGGCAGTGTAGGGGGTCTTGCTGGGGGTGGTGTTTCAGGGTTTAGGGCAGTGGTGTTCGGGCAGTGTAGGGGGCCTTGCTGGGGGTGATGTTTCTGGGTTTAGGGCAGTGCAGTGGTGTTTGGGCAGTGTAGGGGGTCGTGCTGGGGCTGGTGTTTCAGGGTTTAGGGCAGTGCAGTGGTGTTCGGGCAGTGTAGGGGGTTGTGCTGGGGCTGGTGTTTCAGGGTTTAGGGCAGTGCAGTGGTGTTCGGGCAGTGTAGGGGGTCGTGCTGGGGCTGGTGTTTCAGGGTTTAGGGCAGTGCAGTGGTGTTCGGGCAGTGTAGGGGGTCTTGCTGGGGCTGGTGTTTCAGAGTCTAGGGCAATGCAGTGGTGTTCGGGCAGTGTAGGTGGTCTTGCTGGGGCTGGTGTTTCAGGGTTTAGGGCAGTGCAGTGGTGTTCGGGCAGTGTAGGGGGTCGTGCTGGGGGTGGTGTTTCAGGGTTTAGGGCAGTGCAGTGGTGTTCGGGCAGTGTAGGGGGTCGTGCTGGGGCTAGTGTTTCAGGGTTTAGGGCAGAGCAATGGTGCTCAGGCAGTGTAGGGGGTTGTGCTGGGGGTGATGTTTCAGGGTTTAGGGCAGTGCAGTGGTGTTAGGGCAGTGTAGGGGGTCGTGCTGGGGGTGGTGTTTCAGGGTTTAGGGCAGTGCAGTGGTGTTCCGGCAGTGTAGGGGGTCGTGCAGGGGGTGGTGTTTCAGGGTTTAGTGCAGTGGTGTTCGGGCAGTGTAGGGGGTCGTGCTGGGGGTGGTGTTTCAGTGTTTAGGGAAGTGCAGTGGTGTTCGGGCAGTGTAGGGGGTCGTGCTGGGGCTAGTGTTTCAGGGTTTAGGGCAGAGCAATGGTGCTCAGGCAGTGTAGGGGGTTGTGCTGGGGGTGATGTTTCAGGGTTTAGGGCAGTGCAGTGGTGTTAGGGCAGTGTAGGGGGTCATGCTGGGGGTGGTGTTTCAGGGTTTAGGGCAGTGCAGTGGTGTTCCGGCAGTGTAGGGGGTCGTGCAGGGGGTGGTGTTTCAGGGTTTAGTGCAGTGGTGTTCGGGCAGTGTAGGGGGTCGTGCTGGGGTGGTGTTTCAGGGTTTAGGGCAGCGCAGTGGTGTTCGGGCAGTGTAGGGTGTCGTGCTGAGGGGTGGTGTTTCAGGGTTTAGGGCAGTGCAGTAGTGTTTGGGCAGTGTAGGGGGTCGTGCAGGGGGTGGTGTTTCAGGGTTTAGGGCAGTGCAGTGGTGTTCGGCCAGTGTAGGTAGTCTTGCTGGGGGTGGTGTTTCAGGGTTTAGGGCAGTGCAGTAGTTTTCGGGCAGTGTAGGCGGTCGTGCTGGGGCTGGTGTTTCAGGGTTTAGGGCAGTGCAGTGGTGTTCGGGCAGTGTACGGGGTTGTGCTGGGGCTGGGGTTTCAGGGTTTAGGGCAGTGCAGTGGTGTGCGGGCAGTGTACGGGGTCGTGCTGGGGCTGGTGTTTCAGGGTTTAGGGCAGTGCAGTGGTGTTCGGGCAGTGTAGGGGGTCATGCTGACGGTGGTGTTTCAGTGTTTAGGGCAGTGCAGTGGTGTTCGGGCAGTGTAGGGGGTCGTGCTGGGGCTGGTGTTTCAGGGTTTAGGGCAGTGCAGTGGTGTTCGGGCAGTGTAGGGGGTCGTGCTGGGGGTGGTGTTTCAGGGTTTAGGGCAGTGCAGTGGTGTTCGGGCAGTGTAGGGGGTCTTGCTGGGGGTGGTGTTTCAGGGTTTAGGGCAGTGGTGTTCGGGCAGTGTAGGGGATCTTGCTGGGGGTGATGTTTCAGGGTTTAGGGCAGTGCAGTGGTGTTCGGGCAGTGTAGGGGGTCTTGCTGGGGGTAGTGTGTCAGGGTTTAGGGCGGTGCAGTGGTGTTCGTGCAGTGTAGGGGGTCGTGCTGGGGGTGGTGTTTCAGGGTTTAGGGCAGTGCAGTAGTGTTCGGGCAGTGTAGGGGGTCATGCAGGGGTGGTGTTTCAGGGTTTAGGGCAGTGCAGTGGTGTTCTGGCAGTGTAGGGGGTCATGCTGGGGGTGGGGTTTCAGGGTTTAGGGCAGTACAGTGGTGTTCGGGCAGTGTAGGGGGTCGTGCAGGGGGTGGTGTTTCAGGGTTTAGGGCAGTGCAGTGGTGTTCGGGCAGTGTAGGGGGTCGTGCTGGGGTTGGTGTTTCAGGGTTTAGGGCAGTGCAGTGGTGTTCGGGCAGTGTAGGGGGTCTTGCTGGGGGTGGTGTTTCAGGGTTTAGGGCAGTGGTGTTCGGGCAGTGTAGGGGGCCTTGCTGGGGGTGATGTTTCTGGGTTTAGGGCAGTGCAGTGGTGTTCGGGCAGTGTAGGGGGTCTTGCTGGGGGTAGTGTTTCAGGGTTTAGGGCAGTGCAGTGGTGTTCGTGCAGTATAGGGGGTCGTGCTGGGGATGGTGTTTCTGGGTTTAGGGCAGTGCAGTAGTGTTCGAGCAGTGTAGGGGGTTGTGCAGGGGGTGGTGTTTCAGGGTTTAGTGCAGTGGTGTTCGGGCAGTGTAGGGGGTCGCGCTGGGGGTGGTGTTTCAGGGTTTAGGGCAGTGCAGTGGTGTTCGGGCAGTGTAGGGGGTCATGCACGGGGTGGTGTTTCAGGGTTTAGGGCAGTGCAGTGGTGTTCGGGCAGTGTAGGGTGTCGTGCTGGGGCTATTGTTTCAGGGTTCAGGGCAGTGCAGTGGTGTTCAGGCAGTGTAGGGGGTCGTGCTGAGGCTGGTGTTTCACGGTTTAGGGCAGTGCAGTGGTGTTCGGGCAGTGTAGGGGGTCGTGCTGGGGCTGGTGTTTCAGGGTTTAGGGCAGTGCAGTAGTGTTCGGGCAGTGTAGGGGGTCATGCAGGGGGTGGTGTTTCAGGGTTTAGGGCAGTGCAGTGGTGTTCTGGCAGTGTAGGGGGTCATGCTGGGGGTGGGGTTTCAGGGTTTAGGGCAGTACAGTGGTGTTCGGGCAGTGTAGGGGGTCGTGCAGGGGGTGGTGTTTCAGGGTTTAGGGCAGTGCAGTGGTGTTCGGGCAGTGTAGGGGGTCGTGCTGGGGCTGGTGTTTCAGGGTTTAGGGCAGTGCAGTGGTGTTCGGGCAGTGTAGGGGGTCTTGCTGGGGGTGGTGTTTCAGGGTTTAGGGCAGTGGTGTTCGGGCAGTGTAGGGGGCCTTGCTGGGGGTGATGTTTCTGGGTTTAGGGCAGTGCAGTGGTGTTCGGGCAGTGTAGGGGGTCTTGCTGGGGGTAGTGTTTCAGGGTTTAGGGCAGTGCAGTGGTGTTCGTGCAGTATAGGGGGTCGTGCTGGGGATGGTGTTTCTGGGTTTAGGGCAGTGCAGTAGTGTTCGAGCAGTGTAGGGGGTTGTGCAGGGGTGGTGTTTCAGGGTTTAGTGCAGTGGTGTTCGGGCAGTGTAGGGGGTCGCGCTGGGGGTGGTGTTTCAGGGTTTAGGGCAGTGCAGTGGTGTTCGGGCAGTGTAGGGGGTCGTGCTGAGGCTGGTGTTTCACGGTTTAGGGCAGTGCAGTGGTGTTCGGGCAGTGTAGGGGGTCGTGCTGGGGCTGGTGTTTCAGGGTTTAGGGCAGTGCAGTGGTGTTCGGGCAGTGTAGGCGGTCGTGCTGGGGCTGGTGTTTCAGGGTTTAGGGCAGTGCAGTGGTGTTCGGGCTGTGTAGGGGGTAATGCTGGGGTTGGTGTTTCAGGGTTTAGGGCAGTGCAGTGGTGCTCGGGCAGTGTAGGGGGTCGTGCTGGGGGTGATGTTTCAGGGTTTAGGGTAGTGCAGTGGTGTTCGGGCAGTGTAGGGGGTCGTGCAGGGGCTGGTGTTTCAAGGTTTAGGGCAGTGCAGTGGTGTTCGGGCAGTGTAGGGGGTCGTGCTGGGGCTGGTGTTTCAGGGTTTTGGGCAGAGCAGTGGTGTTCGGGCAGTGTAGGGGGTCATGCTGGGGGTAGTGTTTCAGGGTTTAGGGCAGTGCAGTGGTGTTCGGGCAGTGTAGGGGGTCGTGCTGGGGGTGGTGTTTCAGGGTTTAGGTCAGTGGTGTTCGGGCAGTGTAGGGGGTCTTGCTGGGGGTGATGTTTCAGGGTTTAGGGCAGTGCAGTGGTGTTCGGGAAGGTTAGGGGGTCTTGCTGGGGGTAGTGTTTCAGGGTTTAGGGCAGTGCAGTGGTGTTCGGGCAGTGTAGGGGGTCATGCTGGGGGTGGTGTTTCAGGGTTTAGGGCAGTGTAGTGGTGTTCGGGCAGTGTAGGGGGTCGTGAAGGGGGTGGTGTTTCAGGGTTTAGGGCAGTGCAGTGGTGTTCGGGCAGTGTAGGGGGTCGTGCTAGGGGTGGTGTTTCAGGGTTTAGGGCAGTGCAGTGGTGTTCGGGCAGTGTAGGGGGTCATGCAGGGGCTGGTGTTTCAGGGTTTAGGGCAGTGCAGTGGTGTTCGGGCAGTGTAGGGGGTCGTGCTGGGGGTAGTGTTTTAGGGTTTAGGGTAGTGCAGTGGTGCTTGTGTAGTGTATGGGGTCGTGCTGGGGGTAGTGTTTTAGGGTTTAGGGTAGTGCAGCGGTGTTTGTGTAGTGTAGGGGGTCATGTTTTAGGGTAGTGCAGTGGTGTTTGGGTAGTGTAGGGGGTCGTGCTGGGGGTAGTGTTTTAGGATTTAGGTTAGTGCAGTGGTGTTTGGGTAGTGTAGGGGGTCGTGCTGGGGGTAGTGTTTTAGGGTTTAGGGTAGTGCAGTGGTGTTTGTGTAGTGTAGGGGGTCGTGCTGGGGTAGTGTTTTAGGGTTTAGGGTAGTGCAGTGGTGCTTGTGTAGTGTAGGAGGTCGTGCTGGGGGTAGTGTTTTAGGGTTTAGGGTAGTGCAGTGGTGTTTGTGTAGTGTAGGGGGTCATGTTTTAGGGTAGTGCCGTGGTGTTTGGGTAGTGTAGGGGTCGTGCTGGTGGTAGTGTTTTAGGATTTAGGTTAGTGCAGTGGTGTTTGGGTAGTGTAGGGGTCGTGCTGGGGGTAGTGTTTTAGGGTTTAGGATAGTGCAGTGGTGCTTGTGTAGTGTAGGGGGTCGTGCTGGGGGTAGTGTTTTAGGGTTTAAAGTAGTGCAGTGGTGTTTTTGTAGTGTAGGGGGTCATGTTTTAAGATGCAATGCTCCAATACCTGACCAGTCTGCACTACATAAAACTGCAAAAAACTAAAAATAAAAAGTGTTTTGCACACTTTTGTCATTGGGCTATATGTGGGCTACATCTGGGAAATATTTGTGCTACATTTGGGCTCTTTTTTCACTGGTGGCCATCTTGGAAGACTTCTTTGTTATGAAGTTTCCTAATTTCTTCATTTACTGCAGTCTCCTCAGTAGGAAATGCTTTCAGTTTTTACTTTGATTCCATCAAGAAGGCATTCAGATGTCTCACATCTGCCATAAATTCAGAATGTTAGCACTCTAGTTGCTCATTAGATCACTGGAGTAAAGCTACTGCTCACCAGGGAGTTAACTGGTAGTCTGCTGCTGGTATTGAAAGTGATTGTTTCAGTCTGCATGTCAGAATTTTCTAATGAAATAGAAGAGGATTTGAGATCTCACTTAAAACATGCCCTAATTTTTCTTTCTGCAGCACTAACCATAATTTCTATTTCAAAAAGAACCCCTCATTTTGTTCCTTTTTAAATTAAATGTTTTAAGTGTTACTGGTTTATTCCAATCAAGATGGCTTCAGGTGTGCCATACTTTTGTCATAAGTAAGGCTGTTAACGCTCTAGTTGTTCTTTAGAACACTCTGGGAAGCTGCAGTAGAACACAAAGGCATCAACTGGCAGGCTGCTCCTGTTGAAATATAACAGGAAGATATTTGAGATCACACTTGAAATATGTCCTAATTTTTCTTTCTACAGCACTAACCATAATTTCTATGACAAAATGAACCCCATCATTTTGTTCCTTTTTAAATTAAATGTTTTAAGTGTTACCAGTTTATTCCAATCAAGATGGCTTCAGGTGTGCCATACTTTTGTCATAAGTAAGGCTGTTAGCGCTCTAGTTGTTCTTTAGAACACTCTGGGAAGCTGCAGTAGAACACAAAGGCATCAACTGGCAGGCTGCTCCTGTTGAAATATAACAGGAAGATATTTGAGATCACACTTGAAACATGTCCTAATTTTTCTTTCTACAGCACTAACCATAATTTCTATGACAAAATGAACCCCATCATTTTGTTCCTTTTTAAATTAAATTGTTTAAGTGTTACCAGTTTATTCCAATCAAGATGGCTTCAGGTGTGCCATACTTTTGTCATAAGTAAGGCTGTTAGCACTCTAGTTGTTCTTTAGAACACTCTGGGAAGCTGCAGTAGAACACAAAGGAATCAACTGACAGTCTCTGCCCTTGTTGGATGTACATGTTTTACTGAGAATGTCAGACTTCATTCTCACATGAGTGAGAAAGATAATGTGAATTTACAGAAAATATGCTCTCATTTTAGCTTCTGGAGCACCTTCCAAACCTCCATGGGACAAGCATGAGAAAATAGTGTTCTCTCAAACATGATTCATGATATCCCAGCAGAAGGTTTTTCACATGGTAAAATCACCTTAGAATACACCACAATTCC